>JANEYF010003191.1:477500-966869 GCA_029963845.1 Rhamnusium bicolor
TTTCTATGTCGGTAATCACAAACATATCATAGACATTGTTTCTTTATTATAAATTCATTATTTATAACATTAATGTACAGGGTCATCATGCGAAAATGTCCTTTTTTTGAAATAACCTAGTTGTTTTTGAAATTGTCAAAAAGGTGTAAAAATCTTTGTTAACCAATTTTTTTTTGCAGAATCCAAATTTGAATAAAAAAAAACAATTATGCATTTTGATCGTTTAGGAAATATGACATCTTAATTTTTTTTTTTTAAATAGCATGTCTTAAAATAATTCGATTGTCCTCATTTTTCTGATTTCGAAAATATCAACATATGTGCAATGTTAACTAAAGAAGTTCTTGAGATGTTTAGATTTTGGCATTAAGAGATCGTTAATGACTTTTTTTAAATGTAGTTGCATTTGAAAAGAAGAAGGATTAACTATAATAGAAATTGATCTTTTAAAAACATTTGACAGTTGCAATTTTGTTCATAAAATGCTATTTTGTTTTCAAAGGCAACTAGATTTAACAAAATCATTAACGATTAACAACATCCAAATTTCTCAAGAACTTTTTGAGATAACATGACATATGGTGAATTAATTGAGTATTTTTACCTTTTTGTTAACTTCCAAAAATAACCAATAAGTTACTTCAAAAAAAGGACAATTTTGCGTGATATAAAAATTCAGCTATTAAAAAAAATGGCACTGAACATGCCTGACATATTAATTTCCGGTCGTTGCCTGTAAATAGACACGCAAAAATCAAAATTCGCATTACTACAAAGATTGATTCAGTTCTTGTCACCCTTAAACATAAACGCGCCCTTAGTTTTTGGCCAGTACAACGTCACTCTGGGGGGGTGCTTGTAATTGTTTGGGCAAGTCAAATGCCTGCGTGTATGTATATTTTTTTATTTTATTAGGTTCTTTGCAAGAGATTTTATTTTTGTCATATAGATTGTAACTGTAACAGAAGATACTTTTGCAAATCATCTCGAATATCTATAAAATGAATAGTATGTCCGCGGATATGGTTTACAAGAGGGGAAATTGCAAAAATATTCAACTTATTCTACAAGGTCTTTGCTTTCCTAAAAAAATGCGAATCAGGTTGAGAAACTTTATGATTTTTAAGGTGCCAAAAAATTACAAAAATTTTAAATTTGCTTAAGAGTAAATTGACCATGCTTTATTTTTAGGACAAAATTTTAAATAAAATAATTTTATAGCCAGCTACAATCCAACATATCAATTAAATATTGGAATGTTTGTGAAATAAGAGAATCTTTAGGTAAAACAGTTTAGTCAGTTTTTGCCACCTTTTGTATTTAGCTAATTGCATTCGAACTAGGCGAAATAGTATGAGATAAATAACTTTAAATTTATAAAATACCTAATAATGGATCGAATGGTACTTTGATCACTAGGGCATGGTGAAATTTAGGTTAGTCATATCTTAGTATTGGAGCATGGGACACAAGCGATACTTAAAGAGATCACTATCAAGACTAAATTCAGAAGATTTTAGAGAAAATTTGCGATTAAGTTTAGCAAAAAAAAAATGCAAAAATTGTGTGCCCCCAGGCTATTTTTTAGGCAATTTATAAAAATTTGTAAAACATTTTTTTTCTCAGGTGGAAAGTATATCAGATTTCAAATTTCAACAAAAAATATTGCTTTTTATAAAGTTACATGTTTTTAAAATTTACACAGTGGAAAATTAATCTAAAATACAATTTCAAAAAGGTGCAACTTTATGAAATATCTGATGTGGCCATCACATAACTTTCTTATATCATCCTGATGTAAAAAAAATCATTCTATCTAATTCTTCACTTACCTCAATTAAATTTTAATAGCGTACCTTGAAATGTTTCATTAAAATTTTTAAATAATTAAATATATCAGTGTCGTTCGATACTATCAATAATAATTCATGTTATATATTTTAATAATTTCTTCTTATTGACATTGACATTTTTGTTATTTTAATAATTTCTTCTTATTGACATTGACATTTTTGTAACTAAATTAGTCATTTCATACGTCAAACTGTCAAATTTATCCTAACACCATTTTATGAAGTCAAATGTGTAAAAAATTTTAGTTTACATTAGCTTTATTTAGGTACTTGAAACTTTTTTACTTTTTTCCCGAAATTGTACCTTTGTCGTTTTTCATTCATTATGTCACTTCTGGTGGTACCACATTCACCAAATTTGATGTGTTACCTAAAATGTTATAATCTTAATTGCCAGATTTGGGAAGCCTCCCATTAGTATTTTTTGAGGTATCGGCCACACACTGCACATGCAGATGCACACACACACACACACACGCACGCACGCACGCACGCACGCACGCACGCACGCACGCACGCGCACGCACGCACACACCCACGCGCGCACACGCTCACACTCTGACACGCGCACACACGCACACACGCGGATTTTGGCCGAATATAAAATTTGAAACAACTTTTTTATATAACATTCTGTTCCAAAATTAAAGATAAGGTCAATTTACTCGTAAACGAATTTTAAATTTTTGTAATTTTTGAGTACCTTGTACAAAAAACAAAGTTTCTAAACGTGAACCATATTTTTTTAGGAAAGCAAAACTTTGTCATATGCAGATCCAATATTCTGGTACCATAAATCAAGTTGAGAAATGATACTTTGAGGCACATTGAATTCAGCAGCGACCTCGACTTGATTTTGACCAGCACGATTCATTCCAACACTCACATTTCTTTTTTCGGGAATTCATTTTCTCCGTGGCAAATTGTAATTAAGAATGAATATTATTTCAAGTTCACAGTCAAAAATATACTACCCAATGGTTTGCAAATAATATCGTAACGTCTTGATTAAAAAAATACCAATATTCCTTCAGCAATTGCAAAACACTTGTGTTTTTTTGTAGTTTTTTTTATTGAATTGTTTTTTGCTTTCCTAGTGAAGCAAAAAATTTTTCAGCAGAGCAGCTGTATCATATGTTAAAATTTGTAATATCCTTAACTTTCTAGGGGCAATTTGTGTAATATACAATAGTTTTAAGTCTCGTTTGAATTTCTTGTCTTGTGTCCCCCAAGTGTATGGTTACAGATTCTAGCATTTTAATAAAAGTGCCACTAAATACTGCTAAATGTAACGTTATTTGGTTCACTCGTAAGACAATTCCTCTTACTTTTAAATGTCATCTTAATAATAAAACTTTGCAAAGATCAACATATTTCCTATCCTTTGCACACTTTTAGATATAGAAGCCGTACATTTTTGATTACTTATAGATACGTACTTTAAAAATATATTACTGCTTTTTTGTTAGATTCAATATAGAATGTGCGTCAATTGTCTGGTGTTCCAATTATGAGGTGGATATTAACATCTTATAATAGATTAGATTATTGAAATTATTATTTTAAATCAAACGGTTCTACTCATATATCAAATTTTTTCAGTGCAACCTGTTCCATTATTTCTTTATGGAAAATAGTAGGAACTATTTCACTCAAGTTTTTTTCGTATAAAATTATTCGCGATATACAGGGTGCTCAGTAAATAATGGTATCCCCTTTAACAGATGATAGAAAAATTAATTTTAAGCGAAAAAGTTTTTCATATGAACATAGGGTCTCAACGGCTTAGTTTCCGAGATATTGGGTGTTAAAGTATCCAGAAAAAAAAACGGAAAATTTTATGTTTCCGAAAGTAGAAGAGATATGTTAACTAAACTTAGTGCACAGCGACAATGTTTTGAATGATGTTTTGAATGATCATTGTAGTTTATACAGTGATAATGTGCACTAAGTTTGGTTAACATTGTCTTCTACTTTCGGAGATATAAAATTTTCCGTTTTTTTTCTGGATACTTTAACTCCCTGTATCTCGGAAACTAAGCACTTGAGACCCCATGTTCACATAAAACTTTTTGCGTAAAATTAATTTTGTTATCATCTATTAAAAGAGATACCATTATTTACTGAACCCCCTGATATTAGACTGCTATATAGGGGATCGTAAGCAAATAAAACTTTCATATACCTACCTAAGTGAACTTCTCGACAAGTGAAAACATTTTACGACCAATTAATATATTTGCTAATTCTCCAGTTTTTTCAATATGTAGAAACAAATTATTTACTACGTTGGTTATAGACAAACTAACCACCCAAATTAGTTCAGGATTTGAACAAAAGCAATTAATTTAAGTTTTTGGACCTCAATAAGGCCTTTCATTGTGTACCACATCAAATTATTTTAAATAAATTATCATTCTATGGATTTACATAAGATTGTGTAAACCTTATGGACCCATACTTCAGCAATAGACAATAATATGTTATCTATACAATAATATTAAGTCAGCAAGATTTAAGTGAACATTGGAGTTCCTCAAGGTTCAGTGCTTGGGCCAATTCTATTTTTAATTTATATTAACGATTTACCTCTATCAGCTGTTGAAACTGTGGCAAGAGAAATGCCAGTAGTTAGAGCTGCAAAAACATTGAAACTCTGAAAAAAACGGAGAAAGGAGAAAACACCTTCTAGTATAACCACAGAAGAATGGAAATAATATCTTATAAATACAGAAATTAAGAAAAAGAAAATAAAGCAGCAAAGCTACTAAAAAGGGTGAAAACAGCGATTAAGAGTAAAAAAAAGACATGAAGAAAAACAATTCAAATTCTGAAAGAAGAAATAATTACTAAGGGTGGTTTGACGGTGGTGATAGTAATACTGACGTAGTTTTCTACGAAACACCAAAACACTATATACTGCACTCGACGCGCGTTTCGCCAACCAAGTTGGCATCATCTGGAGATGATTAAAACTAACTAAACGAGTGTCGAGTGCAGTATATAGTGTTTTGGTGTTGCATGGAAAACTATGTTAGTATTATTTTCACATTAAAGGTTCCAACCTATTCCAGGAGTAGCGATAGCCTGGACGACTTCAGAAGAAGAAATAGAACAAGAAGGTGAAGAAATTACACCAACTTTCAGGTCTTTAAAGTACGATGACATTCACGTGGGAGACTTTGTGTTAGCAAATTTTTGGGAGGGAAGAGGCAACCTTTCTATTACAGATATATCTTTATAGTAGAAAAAAACTACAAGGAGGATATTGAAGTTGTGTCCCTCAAATCGTTTTATTCACCGACTTCATTGAGGTGCGATTCCTGATAGAGGTAACACTTCCTTGCTCCATTTGTAGTGACAAAGATACTTATTTAGAAAATTCATTTTATCCAAATAGTACGGAATAAAAGTTTGAAACTTGCTGAGCATAATTATGAAGCTTCATTCTAGAAGACATGTATGAATTTTACCTCGAATTTTACCGATTGATATCATAATTCAGGAGCTAATCACGTTCAAATTTCACTTATATTTACAGTATAAATTTTCCCTACATAAAGTGAAAATTAATTAAAATAGATATACATGTACCCTCTAGTACACTTTCAACTACTGATCCTCCAAATTTGGTGTAATTTGACCAAACCGTATGGAAGAAATAAATTTTGAAAAATTACCTTACAAACACTGGTTCGATTAGCCCTCTTAAATAAATAGATTATTTTGATTTTTTGTCAATTATATATATACATAGAAAAAAGTGACTGTTAATAACTGGTGATTTTTAGGTACATTTTCAATATTCTGCTTTTACAATAAACACTGATTATTTTGATAGAGGCTGGCAGGAATTTGAATTACTAGAGTCCAAGTTATATGAAAAAAAATTATGAAGTGTAGTTAAAAAAATAATTAAACCTGAGGATATTTTTTAGTGTAAATTTTTGTCTAATAGTGTCAGTTCCTTACCTTATTGGTCCAATTTTTTTCATGAAGCTTTAATTGGACATGATGGAGAGATTCAAATCCCTTTGTTAATAATTTTGATGTCAATGAAATGACTTCTGGTTATTTCGAACAAGATGGAGCCCGAGCTCATAAAGCAGTCGTAACAGTCAACATGTTGCAAGCCTATTTTAAAGATCGCTTAATTAATCTTAATTGCTGTACATGAATTTTCTCCAAGATCATGTGACATTACCTCACAAAATTTATTTTTGGGGCCTTTTTTAAAACTTCAATCTTTTGCTTTCCCGACATTGACCATCTTCAAGAGAGAGAAAATTGAAGGAGTCGACAACATTTCCATTCTTCTGCAGTTTGTTTTCAATTCCGTTGAAAATAATACTCAGAAGTGTCTGGAGCAAGGTGGTGGACACCTTTTGAAAAAAATAATAACCTAATAATTATAATTTCTGGGTTTTTCTGCAGAATTCAAATTATTTAATTTGTAGAAATTTAACAGTTCTAAAGCCAAATATAAAATCTCTGAGGTGGAATCAAAATTAAATTTATTTCTTATTTTTTTTCGAGTTGAGCCCCACTTTTGTTGATTTATAATTAATAATAATAACTTTATATTATTCACAAAACTATAACGTAGTTGTAGTTCCCTGCTAAAAACGGGAAAAACAGTGGGACTGGTTTTAAACTGGAAATACTTACCTGATTCGGAAAAATTCCACATAACGCTCGATGTATTACAAATAGGTTAATACAAAATAATAGCTGACATTTTGGGTTTCTATAAATTAATGAGTTTACTACATACTGACTTGAGTAATAAAACAAATGTATTCATAACACTAATTAACATATATTTTAATTCTCAATACTGGCATAAAAGTTCTTACAACAATAAAACATAAACAGTCCATACTAAAAAAATATAATTAAAAAATTAATACAGCAAAGTGGAACATCTTATAACATTCAAGATATAAATAAAATCTAATCAAAAGCTAAATATTGCGAAATGACGCAATTGGTTGTAAACTAGACGGTAAAAGGTAACAGAAAAACGTTCATACGTAACATAATATGCAATGTAGGTAATAAACACCACTACAGAACAGGTAATGTATCAACATTGATAGAAACTAGATAAACACGTCCCCACAGATAAGAAAAAGCATGTAATGCACTACTGTCCGCATTTAATACATTTATCTAACTGGACAAACGGGATCATAAATAAATTTAAATATTTTTTTATGGAGTAATTGGCTAGTGCACACGATGGCAAGTGTGACTAGATAATCTCTCCATCATCCTGTGGGTTTGAATCCCGCCACCGGCACTAGCAATGTCGGTGGGAATAGTTGTGTCCGCATTTTTTCATAAGTGTAACCCACGCCCGTCCAGCATCTGCTTTGGAATCGGGGGTTGTTTAATTTCTGTGGTATTTATGTTTTTGTTTATGCCAAAAACGGGGCGATCAAAAAGTAGACAACTACATAATATGATGCACCATATGACAGCTTTAGAAGAACCAATTGTTTTCTGTTTTCTTAAAATGTTTCTTAACCAACTCTCAAGTCACCGAAGTAACCTCCGGAAAATCCTAGGATTTTATGTTGGTAAAGAGAGACGAGTCCCTACAGTTTAGTGTGGAGTCCGACCCACATCTAGGGGTATCGACAATTCCCTCTCCCATCGTCGTACAAATTACAAATAAAATTACTAACTGTGGTACCGAGTAAATAGCTATATGTGCTTTATTCACGCAGCTACCATGACCTTGTAAGCGCTATGTTTCATTTGTATGTGAAAATAGACGTTTTTTTTTTTGAACGCTCGTTATGTTGATCCCGAAAATATTTGGTAGCATTTTGTATAGACTTTCAGAGACACCCTATGTATCTATAATTTTATTGATTTTTATAAATACTTTATCTGCCCTGTAATTACTGATTATTGTTTTTATGTTTTGTTTTGTCTACATTGATTATTAATTTATTTTTACAGATAATGGTTAAGTTATAACATATTCAATTATTAATTGTTGTCAGTCTTTTTAGATTAATATATTGTGAATAGGATTGAAGCCTTTGATGTAGAGAACTTAACACTGAAGTAGTTTCCACAATCACCAAAACACTGCGTTTGATACTGGGTGCACATTTTACCAACAAAGTTGCCATCATCAAAATAATTTTAATTATCTTCAGTTGATGTCAAATTGGTTGGAGAAATGCCGCGTGTATAGTATCAAGCGCTTTGGTGTTTGTAAAAATATTTTATTCTTCCAAAAGTAAATAACCATACGACAACTACGGATAGAAAATTCAATTTTGAGCAAAAAATGTCCAATGAACTAGTGACCACAAATACTTTCTAAGTGTGTTATGACCCTTCAAAAACGGCCTCCAGAAGCGGGTTTTTATTTTGTATCTCCGGAACCATTTAAGTTAACCATTCAAGTATGGCATACTTTTAACTTTTCGCGTAAAATAATGTTTGCATGTTTTTAACGATATAGATTCATTTGTTTATAACTGTTAAAGTTACGGTGCTAAATAGGAATTGATTATTCAAATGCCAAGAATCGTATTTGGGAATAGAATTATATTTATGGTTTTTGCAACGGCAATTCGTGACGTGTTAGTAGCTGAGTATCGGCGCCATTATTCAAATAGACATTTGTTGAAAAATGCAAATTTCAGCACGATAAATACTATTGAAAGACCTAATGCCAACGTTAAGGATGAAGACGATGTAATTGTTCAAATCAAAAACAATCCTCAGTGTTCGACAAATTTCGGGACATACCGGAATTCCTTAAATTCGAGTATGGCGCATATTAAAGCAACAATTGCTTCAACCCTATCACTCTCAACGAGTGGAAACTTTGCAAGAGAGAGAGGCGCCATATATTGAGTTTTGCAATTGAATTTGAAGAAAGAACCTTCGGTAATATGCATTTTTGGGGCGACGAAAATTCCAAGTTAATTCTAGATTAGATTTTCAACACAGGTTCTCTGTCAATTTAAGGGCTGGTATAATTAATAAACAACTAATTGGGCTATAGTGTTACTATGTCAATATCTATTTAGATTCGACAGAATGAATCACTTGCATGATTTACTTGCTGATGTTGCAGAAAATGTTAGACAAAATATGTTATTTCAAATGTATGAAGCACCAGCTCACTTTGGAATAAACAATCGTCCGCAACTGGCTCAACAAGAAAAATGAATTGGGCTAGTCGCTCCTGTGGTATGGCAATTAGATTCATCATGTTTAGATTTTTATCTCTGGGGCTACATGAACTAACTGGTATACCAGCATGAAATTAATACGAGGGATGAATTGATTCAATGGATTATTACAGCAGCAATTATTATAAGACAAAATCTGTATGAAAGAAACAGTGTTGTCAATTTAATCATTCGGTGCAGTTTTGAGCAATTCTTATGATTAAAAACATACAATTATTTTTCCATGTTTTGTGGATATTAATTTCGTTTAAATTTTATTGTTTATATTCTAGACAATAGTAAATAGGGTACTAGTACGTTAAATTTTATATCCATAACTGGATATACGCCTAATATCCTCTTCCCAACCAACTGGTAGATCGATGTATATTATCTACTCTTATTGCTCAGATTAATAGCAACTCCGAAAACAAACACTAGAAGAAATGAAAATATTTATTTTGAGTAAATAAAACAAATACTCCAAGAAAATTGAGAAGTTCTATGACGAAGTTTATGAAAATTTGTAATTTTCAGTTACATGTAGTGACAAATTTTGCATCCTCTCCAGTGCAGTTTTTTTCAAATGTGTCCAATCACATAAACTGGACCATATATTCACGTAAGGAAGGAGACGATACAACATTATTATTATATTATTATTAATTTTGGCGATTCATTAATTCCAAAAAAAAACTTACAAGTATTCCTAGTGTTATGAATTATAACAATTCCAGCCATGAAAATCCTTCAAACATTGTCAATTCTTTTGATGATTTTTTTCCAATGCCTTTATCAATTCTAGTGAATACATACCCGAAAACAGCTGAAGTTATAATAACGTCATTAGGTAGTTTAGTGAAAATGAGGTACTTAAGTCAATTAAAAAATTTAAAACAAATACGACCACTGGACCTGACCAAGTTCCTGCATTTATTGTTAGAGTTTGTGCTAGAGTCTTTTATAAACTGCTCTGTATTATTTTTAATTTGATTTTAGAAACTGGGACATTTTCGGATACGTGGAAACAATCCAGACTTTGTCTAGTATTTAAAAAGGGCAATAAGCATAAAGTTGAAAATCATCGTCCTATTACTATCTTATGGAATTTCTCTAAAGTTTTTGAATTTTTGATGTATGATTGTAATTCATTTCATACTAAATCAGCATGGATGGACGGTCCACGGTATCGAACCTTGTGTGCATGACCCAATTTATCGCTGAAGTAATGGATCGTAACGGTCTGGTAGACGTTATTTACACTGACTTTACCAAGGCGTTTGACAGATTGGACCACGATATATATTATTAACAAAATTGGAAGACGTTGGCCTTAGCATTTTATTGACAAATTTATTCTATTCCTATGTATCTTGTCGATCTTAATTTATACAATATCGTGGTTACCAATCTGTTGAATTTACTCAAACCTCTGGAGTGCCGCAGGGTTCTATATTCGGTCTATTATTTTTTATATTATTCATTTATAATATTGTTGATAACCTAGATGTAGATTATTTTCTATATGCTGATGATCTAAAATTATATTTTTGCACAAATTCTGATTTTGCCTTATACTCCAACATAATTTTGTCATTCTTAACAACTGGTGCGTTAACAATCGTCTCCCTCTAAATGCTACCAAATATAAGGTCATGTCTTTTTTCACGGAAAACAAATCCATTTATGTTTGGCTAGAGTTTGAACAACTGCACCCTAGAGAGACCTGAGTTTGTGAAAGACCTTAGCATTACATTTGATTCCAAACTAACTTTTCTAAACACATTGAAGAATGTGTTTCTAGAGCATTCAAAAGTTTTGGTTTTGTTTTGGGCAACAGCAATGATTTTAATTTACGCATGTTGTATGTTAGTTTTGTTAAGTCCAAACTAGAATATGGTTCTATTGTTTGGAATCCTAGTTATAATATTTACATAACAGCACTAGAAAAGGCACAATGAAGATATTTCCAATTTGCAATTGTCATTTTGGAGGGTACATGTCCTGTTAGAGAAACCCCTCAAGAATTCTTTTTAAATAAATTTAAAATGAGCAGTCTAATTAGGAGACGAGTGATGTACTCAGTAATTTTTTTTGACAAAATAATTAATAATGAGATTGACTGTCTTCCTATTACCTCACTTATTAAATATAGAACTCCCAGATTGCAAGGACGAATAATATAGTTATGCTTCTTACCTCTCGTACAAACATTTTTAATTGCATCTCTTATGTATCAAATGTGCTTAAATTATAGTAATATCGAGTAGTGTTTGGATATATTTAACTGTAAAATTGTAAATATAAAAAATATTTATTTAATGCATGTTTAATTAATGTCTTTTATATTTTATGCATTGTGTGATATTTTATTTTAGTTCATATTATTTTGTTTGTATACTGTTATATAGTTATTATATTTTCTACTATTGTATTTTTATATATTTTTGTACGCTATTTATTCACTATTTTGGATTTTTGTGTATATCTGTTGTTTATTTATTCTGTAACTGGGTTTTATCACTCGTTGGATAAATTATTGCAAATAAATAAATAAATAAATAAAATATAACAATCTAGGATCAAATGTCACTGTCAATGAAGCATATGAGTTTCCACTACTTTATTTATAGGAGTTTCCACCAGATTATTTTGGTAGCAACTTCTTTTCGAATTTGGTAATGGATTGGATTTTTTGTGTTTATTTTTTGAATTTAGAATGACTCTTATTAATTATTCCTCGAGTAAATTGATGGATGTACTATTAGTTTATGGTGAAGCAAAGCAAATATTAAGAAGAGTCGTTCACATACATCATCGAAAATATCTTCAAAGAAGAATTCCAGAATCCAGATAAAAGTAGTTTTCAGAATGTTGTTCGACCTTTAACGGAAACGAAACCACTTAAAGTGGATTCTGGACGCACGAGATATCGCCATACTGTTTAGGTCGAGGAAGCAATCTCAAATAGAGTCACAAATGAGAAGTATGAGAATTATGCAAATAAGTTAGGAAATATGTCTATGTATTCAGTGCTAAGAACACTACAGGAGCAATAGTTAAAACCATACCATTTTGCATGAGTCCGTGAATTATTACTTAGATATTTCGGTCCCAGGCAAGAATTTTGTCAGTGATTTTTACGAAAATTAAGGAATGATCAGAATTTTGCTAAATAGGTAAGTATTATTTATTGATGAAGCATCTTTTCCTTGTAGAGGTATTCGTTGCTAATAGCAAATTCACAATATCAATTTTCAATTGGACAGGGATTATTGATAAAGATATTACTGGCCCTATTGTTTTACCCAATAGACTAGATTACGAATTTTACATTTCATAAAAAACGATTTGCCAAAGTTAATACGGTAATCGTTCGATTGATCGTGGTAGGCCTGTTGCTTGGTCACCTCGTCCTCCAGATATAAACCTTCTAGACATATTCCTCTCGGGTCACTTGAGAGAAATCGTTTTTAAACCTTAGTTAATACAACGGAAGAAGTATTACAACGAATTGGAGAGATTCGTTTTGTTTGTAGAAGAGTTATACGATCTTGCCGTCAGAAACTAAATGCTTGGAATGAAGCTGATGATTGTCATTTTGAGCATTTTCTATAGTTTTTAAGTAATCTTATTTTGTTATTATCAAACTGTTAAATCACTTTCAAAAAAATCGCATTTCTTTGGTTTCTAAGTAATTTTATTTTATTATCAAATTCTTGGCCCTCACGCACGCCCATGCCAAAACTGTATGTTTATAGCAAAAGCATGCCTTACTTTTAAGTCCGTAGGCAACAGAAATTTCAAAATATTGTTAATTATTATTATTTTGAAAAAAAAGGTTATTATTTTGAAAAAACGTATGTTATAGAAGACATTTTCAAAATTAAAATGTATACTAAAATTTCACGTTCAAAGTTGAAAAAGTTTTCGACTCTCAATCATAAAAATCTTAGATAGTAGCCGTAAAATTTGTATCTTTTCTTAGTGATGTTAAAAACAAAAATAACTAATTATTTTATGACATACTTGAGCTTGTCTATAAAATGTTCATAAAAAAATAATAATTTAAAAATAAGTACAGCTAATTCATTTTGAATACATTTAAGTGAATATTGATGAGTGTTTCAAAGCATAAATAGCGACTTTTCAAAAATATCCCTTGTAAAATATAATAAATACGGTACAATTGACACAAATTATCAGGTTTACGCGACTGATTAATATGTTTTATCTTATTTTTTTAATCCAAATTTTATATCAGTTCATTGCACCCAGATAAAAATAATTTTGGCAGTATAATGCTTGTCTAATAACGAAATGTTTTGATAAGGTTCTAAGTATGTTCACCTTTAAGGATTTTCGTCTTAAACATTTATACACATATTGTCATCGTGACGCTTTTTTTTTATTTTAAACGATAACAATTGAAAAGGGTATTAACTAAGTGCGTGTTATATTTAATACAGATTTTTTATAATATAGGAATTACAAACGAGATATAAAATATGAAAACATATTTTTCGCCGTAAATACGTCTAAAGAAAGTAAATTACTTAAATTGGTAATTGGTAAGGCTTGACAGTTTTTAAGATTTTGACATTATTAATTACGTATATAAGATGAAGGCAAAAAACCTCGGCAAAAACGAGGTTACTTACCCTTCCAGTATCAAATTTTCATAATTGAAATTCTAAGAATAAAATTAAGTAACTATGTCAAGCAATGGTTTAAAGAGTTTTAGGAACTTGATTGAATATACAGTGCGTTTCATTTGAAGTAGTGCAGTCAGTAGATTTTTCCATGATTCAAAACCTGTTTTAAATGTACCTGTAATAGTCCAAGAGCTGGCGTCCAAAATGTGCAAGAGTTTTCTCAAAGCTAATTTTTCGAGATTAGGTTACTTTTTAGTGATGGAAAATAACTGTAGAGACAGCACTTCCGGTACCGGGACACCTGGCGCTGGGACGCTCGCAAAGGTGTAATATTAATTAACGTCTCTAAACTGTTTTCTCAAAGCTCAACATTTATAGGAAACGAACAAATATAATATAAAACAAGAATCCAACAGTCAGACAGCAAAATATAGGGACACGTGGCGTCAGCGCTACTTCATACCTGTCAAAAAAATGACGTGTGTCAAAGTGATTTCTCAAAGCTGAAATTCTCCAAAACATTAATTAAAACTATAAAGTTAATAAACGAGACAGTCAGACTCATTTATGATAGGACCACGTCAGTCAGCAGTCGATAGATGTGAGAACGGTAACTGCGCGCATTAGTACGCCTTTTCTCAATACATATCATTTATTTTATATAAAAAAATAATTTTAATTGTTTCTTAATAATTGTAATTGTTATATATCAGTTATTATATAGATATCAGTTATTTTATACAAGAAAATATAATTTTAATTATTTTATAACAGAAAAAAAAAGAATCACTGATTCATTGAAAAAAAAAAACATCTAATCGTCAGAATCATTGCCGTCGTCGTGTTCTTCGCCACTATCTTCATCAGAATAAAACGCGATTGCACCATCACCTTCGGCGTCATCAGTGGTGGTTGATTCCGAATCTGTGTACAAATCAAAAATACAGCGTTAAGCAATACATTACATTAATAAGTAAGGTTTTGAATCACATTTGCGAGTCGACTGGCAAAAATTACCTGCAGGTGTATCATCCGGTTGAATCAAAACGTCAGAAATGAAATTAGGTAGCTGATCGTCTTCGTACAAACTGAAATCATATCGGCCATCGATCAACTGCCAACCGTTTTCCTCTGGAATCATTGCAGTGCGCACTTTTTCATCAGCATGACTCCAAATGTTCGATATATACGCAGCCCTTTGTATTTGTTTTTTCAATTCCGTCTTGCATGGCGGTAAATTGGAACCATCGACGTTTTTCGTGGCAATTTTGAAAGGGTCGTTGGTGTCTTCGAATGCGTAAGTCTTATTGAAAAGTAGAAAGCGAGCCTCATTTACATCACAAGTATTTTTCAAGCCATATAATTGACAAACAAATTTCTCAATTTTATAACGTCAACAAACACAATACACAACGCAAATTTAGTTTTTAATAACTAATATACAAAGTCGGAAGAAAGCTAGTACAAGCTGGCAAGCTGCAACAAAAGATGACACGATATGTTATATCTATTATACATATATTAATATGCTAACTGAAGCACTGGAAACTTAAACGCGTACCGTACTATACTGTTATAGTAATAATATTAATATAATAGACTGATTTCAACAATTCGCTTCTTTAGCAAAGAGTAGTTTATTCTTTGTTTTTAGTTAGAGAATAAATAATAAAATTAAATACAGAAAATTCAGAACTCGTCAAAGAAGACCGGCACTCGGCGCTCTATATAAAAACGATAAAACGTAATCATGACCACGCCAATACTTTGTACTCCGCCGGCCGGTATTACTTTGATTTTTTGTAATCATACAGCACGCTTACCGATAGGTGGGTAGGTGCGGACTTATTTGGAGTGCGTGCTTTTGATTAAAATTTAAATTTAATTATTCAGAAACTACAACCGACTTGCGGCAAGTCAGCGCCCCCAAGATTCAGCGCCCAAGGCGACCGCCTGGCTGGCCTGCCCATCGGGCCGGCCCTGGTAACCCACATTCCATTGAGTTATAAAATAAACGATATGTATTGAGAAAAGGCGTACTAATGCGCGCAGTTACCGTTCTCACATCTATCGACTGCTGACTGACGTGGTCCTATCATAAATGAGTCTGACTGTCTCCTTTATCAACTTTATAGTTTTAATTAATGTTTTGGAGAATTTCAGCTTTAAGAAATCACTTTGACACACGTCATTTTTTTTGACAGGTATGAAGTAGCGCTGACGCCACGTGTCCCTATATTTTGCTGTCTGACTGTTGGATTCTTTTTTTATATTATATTTGCTCGTTTTCTATAAATTTTGAGCTTTGATAAAACAGTTTAGAGACGTTAATTAATATTACACCTTTGCGAGCGTCCCAGCGCCAGGTGTCCCAGTACCGGAAGTGATGACTCTACAGTTACTTTCCATCACTAAAAAGTAACCTAATCTCAAAAAATTGGCTTTGAGAAAACTTTTGCACATTTTGGACGCCAGCTCTCCGACTATAATATACGTTTTAAAATAGGCAATATCTTTGATACATGCCTGATTTGATATATTTTTAACATTGAAATGATATTTTCCACACAAATAAATACAGGGATTGATATCGCTAAAAAAGCAAAAAAAAACATTTTTTTCCTAAAATATTTTCAAAGCATTCTACGATGCTTTGAATGTATAACATTAAACGAGATTTTTATACAGGGTGTTTCACTGATGGTGGATGAACTAGCGCAGGATGATGGATGAACTAAATACGCATCGATTTGACCCCCATTTGTGTTATGGGAAATTTGTTAGTTTCCCATAAATTTTGTCATTCTAGCTTAACTTTTAATACTAGTCATGATTTTTTATATGAACGTAGTCCAATAGTGGGCCTATCATCCTTGGAACCGAAACTATTTGGACAAGAAAAAAATAATTTTATTAACACAAAATTATTCCTTAACTTTACAAGACTGGCGAAAAATAAAAAGACAGAAACAAATTTTAGTAACCATCTTAAAAACTTCTCTAATTTACTGGCAATCAACCCGATAAATTTCGTTCAGCTAACCCCATGACTACATCGAAAATTTTACATTTTGTGCAAAGTGTAAAAGACGAAAATACAACTTTTTAATTTTAATTTAAAATTTTCGATGTGAAGTCATGAGGTTAGGTGTAGTAAAGAATTTTTAAAATGGTTACTAAAATTTTGTCTATCTTTTTGTTTCCCTAGAGTCTTGTAAAGTTAAGGAATCATTTTTATTTTAATGAAATTTTTTTTGCCCAAATAGGTTTGGTTCCAATAAAGAAATATTTCTCAGGCCTACTATTAGACAACTTTAATAAAAATCATGACTCTAGTACTAATAGTTAAGCCAGAGTGTCGAAATTTGTGGACAAAACCGAAGTTTAGTTAAAAATACAGGAAACCTATACAGTGTGGAAATTAAGTAACGCATAAATTCAGTAATTCCGTTGATATTAATTTTTTTGGAAAAAATCTCGAAGGGGTATAGCGATTTTAACTTCGGCAAATATTTTCAGTCTAATTTCAGTTTCTTATGTCATTTATTTTTTAAGTCATGACGTCATCGACTTTTTTTTTAAATGACAATATATACTTTTTATTATTGATTTTGGTAGTAGATTTTATTCTGGTTCCGGCCGTATAAAATTTTCAATATGTTATTATTTGAAGAAATCGAGAAAAACAGTCTTAAAGTTCAAATAATAAAAATTCATTAAATTGGGTAAATTTATCTAGTTGCCTAAGTTTGACGGAAAGTTATTGACGGCACATTCGTTTTTATTTTGAAATTATACAAATAGTTGAAAAATCGAACTAGAAATTTATTATCTGCTCAATTCAAAGTTAGTAATAACGATAACTTCGTGAAGCAAACATTAGTATAAATAGAAGCTAAATTGCTTAACCAGAAAAAAATCTAACAATATCATCAAACACAAAAATAAGCACAGAAATAACAGTTGTTAAATTACATTTACACTAAATGTTCAAATTGACGACCATGTACCATTTGACAATACCCAAGACGATTATAAAATTCATTTCTCACATTCTGAATAGTTTGAGGCGATATTAATCTAATCTCATGTTGAATTCTTTGCCTGAGATCGTCTAAATTATTGGGTCGATTGTTGTACACTTTACTTTTTAAGTACCCCCATAAAAAGAAGTCTAATGGCGTTAGATCAGGAGACCTAGGCGGCCATTCTATCTGACCTCTTCTCCCTATCCATCTTGCTGGGAGAACTTGGTCCAAGTAGCGTCGCACAATAATTACGTAATGAGGCGGAGCGCCATCTTGTTGTAACCAAATGGTATTATTTGGTAGATCAGGGTTATTTTCATTGGGGAATAATGCAGCTAATGCAGGCATCAATTTCAACTGTAAAAATTGCAGGTATCTATCTCCAGTCAAATTGTTTTCAAAAAAGAATCGACCTATGATTCTGTCACCAATAATTCCTACCCAAACATTAACTTTCTGAGGATATTGGGTATGACTTTCTTGCATCCAATGGGGATTGTCCCTAGCCCAATATCTACAATTCTGTCTATTGACATGGCCATTTAAACAAAATGTTGCTTCATCCGAAAATAAAACACGCTGGAAAAACATTGGATCGCGGTTGCAAATTTCCATCATTTGTTCGCAAAACTCTTGCCTACGATCAAAGTCATCTTCTGTCAACTGATGAACCAAGTGCACCTTATATGGATGGAATTTTTGAACTTTCAAATGTTTTAGAACTGTAGTGTGGCTTATATTGTGGTTCAAAGCAATGCTTCTACTAGTTGAATGTGGATTGTTTTCAATTTCTAGTAGCACATCAGGTTGAGCATCTTCATTTAATGTCGCCGGACGTCCAGTTTTTGGAATATTCTTTACAACGCCATGTTCCCGAAATTTTTTTTCAATCCTACTAATTGTTGATTGATTTATGGGCTGATCCGGGTATTTTTCTCTAAAAAGATGACACACCTCTTGATGTGTTCTAGCTCTGTCGCCATAACCAATCATTATTAACACTTCAATTCTCTGTTTGTCGCTCAACTGTACCATTCTTATTAATAAAATAGTTTTCCTAATTTAGAGAAAGCAAAATAATAACACTTATTCTATTGTGACATTTACAAATTATTTAAATCTGACAGCCGTAACTAATGTGATACACCGGCAACTAGATAACTTTATCCAATTTAATGAATTTTTATTATTTGAACTTTAAGACTGTTTTCTCGATTTTTTTCAAATAATAACATATTGAAAATTTTATACGGTCGGAACCAGAATAAAATATACTACCAAAATCAATAATAAAAAATATAGATTGTCATTTAAAAAAAAGTCGATGACGTCATAACTTAAAAAATAAATGACCTAAGAAACTGAAATTAGACTGAAAATATTTGCCGAAGTTAAAATCGCTATACCCCTTCGAGATTTTTTTCAAAAAATTAATATCAACGGAATTACTGAATTTATGCGTTACTTAATTTCCACACTGTATAACTTCTAAACTAACAATTTTTCCATAACATAAATGGGAGTCAAATCGATGCGTATTGAGGTCCTCTATCACCCTATGCTGGTTGGTCCATACTTAGTGAAACACCCTGTACATATAATTACTCAGTGATGGTTGAAAGTACTGATTTCAAACTTAGCAGTGAAAATAATTTTCGCAGTAACTGCGTATATGAAAAGTTTCATCAAAAATCAGGTCTATTATATCAAGATTATAATCTTTCATCAAGAATAAATTTTTTTGTAATCAAATACAAAAAAAAATGGATCTCATAGACCTCGCTTTCAGCAGGCTAATTTTGATGATCACCGAATTATCATTGTCTTTGGCTTTTAGAACATGTGTACCAAATTTGAGGCTTTATCCCAAAAAGTCTGACTTGTATCGCGATACGCAGATACTACACACATGCAGACACATTTTTTTCAGTTCACGTTTTTCATCATAATTCGTCGAAATTCGTCCAGAAATGCAAAAAAAAAATTTTCCCCCGAAATTGTAACTTTTTCTTCTTTCATTCGTTATGTCTCTTTTGGCTGTATGTATCATATTCACCAAGTTTAACGTGTTACCTAAAATGATGAATATCTTAATTCTCAAATTTGGAGATTCTCCCATTAGTATTTTTTGAGATATTGCATCTAGCGAAGATTTTCCCAAGACCAGTATCTGCAATTCTGATGATTTATATATCCACGAAGCGTAAATGTTAATTCTATAGATAATTCTATCTGGTCAAATTTCCTCATCATATTTATTCATATAATTCAACCCTTCGATCAGGATCGTTTTCACATAACACCTATGTTGGGTGAAGTTTGTAAGGATTTAATTTATTTGCTCTATAAAACTTTATGGCGAATGTATGACTTACATCATTATTTCGTGCAGTTTGTCTTGCAGAAGTAGTAGGATTATTTTCTACCTCCAACATTACATTTAATTTGAACCAAAATTATTTTAAATTCAACGGAGAAATTTATAAGTTGTTAGATGGATTACCGATGGGTTCACCAAACTCTCCTTTATTAGCCGAAATTTTCATGTCAGATTTTGAAAATAAATTATTCAACACCAAAAACGTTTTAATAGAAAATGTGTTCTTTTGGATACGCTATGTAGATGATGTATTTTGCATTTCGAAAGGTACGGAAAGACAGTTAAAACAATTTCTAAATTTACTTAACTCCTTCAATGAAAAATTCAGTTCACGTTAGAAAAAGAAGACGAAAATGGTTTAAACTTTTTTAGACGTCAACATAAAAAATGATAATTGTTGTTTAGAATTCGATATCTACCGTAAACCTACCTGTACAGATACAGTAATACACAATAGTTCTAACCAATCTTTCCAAATAAAAATGTCATCGTTTCATAGTTTTGTTCACCGTCTGCTAACCTTTCCTTTAAGTCCAAACAATTTTGAAAAAGAAGTCAACACAATAAAACAAATAGCAAGGAATAATGGATACAAAGAAAGTATCATAGATAATTTAATAAAAACAAAACAAAAGAAAAATCTGTATAATGAGTTTTATGCTGGTTCTGTACAAGACGCCAATATCATCCATAAATGTATTAATTATAGACCTGGAATTAGTGATAAAGTCAGCAATAAATTAAGTAAATTAGGTTGTAAAACAATATCTGTAAATAAAAATAACCTAGGAAAAATGTTAATAAACAATAAGGATAAAACAGAAAAACTACAAAAGACAGGAGTGTATGAACTAAAATGTAGTGACTGCGACGCTATATACATTGGCCAGACTGGACGTAACATAAAAAAGCGACTTGAAGAGCATAAAAAGTCTATTGTAAACAACGTATATAGCACCGGCATGTCAACACACTGTATAGAAAACAATCACTTTATAAATATGGATAATGTAGAATTACTTCATTCCGAAAAGAAAAGCAAAAAAATTAGACTTACTAGAAATATTAGAAATTAAGAAAGCTTCCAAAAATAAAAAAACGATTACAAATGAACAACAAATATTCGCAGGTCACCACATTTTAGATAAAGTAATTTAACTTTTCTAAATAATTCCAAATCTTTCAAACCATTTTTATTAGTATAAGTTGCCAGATGTAACATTCAGTATATAAGCAAGGAACACAAATTATAATTTAGTACCTCTCATCTGTACTCTTGAAAAGGGCCTAAACAGCCGAAACACGTGTAGAGTGAAAATACAATTTTGAAACATTTAAAAGCAAATTTTCTTTGTTTATTTAAAATATTTAATTTGATGTCTTCGCCAATAACAGAATATTTTCTTTTAGGTAAATGTCTCATATGTGCGAGTTCACGAATCTATTTTTCGATCTTACAAACTGTTCCTTGTGATACACGAGGTAAATCAGAAAATTTATCACATAAAAAATTAATTTATACGATGATAGTGAGACCAGCCCTAGTATATGCTGCGCCGGTCTGGTGTTCTGCGAGCGCAACGACGTTACACAAATTGCAGGTACTGGAAAACAAATTCCTTCTCCTCATAAGTAACTCGACAAGATATACCCCCCTAAGGAAATTACAACTTTGCAACGACATCGTACTCATAGTAGATTATATCAGAGATACTTCACAAAAATTTTTCGAATATAAACTCGTTGATTGTCCACTAACAGCCAACATTACACAAATAAGGGAGTATAACGCGCCATTTCGAATAAAACACAAATTACCGTATCAAACGTCATCAATTTTCAAACAACAACTATAGACCACGCTTCTCTCACGAAATGGGAGGGCCGCCCACACTATAAAAGGAGCACCAAAATTTAAAAAAAATTCACGTTTCTCTTCTTTTCTCTTTGGTCGTTTTTGTTATTAAAATTCCCCACAAAATTTATTTCTAATTATAAACCATCAGTAAATTGCGCCACATTATTTTATACAAGAAATTTCATTAAACATACCCAAAAATAAGCGGAGTTGGACATTCCCGCTCCGCAGTTCTGTATTATTTAGAGGCGAGCTTTTTACTGTGCAGTTTGGCCCGTCGTAGCATCATCAAAATTCTAAATTTATATACACAAATCTTTTACAGTTTATTTTTTATTGTTTGCATTGTTTTAAAGTTTTACATCAATGGCACAAGCTTTTGCATGCGTCGTTGATTTCTAGTTCCTGTTAATATTATACAATTTAAAATGTTCTACTTTTAGGTGTTTTATTGTTATTTAACGTTTTCTAGTTCTAAGCACAGACCGGCCCCGCTCCGCCCAACCTAACAATTGCCCCATCGTCACCGTACCCGGGGATACTAGGTCGGCAACGGACCGGGTGTCCGGCGAGGGCCATATACACATTGTGGCTTTTGATTTTATTTAAATAAACTTGTTTTGAATTTGAATTTGAATTGAGGAAACTTATCACGAAACAGAGCTCTGTTTCTGTTTTTGTTCTATCTCCACATTCAATCATTATCATTCAATCAATCGGACACGTCAAAATGATATGGATTCGCCATTTAAGCTTATAGCTAAAAATATTTAGTTTTTGAGTTAGAGGGTGTTGAAATTTTAAGCTATTTTCAATTCTTCCTTCATATCTCCTTAAATAATTGGTATTGTTATGAAATTCGGAAGGCGAATATTGCGTAATTTAGTTATATTTGTACCGTAGTTTTGATCTCTCCATTCCAACCAGAGGTGTAAGGGTGAGGGGTGTCGGGGATATGTTCCCAAAAAATGGTACGCAACTGACCCATGCTATTTCTTCTTTCTTATTCAACATTTACTGTCATTAATGCACAAAAAAGTTTTCTTGCAATTATTTAATGCATTGCAAAATCTCCGAGTTAAATTCATTTCAAGATCATTCGTCCAATTCTTATCAATTAGTTGTTAATTGAGTATCGTTTATATGTAATTTTATATTGTTCTATAAATTCTCTAAGTTTCCCGGTTAAAATTTGGCCCACCGTATATTATAATAAATAGAATTTTTCGTAAGAAGTATGTCATTTAATAGGTACACAGGAGGTGAATAACCTTGTTTAGTTCGTCACCTTATCATTCAATCAAATTCTGTCTACATTTGAAGAAATAATAATAAACAGATATTTATCAACACTCATTGAATGTATTTTTTATTCTTTGTTAAAATGGTTTTTTTACTTAGTGTGCGATGTTTTTCCACCTTGTCCTCGTATGTCTATATTGTACACAATCTTCATTGAATCAATTGTTCAAAAATGCCGTCAATGTGAAAATACGTATTTAACTTTTATTGACAAAAATAAAAAAGGTGAACACTCTTAAATCCATATCAAAATATTTTGTATTAGACTACTAGACAAACAATACATTGCCAAAAATATGTTTGTCTAGGAGCAATGACCCTTGTACTAGTAATGGGTGAAAAAATAACATTTGAAATATAAAAATTATAATATATATATTTGAAAAATAACAATTATAACTACAAATATCAAATCTATACGAACATATTGATTTGCAAAATTATTCATGGCATACTTTAGAATTTAATTGACTTTAAATGTGAGTTAAATAAACAAAAGACATCAGAATTTTCAAATTGATGTTATTGTGTGCGAAACCGAAGTGTGGGTACGTGCGGGGTAAGACGCGATATGAGGGCGGGAAATGTCTAACATATCACATCTTCCGTTTTTTACACCGCTTACATTAAAGCGAGAACGATGATTCTTGTTTTTGTTGGCACGCGACCGAGGGGGAGTTTAGCTTACATGCTGATATACTTCAGGGCCGCACTTAATTTTGTTACCGATTCGTTCTAGCAGTGCTGATATATTGTAAGAATAACATTTTAAGATAAATAATAATTATTTAACATCTGTTTATTTGCTGGCGTATTTTTGAAAATAATTTAAGAAGGTTGTCGTGTTGCAATGAGTTATGTAATAGTGTTAGGTTAGGTTAGGTTTGTTGTGAGTGGGTCTCAGTAGACCCTCCACTGCGGCCATCAGCAGGCCTATTGTTGCTCACGCCTAATTATATTTCACCCAATAAGTTCAGTCTCTTAATGAAACTGATAACTTAATTGGGTGAGAATGTGTCCAGATCCTCTGGCAGCAGTTACCCTTTGCCAAATATTGAGAATCGGAAACTCTCCACAGCGGGACAGGTGCATAAGCTGTGGTCTGCCTTCTCATCATCCTCCAGGCATAGACGGCACTCGGCGTTTTCCGCTAGGCCGAGTTTATGCAGATGATAGTTTAGTCGGCAGTGCCCAGTATATAGGCCTGTTAGAGTTTTCAGGTTTACCCTGTTTAACTCTAAAAGTTTCTTAGCTCTTGATTTAAAAGGGTATTTTATGAACGCCTTCAAATGAACTAATCCTGGTAACTCTTGCCAATACTGGAGAGTTTTCCTTTCAGCCCAGGTTGAGATAGCCATCTTGGCAGTACTTGAGGATATGCCAAGTATTGGTTCTGGTCCGATGTATCGTGATCCCGCTCCTTCTCTGGGTAAGGAGTCCTCTATTTCGTTACCTTCCATACCAGAGTGGCCGTGTATCCAGACCAGAGTCACTTTGTTGTTTTCGCTCAAATGATTTAGAAATTTCTGACAATTCCATACCGTTTTGGAGTTACACCGGTATGAGCCAAGAGCTTTTATAGCTGCTTGGCTATCTGAGAAAATCTTTATTGATCTGCGTGTAAGATGCATATATTCTAGCCTTCGTACACACAGTTCAATGGCATGCACCTCAGCCTGAAAAACAGTTGCATGAGTACCTAAGCTTGAGAATATCCTCACCCTTGGTCTGTAGCTATGTACTCTGGTTCTTGCTCCCTCGGGAGTTTTGGAGCCGTCTGTAAACCAACAACTCTCTGCCTTCAGTAGGTCGGCTTTAATGTGATCCCACTCATCTCTTTCTGGAGAAAGGATGTTGAAGGTCAGCTCGTAGTTGGTCATGGTAGGCATAGTATCCGAGGGCATTCCCAGGATGCTGTGATTCTCTATGTGATCCAGTAACCTGTTCCCCTCCATGATACTAGTCTGCGGCATATTAATGGCCGATTGTTTCAGTCTGTATGTTGCCCACCTGGCCTCTCTCTCCAGATATATTTGAAGAGGGGGTAAATCCAGGATGATTTCTATTTCAGTTGACGGTGTGGTGCTAATTGCTTCCATTACGGTCATGCATGCTAATGTCTGCAGTCCAGAGAGTTTGGATTTGGCCGTCCGTTGTGATCCTTTCGGCCACCAAACAATGAATCCGTATATGTAATAGTGTAATATAATTAATAATTATTTCATATCTGTTTATTTGCTAGTGTGTTTTTGAAAATAATTTAAGAAGGTATTTGATGTAAAAATGTTTCGTCCGAGGGAGACCTCTACGTCAACATCTTATTGTGTTCGTGAAAATGAAAGTGATAATGATTAGAGTGATAAAGAAAGTCAAAGTTCATTAGTGTCTTCAAGAAGAAAAAAGCGGCTACATTTGAACGAGCAAGCACAAATTTGCCTTAATGTTTACAATAATTCTGATCTTCGAGTTTTTGTGAGGTTATAGATCGAATGGGAAAATCAACAACACTTATTGAATTTAATGCCGACGTTTCGAAAAATTTGTTTTTTTATTTTCAAGGCTCAAGTCATAATGTTGTTTGTGTCTAAAATACAGGAGTTAGTTACCAAACATGATCTCATAATTATTATAAAATAAATCTTATAATAAATTAAAATGTTTTTTTAACAAAAGTTAAAACATGAAATAAGTAAGACAATACACATACACGTTAAAATGGTTACTATCATAATAAGAAACTCCTGTTATTTAGAAACAAACAACATTATGAATTGAGCCTTGAAAATGAAAAAATTAATTTTTCGAAACATCGGCATTAAATTCAATAAGTGTTGTTGATTTTTCCATTCGACCTATAACCTCACAAAAACTCGAGGATCAGAATTTAAAAAGGTCGCCTCAGTCCCGTATTGTTTACAATAATTTTTTGAAGCGACGAGCTAATGACCCTAAGTTATATGATTTAGATGTACTAGGTGGAACAGCATCTCTGACTAACGTTCCTCGTCCCACAGTACACAAACTGGTGAAAGAAGGTCCCAAGATAATAAAGATCTGACGCCGGTCAATTGAAAACTCTGGACCCATCGTTAGCAAAACTTTTAAAAACTTTAGTTTACGATGCGTATCAGAAAAATTAAATTCCAACTATTGACGTGGTAGACAGAGAATTAAAAGAAATGGATTATCATCTAAAATGTGCCACAAGAACTTTAGGAACTTGGCTGAGAAAAACTGGATTTAAATAGCAAACTATTAATAAATGCATGGCGATTATGGAAAGTAGACGAATAGTGGATTCGCGAAATTCATATCTAGAAGAGACAAAAAGAACTCAGAAGGGAAAATAGATCAATTTATTACCTAGCAGAAACTTGGTATGAAACTCATGATATCGTAAAAAAAGGATGAACTGATGGATCAAGGAAATGTCAACCAATCTCATTGTCACCTAATAAAGGAACTCGGTTGATTATATTACACTGTGCATCAGTTGATGGATGGGTTGATAATGCATTAAAACTGTGCGGAAAAACATGGAAGACTGTAACGTGGATTACCACAAGAACATGGAGTGAGAAATATTTGAGGAATGATTTGAAAATGCCCCAATTACAAAATTAAAACCGAATAGATTTATTGTTCTTGACAATGCAAAGTGCCATTAGAGACAACTCTGTAAAATTCCTAACAAGAGTTCTACTAAGCTGGAGTTAAATTTTTTTTTAATGGAATGATGATAATGGACATGAGGAAAATTTTAATAAAGTACAACTGTTGAAAGTTCTTCAAACGAGAAATTATGAGTAGAATTATATTATAGATAATGTAACGGAGAGATATGGCCATAAAGTGTTGAGATATTTCTGTATTTTTCAATCCAATTGAATTAATTTGGTGTAAATTGAAGAAGAATGTCAAAAAAGGAAATATTTTTACGAAATTCGCTAAAAAAGTAGAGTTAATTTAAAATGAAGTGTCGAAAATTAACAAGGAATATTGTGAAAAATAATTAGTAGTAGAAAGTAGTT
Source organism: Rhamnusium bicolor (assembly GCA_029963845.1). Lineage (NCBI taxonomy): Eukaryota > Metazoa > Arthropoda > Insecta > Coleoptera > Cerambycidae > Rhamnusium > Rhamnusium bicolor. Next base: position 504,810 of record JANEYF010003191.1, read on the forward strand.
ACAATTGAGGATGATTATTTAAATATTGCCAAATTTCATATAAATAGTGGAAATAAATTTATTATAAATTTGAATGAGGATAGTAGTTCATCTGAAAATGAAGAAGAGGGTGAGAAGGGCAAAGATTCAGAGGAAGAAGCAATGTGAGGGAATTTAAATTGAAGAACTGAATTTTGTGATATTAACTGCATTATTTAATTCTGTTTTTGTGCTTTCTTAGTTCAGTGCTTGAGAAACATTCTTTTTCAGGATGTTATTATTTATTAATGTTATTATTTTTTTTCAATTTGACAAAAATATGTCTTTTTGTTTTTATTATAGTAATAACGTCACTCCTAGAATTTATTTTTAGTTTACTTATTGAGAAAAATATTTGTTTCTGTTAATATTTGGAGAGTGTATTTTTTGTTTTTATTTTGTTTTTAAAGGTTTCTTGTTACTTTTTAAAAAATTTCTTTATTCTGTACTAATATTCCATACCCATCCTCTCCTGGCAAGAAACTTGCTGGGTAGTAACAATTTATATTAAGCGAAAATGAGTACTGTAACTGCTATATGTGTGGTCAATACTTTAAATTCAATAATTTTATTTCAAGTTAATACTTTTTTGTACAATTGTTAAATTGTCGCTAGCTAAACTGAGCACAAAAACCTACACTGAAAAAGAAAACGAGGGAACAATACAGTTAAATCCGGCTCTGCGTTCCATAGCATCTTAGCCCACACGTCCCGTCACTACATCGATTTCGCACACTATAATTGTATGGTTGGGCAATGTGACAGCTCGACTAGACTGTCTATCTGCTTCTGAGTTCAAATCGTAGCTCCAGTCTTTTTGGAGGCAATGGTTGTTTGTCCATGTAACGTAAGTTACGGAACATAATGCTCAATTTAGGATTAAGTACAAGTTGCAGTACCAGACGTTACCAATTTTTCGGTAACCAATATAGGCCAAACCTCTCAAAATTCAAAATTAATCCTTTCTCTTTTTTCCTATTTGTACATTTTTCTTACGCTACAAAATTATTTCCATTTGTGTCATTTTACTAAAAATTTTATTATTTACTTTTCCTAAATTTATAAATTGGTAATAAGAACATAATACAGTCTGACATTGCCGTATTCCAGATCAAAATTTTGCGCTAATTTATTTTTTCGTCAACGCAGCCAAATAGTGTTATTTTGCATATTGTATAAACTCTATTTAGTTGTAAATATTAGATCTTATGTAGTTTAACTTGCACTGATGCGACATAATTAATTTTAAGTCTAAACCTCTCGCAGAGCGTCTGAAAAAAGATATTTTATTTCGGGAAATATTACCGAAAGGCTTCTGTAGTAATCCTTCCCTGGTTAATTATACCACCATTTTATTATCTGAAATGTACATTCTTTAAATAAGAAAAGACAAGTCCTGCTATACTTAAAACAACGTTCTATAAAATATTTTCTATCATTATACAAACGCAGAAGCAATTTTCACGGATGGATCTAAAACAGAAAATGAAGTAGACTTTGCATTTGTGGTTACAGGTGAAGCATCCTCATGGTACTTACCTGTTCTGGCAAGCATGTACACAGTTCAGATGTATGCAGTTTGCCAAGCTCTCCGCTACTGCAAATTCTCGTCAAAACGGAAATTCCCTATCTGCTTTGATTCTCAGAGATCTCTGTAGTCAATCAAAAATACGTTCAATACAGATCCAGTGACCACACCATACTTATTATTATGACACTGACAGATGAATACAAGAATAATCTTTATTTTTACACCAAGTCATATAGATATATCACAAAATTAAAAAGCAGACAGAGCGGCAGAGGAGAATGAAATTTCTCTAGGAATTTCTGTCATAGTTGAGACGTAACGACCGATGAATACAAAAAGAGTATTCCAAATGAGGTAGCAAAATAAATAGGAACAAGCAGAAACCACCCTTAAAACCACATCCAAACAAAAACGACTGGAAATCTTTCATACGATTCAACAGAAGACCCCCGACAGTTATCACCCGTTTAAGAATTGCCCATACTAATTTAACATCCATGCACTTACTAAGAGGTGAAAGACCCTAAAATGTACCAACTGCAGAACAAGACTGAGAGCAGAATATCTCTTTGTAACTTGCTCGACTCAATTCAAATGGTAGGAAAGCTATAGGGAAGCAATTAAACTTCCTTAAAAGTAGTCCGGTATATTAACGAATTTGATTAAGCAACAAACGACCAACTAAAATCTATTTATTTACATTTACCTAATTAATTTATTTACATTTACCTAAATAATTTACATTATTCAACTTACTATGGTATACATCAAAATGTACTGTTATGTTCAGTAATAAAAAGTAGAAAATGTAGGGTTCTGTCTTTTGTATCAAATATTTTACACCCAATAATATCCCTTTTAACTGTCTTTGTCAAATTAGCCACATATCTTTTTTATCTATTTACAAAGGTTAATATTTCCATGACTAGCAAACCACTAATTTGCAAACTCATTAAACACACTTGTTTATACCATAATAACTATGAAGTTTTCAAAAGGTACTTATGTGATATATTTTTTTAGGTCAACGACGACGTCTATAAAGATTTAACCAATTTTAAAAGAGTAAACAAAATAAAACCACTTTATTCCCTTTTATAATTTTAAACCTACGCATCCGCCATAATTAACAATAATTGAAGAATTATTTAAAGCTAGAATACATATTATAAAAGTAATTACCTACTATTAAAACATTAAAATAATTTCAATTATATTTGTATACCCAATATACAGAGTGTTCATGCTGGATTATTACCCCTCCCCTAGAGACTTTACTTTTGGGATGATTTGAAAAAAAACTTTCTAACGATTTTCTCAGTAGTTCTCGAATATATTTTATTATCCATATGTTCGTTCTGAATAATGGTCTACTACACAGTTGAAAAGAGGGAATGATGACATACAAAAGATGTGATAAAAATTAGGCCTCCGAGAGAAGGGAGTGTCGGGAAAGACATCCAGAAAGATGAACAACTGTTAGAACTACAAAAAATGTGTATGATAAAGAGTAAGACTGTTGAGTGTGTCTCTGTATTTTCTCCTTTGTGAAGTAATTAAAAAGAGTGGACTGTATTTTATGCGTTTATTGAAAACTAAAAAACTTAATAAGACTGACAGTACAAGAACTCAGTACAATATAAGCGAAGCGGTATCCGTCTTGCTTGAGATATATCTTTTGAATCTCTGCTTGTGTGCGCTCTTAAACCCTTGTAAAGATAGAACCAGATACTTAGCATTTTCTAGAAATTTCGATACTACAAACATATGTCTTACTCTAGGGACTTCTATAACTATTCTAAACATGTGCCAGAGGCGGAATTAGATTTAAATTAAATAAGCAATACCAAACAAAAGCAATCTGGTTCACTGGTAAGTAAGAAACAAGTCAGGCTAAGAAATCAACAACCGTAGCAGAATGTGTTGACATATTTTGAAAATAACTCCCCAGATGATCCATTCGGGGGCGAGCGTAGATCTGCCTTACCAGTATTCGTATTCGATACGAAAGTTAAGCAACGGTAGTCGCAGTCAATAATTTGATGGCAACTCAAGTGAAACTCGACGACCTTGTCCTGTCTTCTAGCGGTTGTATATCAGCGTATACAGAAGGTATGCAATCTTAGGCGAGGGTGTGTAGGTGATACACCATCCTTCGGAAGGGATGTAAAGTAGTTGGTCCTTGTCTATTAAATGTTAGGGAAGCAAAAAAATTCCCACTCTTCGACAGAGAGGTTCGGCAAAATTTCCAGGTTGGGGGTAGCTTGTCTCCTAGCATCGGTGATAGGCCCTAGTAGCGGAAATGGGTCAACGTTAAACAAATTATAAAAAAAAATATTCATTCGCGATGCCAATAGAGATTTAGGACATTCGATTTGTTTTATTCATAAAATGCTCAAAAGACTTAAATTTAAACTTTATCACCCCTGTCGGTACAGCAGTAGCAACCTCATAATTTCAAAGCAAGATTAGAATTTTGCACTTTTATCTTGGGAAAACAGGAAAAAGGTGACGATTTTTTTGAAGAAAATTTTAGGGAGAAACGAGATCAACTTTACGATGGCAGAAATTTTCATGCAAAGAAATGCTCATCAAATCCACAAGACGTAATTGGAGTAAAAAAAAACAAGGGATACAGTCTGTTACCGTGTGGTATTGTGACTGATCAAATTATTGGTCGAGGACCAACAATGGAATCAAAGACAACATAGATCCAAAAATTTTAATTTGTGTGACTGATAACATTTTGTGGATAAATAACGTTCAAAGGTAAGGGATGGTTTCATTAAAAAAACCCCTATTGGTAAAAAATATAATGTTGGAAAAAATTGTATATTTTCATGATGGACAGAATACGCTATAAGTCATTGGGTCAAGATCAAGTATATCAGATTAGTGGTCACCAATAAAAGTTTTTCTTAATTATCTCAGAATCGACTTTTTGGACTAATGTTGGTTCTGAAATCAATGACTTCACTGCATGGCCGGCCAGAAGTCTGGACTTGACACCCTTAGATTCATTTCTTTGAAGAAGACTGAGGATCGCGGTCTACAAAAACAGAGTGGATGATATTAACTAATTACGGGGAAGAATTAGTAACGAAATTGACATTATAAATAATGTCAAGAAAAGTAAGATTAAACATAATTGAAAGATATAAACTAGTTATAAATAATAATTGAACAGTTTCTCTGCTTCTTGTGTTCAGTTCCCAGTTATGAAGTCATAATTCTCAAATTTCTGTATGTTTTAACAATTAATTAGCGAGGAAAACCTAAAAGTGTAATATATATTTGTAATCAGAATAGAATACTGTATCGATGGCAATAATGATATACAGGGTGTTTCATAAAAGTTCAAAAAATTATGTGAAGGGTATATGGTAAGGTGTAAAGAAATATCGATAAGATAAGCGAAAACTGTGGAAAAAATAGTAAAAAAAAAGTTTTTTTTTCAAATCACCTCAAAGTAGAAAATCTCTGGGAGTTGGGGGAATAATTCTGCATGAACACCCTGTATTCTACTGTATCGTTTATGCAACAGGGCTTGAAAATGATAGTATTTATACCACTGAGGGTGACATTAAGAACGAGACTGTTTTTAACAAATTCATAACTTTCACAAAAAAAAAACATATTTCTAAGTTATCTAGTAAATTAACATTATTCCTAAGACAAGAGAAAAAGTAGTTATTACTATTATTATTATTCAGGATAGCGACATTGAAAACTTGTATAACAGTAATTAATTTCACTTATTTGCAGAAATCAAACACGTATAATACAGGACATGAGTTGTTATAAGTTATAAGCATCAGAGGAAAATCCCACTGATACAACTACTAGTTGCCTAAAGTGTACGAAGGCAAATGTTACTAGAAATCGTTCTACAGTAGCTGCGGGTTCGAATCTCGCCGCCGGCACTGGTAACATCGGTGGGAATGGTTGTATGTCCACGGTTTTTAAACGTAACCCCGTTCTAGGCAGCTTCGGTTTTGGCAAATTAAAATGTGCCCCATCGTGCATTAAATACATGTTATACATAAAATAGTATGACACGTTGTCGAGCAAATTATCTAAAATATTTTCCAGAAAATCTAGATAATTTTGACCGTTCAAACGATTTGGCAAAACATAGGATCCTACCAAATAGTCACCAAGTATCCCCACCGAAACATTGATGGAAAATCTATCTTGATGCCTCGATTCAAAAATTTGATGTGGGTTTTCGTCAGCCCACACATGAGAATTGTGGAAATTGACTATTCCATCACTAGTGAAACCGGCTTCATCGGTGAAAAGTATTCTAATTAGAGATTAAAGTCCTCGTACCAGTTTCTCCTTCACCATTGACAAAAATTCATCCTGGGCTGAAAATCCTCAGGTTTTAATGCCTGAACTCTCTGTGGGTGGTAAGAGTAAAGCAACTGTTCATTAAGAATTTTCCAAACACAGCTTTTCGAAATGCCCTCTTGTATAGCAATTCTCCTAGTGCTGGTTCCTGCATTAGCTGCTACTAATTCTAGGACTCTTTCCTCTACTTCTACGGTGCGAGTGGTACGATGTTTCCCAGAGTTACTTGAATTCTTTTTGAAAGTACCTCTTTCGCAAAGTCTGAGATGTGGTGAAGGTTTTGTCACAGGGAATCTTTCTGGCATCATTAAATGATTCTTCATAAAGCCTACGCGCTTTAGAAGCGTTTCCGTTGGCCTTGCGATACATGAAGTGCATATTCGCCATTTCTTCAAAACAATAGTCTTCCATTTTACAGTATACAATTACAACTTGACAGGTTGAAATACCAACTTAGATTTTTTGAAGGCGCAATTGATCAATCGCTCTTTTCACATCAAACTTTTCAATCGAGTTTTAAAGAAAACCATACGTTCTACGACTTTTCCCCAACGGTACATTTTATTTAACAATTCGTCTGGGAAATCATATTTAAAGTAAAAAATGCAAAATATTTCAAAGAAAGAAAATTATGGGCATTTTAATTAGGAGCTCCCCCTATTTCGTATGCCATTGGTCATTGCTACCTGTTTTTTAGCACCAACGATTTTTCATGATATAATTACCACATGTACGAAATCTCATTGCACTAGTAACAGCAGTTTTTAAAAAAATAAAAAAAACCAATTTTTTTATACCATTTTTGGAAGAGCCTGGCCTAATTGAATCTTCAAGTATAAATATTACATTACAAAATAAACGAAAATTTTACTTCAATAACCATCAAGCACCTATTAAATACACTCAAGCGCAAAATTAATCGGACATTATGTTTTTCAGGAAAATTTCAATTTGAATCAAATTAATTTTAATTGAATCCTCAACTATAAATATTACATTACAAAATAAACGAAAATTTCACTTTAATAACATAAAAAATACATTTTTTGCAAACTGGAAAAAGAAAACTCAGAGAACTACGATAAAACATGCCACAATATCGAATATTTCCTCCGCGATCTTAAATGATAGCTCGCATTCATTGTGGTATGCTTTGGATTAAAGCAGAAACCTCATCCTGGGGTATCTGCTCCCATTCATTCAGCAACGTCTATTCCAGCTGAAGTACTGTATGGAACGTAGTTCCGTCTAATCCTTCTGCCTAGATCGTCCTATATATGCTCTATCGGGTTTAGGTCAGGAATCCTGGGTGGCCATCCTAGTACCTAAATACCAACATCGTGAAGATACTGGTGAGTTATTCAGGCTATGTGCGGTCGCGCATTATCCTGCATTAGGAGAAAAGGTTCTCCTACAAATGGCGTAAAAGGTACGACATGCCCTTCTAAGGAAGCTACCACCCCATAATGTTACAGTGTCTGTACGAGCTTCCAAAGAAATGTCCCTCACATATCATCACATTTTCACTACCAAGCTACTCTAGGAGAAAAGCAACACTGGACATATCGTTCTCCAAGTCGTCTAAACACTCTTTGGCGACGATCAGGTGAATATCTTGTGAAACGAGACTCATCCGTGAAGAGAATGCTTCGCCATTCGTCTATATCCCAATCGGCATGAGTTCGCGCAAATTCAAAGCGGTGCCTGCGATGACTTGCGTCCAAAAGAGGGCTAGTAGCTGGTGCATGAGGTGTTAAATTTTGTTTCCTCAACCTTTTTAATACAGTATCGGATGAAACCAAGGTACCATAAACATCTACCAATCTTCTAGTCAAAGCTGTACCAGGAAGTGTCCGTTCTCTCAGAACTTGGAGTAGAAAAAATCGGTCTTCAACTTCATTTGTTGCTGTTGTTTCCCTTGTCTAGGTCTTCTGGAGTAAGAACCAGTTTCCTGGAACCTTTGTATTGCATCAAATATAGTGCCTCGAGGGATGCCAAGTAAGTTGGTGATATATCGAACGCAGCGTCCATCGTTATGTAAAACAACAGCTTGAGCGGCTTCTTCAGGACTTATTATGAAATTATTCACAATAAAACTTTTTTTTCTTAGGAAAACCTCAGAAACACGCAAGAAACGCAAGAAAAAGAAATCGAAACAATTTAAAGGGCTGTGTAAACAAGTAAAACGCTGACGATTGAAAGATATCTAAAAAATAGGTAACAAAAAATTGTTCTCGTGATACGTGAGAGTTCAGAAAACTCGAACATTATTTCTTTCATGTGTTTACATGTGTGTATCCATGTTCAATCAATATACAGAGTGTTTTCGCAAATTTGTCATAAGAAAACCTAGTGTCCGATTAATTTTGGAGTGGAGTGTATAATGTTTGTCATAGTTGGGTTAGGTTAGGTCTGGAAATCAAACAAAAAGAGTTGAATCCCCTTCAGCTACAAGGGACGGCAAAAAGCTTTCTTCACCTATTGGTGGTAAAACTGTAAAAGTATTTTTATTGACTAGTAGGTGTGCACCAGTTTGGGGCATACCAAGGTCCACCCTTAGTTCTGCCACTGCGATGGGTAAGAAAAAATGAAATGGCAAAATTTTCTGGTTTATGATATTAGTAATTACAAAAGTACTAATGAGATTATATTCTCTGCGACTGACCTTGGCAATGAAAATTACAAGTAATTAAGTAATTAAATACTTACCATTGTATTTTTTTAAATAAAATAATACTAAAAAAAATTTCCAAATCTTTTACAGTTTAAGAGAAAATCCTATAAGCAGATAAAAATGACTTCAAGAGAGATGTGGGGTAAACATTGCATAGAAAGAGAGAGAAAAACAAGTGAGGGCGTCCGCGACAAGTGCCTACTTCGAATCGACTTCGCGTCCGCGATCGGTAGTTACAAGTTAACCGTCGTGGTAGTGGGTACTCTGTGTCAGAGTTTTACCTAGTGCACGTGTTCTTAGTTAAAACTAGCGTAATGTTAGCTATTTTTTATTGAGTTAAATTAATTTTAAATACAGCTATTGTTATCTACAAATTCCAAATAAACATTTTAAAATGCCTTCTTGACTTTTTTGTGAGTGAGTGATATTTTTTTAAATATTGTGAAGTGGGGCAAATAGTTGCCATGATTATATCAAAAGATCTTTTTCTGCTGGGGGACCAAGACTACTTAAGGCTCCCAAACAAGGACGAAAAAAGGCCAGCTATGATAAGACCTGTCGTCAAACCTCAAAGGTACAACTAACTGAACACTCTTTTTATATTTTGTTGACGATAAAAAAATGTCAATAGATAAATATTAATATTATATTATAGTCAAAATTTGTGGACAACCATTTGAATTTGTAAAGAAATGTTAGGGAAAAACGGGAATTTATTTTTCATATTTGATTTTTTTGTAGAAACTACAAAAGGAGCAAGAACTTTTTAAGGATAATAGCCAAAGGATAATAATAGCAAATTTTTTGTTAAGTGAAAATAATAATCAACTTAAAATCCTTTTTTGCCTTCTTTGAAATCTTAAAGCATTTTTTTTTACGTTTTTATCAATTGCTAAAAGGCTTTGTATACAGTCCACAATTCCCTGAAATGTTAACACTTTTTAATTTACTGCATAAATTCCAGTCTAATGCTGGTAGGTTCCACCATGGTACAAAATTGTTTGTTTACAAAATTACTAGTGTTTCTAATCAAAATTAGAACACATTCGGTATTTTACACCCACTAGAGCTACAAGTGCTTAACATATTTTGTCAATTAGAAAAGAATAGTCGTATTATTTTAGGATATAAAATTATCAGTTCTACCACTCAGAAATAATAGTTTACAAATAACAATAATAATTTACTATGATTTCTAAGAATTTCTGATTTTTTAATGAGTACCGCTAGTACGAGTTAAATAAAATGATTTTTTTAAATAACGCCTCTAAAAATGCAGCCAATTCCTAATTATTTCCCGAAAACGTTTTAGAAAATTTTTGGATCTAAATTCAGACATATAAAATGGTATTTTCTTATATTTTTTTGCTGCTTCCTGAATTGGAGAGAAGAATCATAAAGGATCTCCTCTCTATTGCCTTTTATATAAAATTGGTAAAATTTAAAATCTCTGTCCAGCTCTGCAAAAATAGTATATCTGTCCAGATGGACAGACAAGAAATGTACTGTTTCACATCTATTTTTCGAAAAGTGACCGAGTTATGCCTCTGGAAAATTAAAAAAAAAAGTGTTTTCTACTTAAAAAGAAAATGGCAGTTATAATTAGCACGAAATGCAAAAAGCCGTTTCTGTAATTATAAGTTAATAAGATTAATTGTGATAATCAGTGGCAACCATGGTAACCATTCGGAGGACATACTGTATGTAAGTTAATAGTTCGAGCGAATGGAATTCTTTTAAAGGGTAATTTGTATTGAAATAGCTTTTAAAGAACACACTAGTGAGCACTATTGCTGTTTGGAATTTATATGTGACTGAATTAAAGCTAAGCGACTGCAAAAGTTTAAATGAAACGGTTGAGTGACAAAAATAAAGTGCAAATCATCGTGCTAAATAAATAACAAGGCAAAATAAGACTTACTTTAATACTGACAGAAAAAAAAATAATTGAATCAAGCAAAGTCGTATGAGTAGGTAGTAAAATTTTACATACAGTGGCTATATAATTATATCTAATATATTTCATTGTATTTAATAATGATTTTAAAATTAATTTTTTTAAACGTTTATCAAAATTATAATTGGCTGTCATTCTTGAGAAATGGATTTATTAATGAAGAAGATCTCATAGAATTTTATAATTAGGATTTAGTGCCAAAATTAGCATAATATTTCTTAATTGTTCTACAAACAATACATATTTTTTTGGATGATAAATATTCATTTTTTTATTTCCACAAAAAAAAGAATCCATATTTATTTGACTGATGTACTTTCTTCACAGAAAATGAGGAAACTAAAATGTCTTGAAAAGTAAACAAAATATAAATTAATTTTTACATCAGTGTTAGGTCTAGTGCAAAAGAAAATGTATTTTTAAAACAAAGTGTTGTAGAGCTCTAGCACGATTTTGTCCAAAAACTACTATTCTTAATATGGAATTAGATTTGCTTTTAATTTGAATATTATTTTATATATTTATTGTTCAATATAACGTCCGAATTTCTTAACAAACTGGGACAGAACTGACAAATACATTTCAGTCATTAGAAATACAGATACTATCCCCTCAAATTGACGAACAGACCAGCTAAATTTTAACATTATCCTGTATGACAGGTGACACCTCAAAAACATTTCATTTCAAAAATAGTCTTTACCTCTTCATTGAGGTAATATTCAAATAATACAAGTTCAGGACGGACCCCAAAAAAAATAACAGGAGAGGCACATAATAACATCAACTCATAGGATGTGGTGGCAAATGCAAAGGTCAGCTTCAAGTTCGGGAGGGCCCTCGGATTTTTTTTTCAATATGTATATTATACTGTCTATAAAATAAATGGTTTGCTTTACTTTTGTTTTTTCTTATTAATACTCACTAGCTTTTAACATTTATTCTTTTACTGAATAAATAATGAGCAACAATATTAACTGTTACTGTCATTTACAGTAGCAGTTAATATTGTTGTTCATTATGTATTCAGTAAAAGAATAAACGCTAAAAATGATAAAAGCTACTGAGTATTAATACGAAAAAACAAAAGTAAAGCAAACCACTTTTACATAAATTTCAGCTGAAGTTTTCGAGCATGTTACTTTGAAAACCTGTCTAGAACCTCTGTAAGAACTATTTTAACATTTGTATAGATATTCAGCGAACTCAGACCATTTAATCTTTCCTGGCCCATCGTTGACCTCAAATAGGTCTTAATCCTTTGAATTATAGATTTGCGCTTCTTGTCGGAGGTAGCGATGGTAAAATATGTTTATCAAGTGCTGGTAGAAAAAGTAATAATCATATAATTTATAAACATAATATTATGTTACTTAATAATAATAATAATAATAATAACAATAATTTTTTATTGTCCATGAGATCGTACAACTAATGATATGGGACTAGTCGAAAGTACAGATTAAAAATTACTATTTAAGGTGTAAATTGCAAACAATAAATAAGTACAATGAACAATTACATCAAAATAATAAAAAGAATTACTTAAAAACTTACATATACTAACATATACTAGCGGGACTGAGTTTAAAATACATAATTTAAATAGTTAATTATGGAATAAAAATAATTTTCTGCTAGGAAATTTTGACAGCTTCTTTGTAAGATTTAATAAAAGTAATTTCTTTAATGTGATCCGGCAGCTTGTTGAACAATAATATTCCCATATTATATCTGGGACTCTTCTTGTAAATAGATAAAGTATGAATGGGTATAAATAAATCATTTTGGTTATGAGTTTCGTAATTATGATAACAATTATTTTTTAAAAATTCATCATGATGCGGTTTTACAAAAGATACTATTTCTAGAATGTAAACACAAACAACTGGTAAAATTTTGAGTTCTTTGAATACATTTTTACAAGAAGAATAGTTATTTGTACCAGGTATGTTCCATACTGCTCGTTTTTGCATTTTAAATACTCTATCTACATGATGAGAAGAGCCCCAAAAAATGATACCATAAGTTAAATGAGAATAAAATTTAGCATAGTAATATAACAATGTTACATACATGTTAACAATATCATGTAGCCGATATAACGCAAAGCATACTGATGACAACCGTTTACAAAGTGAATCAACGTGATACTCCCAGCTTAAAGAACTGTCAATGTAGACTCCTAAACATTTGGTTGTTTGAACTTGCTCTAGGGATATACCGTTAATTTTTAACACATTTCTTTCATTATTATTGACTAATCTGGGTACAAAATGTACAAATACTGTTTTATTTCTACTTACTAATAACTTGTTGTTAAAAAACCACGATGTAAGCTTATTTAACATATTTTGAGCAGTCTCCCTTAACTACTATATCATTGTTCACACTTAAGTAAGATGTATCAACTGCAAATAAAATTAAAATTACCATTGACACTTACCGACAAATCGTTAACAAACATTACAAATAAAAGTGGCCCCAGTACTGAACTTTGGGGTACTCTACAAGATACATTCAATATATTAGAATCATGGCCATTAATTGAAACTTGTCGTTTTCGGTCAGATAGATAACACTTCAACCATCCTAGAAAGTTTCTTTGAATTTGTTCCATACCGTATTACCAAACTGTATAAGATTCATATATGATTAATGAACGAGTCATCTAGAAATTCTTCTATATACTAAGCAAATATCAATAATTGTTAGCCGTTAGAGACCCATTAATAAATATTGACCCAATAATTTTATTTCTAAAAATGCCACAACAATTTGTCGTTCTTGTTTTTTAATTTCTTGGACAGGATGTGGATCACCAATTCACATGTTGAAAATTCTATTTGTAAAAATGATCATTCATCTGTCCACAGTACATTTCTAAGAAAACTGGAATTTGTAGCATCTCGTCACAAAATGCTCTACGGATTAAATAATCATTTGGCAACAGCTTTTAAGTGGGAACGGTACTAAAAGGCTCTAACATTACATTATTCAATTTCATTTCATCTGTTAAAACAAGATTTTGATAATTTCGTTTTGTATTTTATAAACTGTTGGTCACTGAAGATTTGTTAGTGATACTTTTAATGGTTTTCTTATTTGGAATTTGCCTGATGATATATTTGTGGTGATATTCTGTTCGAGCTACACGTAAATTTCTATATTGCGTCTTTCATCAAAACTGCATACCATAATTAATTTACTTATTTAACTATCACATAAAATATTTATGATAATTATTTATGACATAATATACAATAATGAGACCTGTCATTCTAAACGAAAGAAGTAAGCCATCCTAAAGCAGTAAAAATGTCTTCACACGTTCAAATTCAGAATTTTTCATAATATGGCCATATTTCAGTTTATAAGTGTGGTCTACCTTTGTATTCAGAATTATGAGTATAAACTAAATACATAACAATATATAAGGTATTGTATTAAAAAAGGCAATTTTTGTTAGCCCCCATATATATAATTTTGAGACCAGAATCCATATCTTTAAAAATAAAGCAGATTCTGTTTTTGAAACAATAAAATGCGTTGAGAATTAATAAGATAAGTGAGGGGTCAGCTCAAATGGATCACGGTGTACATAAAATTTACTTTTCCCGTTGGGTAATATTCCGGTCAAAGACCGAAATACCGCTTTAAACTGGAATATCGGCCTGGAGTACCAACTGGAATGACCCAGTTGAGTATTGAAGGCCTAAAGTCGATTCGACTCATTCGTACTGTGATGAAAAATTCAAACCACTGCATATTATACACTACATGTGATTCGCCAACCTAATCAGCATTTTCTGGAGACAATTGAAATATTCAATCTTACAATGTCCTTAGCTATATGTATTAAAAGGTTTACTCATGTCAGCCGTTTCCTGGTGGAAAATTCGCTCAATTATGATGAATAACAAATAATCCATCAATTATTTAAAACAATATAACATTTTAAGTGAAACGCAGTATGGTTTTATAGAAGGTAGAGGCACGGAACAAGCCATTTATATGTTAACAAGTAATGTTATTTCAAATTTTAATGCAAATATCAAAACTATAGGTATCTTTCTTGATCTTGCTAAAGCATTTGATACAGTCCCCCATAATAAATTATTACACAAAATGGAACAAATTGGAATTCGGGGCACTGTACAAACTGTATTTAAAAACTATTTAGAAAATCGACAACAATATGTCAAAATAAAAAATACCTATAGTGATGTGCAAACAATATAGATAGGAGTACCCCAAGGAACAGTACTTGGTCCAATTATGTTTTTGATATATATAAATGAATTATGCAACTTGAACATAAAAGGAAAAATATTGGCATATGCCGATGACACAGTAGTAATATGTGAAGGACATGATTGGACCACTGCCTTTGAGGGTGCCGTATCGGATATTAATATTATTAACAGCTGGCTTGAAAACAACTATTTAACATTAAATTATGAAAAATCAAAACTTCTAGCATTTTCTCCAACGATGGTTGACACACCAAAAAATAATTTTATTGAAATAAGAAACAGTAAAAAAAAAATAATGAAAACTTTCCAATTAAAATACCTTGGAGTAATAATTGATTCACACCTAAAATGGGATAAACATGCGGAATATCTTACATCAAAAATTAGGAAAACCATACCGAAGTTTTATACCTTAAGGGACATTCTAAAAATAAAAACATTACGTTTAGTATATAATGCGTTGATTGAATCTATACTCAGATATGCAATAGTCTGTTGGGGAGGGATGTATAATAAGGCTATAAATGTAATACAGATAACACAAAATTACATCATAAGAGTAATGTATAAAAAAGAACCTAGATTTAGAACGCACTTCTTATATTCACCAAATAAATTATTAGATATGAGAGGATTGTATATTTACTGGGCAATAATTTTTGTATATAAAAAAAATAATGTTAGAAAAGAAGTAATAAATATTAATTATGATACACGATCCAAATTAAATCAAGAAATGAGGGTTCCCAGGTACAACAAAAGTATATGTCAAAGATTCGTTGACTATTTAGGTACAAAGTTATACAATTTAGTTCCATAATATTAAGAAAAATACAAAATATACGTCATTTTAAACGACAGCTAAAGGAGTACATTATAAAAATATAGAAATATTTAAGTGCATTTTGTAATGTTGGTAATGACAATATCACTGTTAATTTTCTTTGTTAATTTTTATCTTTTTTAAAATTTTGTTTATCTATATTATTGTATTATATATAAGTTATGTTAAAACTATAAGCTCTCATATAATCCTTATTATATAAGACACAATACCAGTCTTTTTTGGCTTCGGTGTCTCACCCTAAATAATTTTGTTATGTTAGTATTTATTTATTTCAATTATTAGATTTACATTTTTATGGTAAAATATAATTATAATATTTATGTATATATATATATACATGTACTCTAATATTGTACTGAAAGACATGGGTTAATAAATTATTATTATTATAATTAGAAATGGAAAGCACCGTGCTTTATAATGCATGGGCCCCTAGAATCAATATTATGTAGGTTCAGCCTGGCGTTCGTTGTAATCGAAATATGAAAGTATTATAGCATTAAACTGTGGGCAATTTTTAAAAACACACTTAGACGAATAATGGCATTTGAACCATTTTTTTAAAATCTTAATGATTTTTTGCATTTTACATTTTCGGTAGTAAATCATAAATTATAAGGTCAAAATGACCTGAGTAAACAAAACTCAAATCTAAATATCCTTTTTTTCAAATTAATGTCAAGTGTTATACATGTTTATCTTTGTATGTGTTGGCACCGGTATAAAATATTCTACTATTAATAGTTTTATTGCATATCTCTAGTTACAGTATTAACACTGAAATATTTTGTTAGACCAGGTACATCTCACTTCTTGTCTTTATCTTTTAACACAAAAACTACAAAATTATTCAGCAGTTTGTCGTCACTTTCGGATTTATCAGAAATGAATCAACATTATTTTAATTAACACCTTATAGATTATTTTCAATTTTAATTTCAGTATTAGTATGTGTAATATTCCTGTTTTGCGTACCACTTGATGGCATTTGTTTTTAAAGTGACGTAACTTAATTTTGAGATGTAAATTTTTCATTACAATACATAAATTAGAAAATGGGCAAATGGACTGTGGGAACAAAAACATGAGTAACAAGTGAGGAAGCCAAAAAAAAATTTTGTGCATGTGTACAGTGATAACTCTCATTTCTGATTAGGGGACGTCATATCTCGATTGTTTTAATCATCAACGTCTAATAGTTATGAAGTTATGGGTTTAATTTGTAATTCCATAGAAATAATTTCAGTTGGTAGATCACACTTGAGGGTAGAAAACTGACAGATGAGACCTAAAAGACAACTGAAAATATCAACTAATATAATTTTAAGCATACAGATATAACCAGTAGTACTTTCTTATTGGCCATTAAATAATTTGTGTTTCCATAACCTGGAAATTTTTTCAAACTTTTAGTCGTGAGAAATATTTAACGTGCTTACATCGCAATACAAGTTTTTAATGAATCATATACATATGTTCATTACTATAGTTTCGCAAATTCTCGTTTGACCTGTGCTACCGCGTACTTCCTGCCACCATGTAATGAACTATGCGCATATTCATTATTTTCGTTTCTGAAATTCCCGTTTGGCAGGTGCTGCTGCGCACTTTCTGCTGCCATGAATTATGAGACATCACTAAAGCCACAATTTTGGTGCAAATTAAATCGCCGCAGCAGAGAAACACAATTCAGCTTTCTACTGACAACTGTCTACAGCGCGCTGAGCTAAGTGGTTGAGTTAAGCGTGTTGAGCTTGGCCCCGATTAGTTAAAACTCTGAGCTAGGCCTCCTGGTGTTGGTGGCCATTTTACTGTCCTGCCCCGCCGTCACCAGAGTCCACTGATTGTCTATTACTGTGGGCTTTCAGCGCGTTGAGCTGCTGGACCTGCCGTTGGTAAATGATTCAACCGTTGTCCCCAAAGTCCGGTGATTATTTATTGCCGTGGGCCTTGAGAGTATTGTCTTGTCGTCATATAGAAGTCTGGACTATGTAATCAGAAATTTTACTGGTCTTGATGATATTTAATTGTTGACATGCATTATAACGCATTCGTTAAATCCAGGCTAGAATACGGTTTACATATTTGGAATTAGGATATAATAAACAAATCATGCAGCACCGTTATTTAAAGTGCGTCATTTAAAATTGATAGGATTTACCCGATAGTTGGTTTTCCACATGAGCAGTTACTAAATAGATTTTCTTCTCTTAGTTTGCAAGACCACAGTAAATTTTGTTCTCTACTGTTTTTACATAAAATAATTAATAATTTAGTCGGCTGCCGTAATATTTTAAATATATTAAATTTTCATGCCCTTGCATTTAAAACACGTAATATCCAAACATTTTATCTTCCTACCAGTGGCGTAGCTAGGTGGCCAAGGTACAAAATATTTTTTGGTTCATCAAAATACAGTAAAGTATAGTGACATATTTAGCCAACACTGTCGGCATCATTAGGAGATGAAGAAAATTAAAAAACCCCTGCCGATTATTACTTGGGGATTAGAAGTTCCTCACCGTAGTAGAACTCGACGTGTGGTGGAGTTTATAATAAAAGTAATATTTGACGTTTCAAAAAAGTCACATTTTTTTACGTTTAAAAAAAGTCACATTTTGACGTTTCAAAAAAAGTCACATTGATGGAATGTCACTAACATTTTTTTTTAGACATTGGGACCAATTTCGCTCATCAACGAACTCAATCTGTTCCTTGACCTCTAGAATGTGTGTACCAAATTTGAAAGATTTTTCTTAAAAACTGTAGCTGCTATCGCGAACCACACGGACAGACACACACACAGACACAGACAAAAATTTTTTTCCCGGATTCCTGTGTATACCAATTTTTAGTTTATTGTTTATAGTTCGATTTTTGCTGTCTGATAGGGACAAAGCCTTTTGAACACTAAAAAATTCTTAGTATAACATTGATAACCTTATTACACTGAAATTCAATTGTTTCATCTATTGTCACACAAAAATTTATTTCGTACATCCTCCATATAATATTGCTCAAAACATTTTTTTTACACACTTGGTAGATATGTTTTACGCAACGTATGGCTACTAGGCAATTGAAAACTATATACACAGAACATGACACACAAATCATAAAAAAAATCATCTTTTGTAGCTCTACCGGCAATATTTTTTCGATGAATAGCCGAATTTTCTTTCACAATCACAACGTGTATGAAATACATAATGTCGATTGCATAGACAACATCGAATATGTGGTGGTTAAATTATCGTAGTTTTCAATAATTTTTTTCTAGTTGATGCACAAACTGCTGTAACTTTGCCATTTCTAAGAGTGTTTTAAGCAAGAACCAAACCAATCACCCACACGCACGCTTTCATGTTGCTAAGATAACTGAAATCAACATACCACTGGATAAGCTGCCAAGTGTTTATATATTTACATGAGAGAATCTCGTATACCCGCAGAGTTCTTGTACCTTTAAGCCTCGATACTGGTTATACTGGTTGCATATATTGCAGGTATATTAATGAACGCACTACATGAATCTTTATGTTATATTTATTAATATCTATATTACCGGTTCTGAAAAATGGAAAACATTTCCGGCCCCTCCCCAGCAGCACAATATATTAGACCAATGTTTAAATTACATAGGCCCAATATTCATATTTTGGACCTATATGATTTGAAAATTCGTCTAATATTTTGTGCTGCTGTGGTTGGTTATCATGCTCACAAGAACCGATCCATGTACACATACACATATAGCCGCACAGGGCATTTTTGGTACAGTAGTTCAAGATTTTATGAAATGAAATTTGTAGTAAAATTTTTTCTGAGGCCTAATAAACCTCTTGTTAAAATATACTCACTTCACTTTATTAAATATACAGGGTGTCCCAACCAAAAGTAGGCACCCTGAATAACTTTGGAGATACAAATTTTTTGAAAAATTGGTGAAACATGTCGACCTTGTTTACAAGTATTACATTAAAATAGGTCCCCCTTGGAAACAAGGTCGACGTGTTTAACCAATTTTTCAAAAAGTTATTCAGGGTGCCCACTTTTAGTTGGGACACCCTGTATATTGTAATATAACACAATGGACATGAAGCGATGTCCCCAAACATTTCAACACAAAAACTTATATACGTGACCATAAAAAAAATTCCTATCAAAAATTATACGGTAAAAAAATAGCGAAATAAAGTTCAGTAACCGTCGATAAATAATTAATGAAAGATCATTTGATATTTTACTTAATACAAGGATACATTTTTTTTGATTGGCAAGGTGAAATTGATTGCGTCTGATAGAGAATTTATAGTAGGTAATCATCTTTAATATTAATTTTTAAGAAATTCTTTTATACCTTTAATAATACTAGTTCATGACATCCAAAAACTACTCAGATATTCCTTAAAGCAATGCAAAGAGTTAATTATGTATCTGCAAGTATAATTTAATCAATTTGTAATATCATCACTAGGAAAGATGATGCAGTAATACTGTCTATAAGCTATTCACAATATTTTTTTCTGGGAGTTGGCTGTAATACTGCAAAGAAAATTAGTGTATAAAGGTTAGGCAAGTTTTATGTAATTTTCACGTAATATTCATAAACTATTGAAACCGAATTTACTTCTGAGTAATTTATCTCTAAATTTTAAATTAAAGGTGAATAGCTATTTAGCAGAAAATCAATATTAGTAGCAGAGTTACCAAATCGCGCTGTCGACCATGAGCGTGTGCTAAATGTAAACGGAAGGTACTTACTGTTGGTAAGTTAAAAAATGTGGATGGATTCGAACATACATTTGCAACATTTGCAAGGTGTCTTCAGTGTCCTTTTTCTGCAACCAGCATGGAAAGTTGGCCTTTCTGAACTCGTCTCCATGGAAACGAATATTGAATATAGCCCATTGCTGTCGAACAAATATGATTATCGTGCAGAAAGTACTTTTAGCATGCTAATGGGAAACCACGGAAAATTTCAATTTTAACATTTATTAAGAATATACAACTAACTACTAATTATTGATATTAAAAGAAAATGTACATGACGTGTAATTATTATTAATACAATATATTGAACAAATTATGATTTTTTGTAACCAGTAGAATTTGTCAGAAGTAGTGAAGTTGTAAGTGAAATACTAGTAGAACAGGTAGGCTTGCTAACCATATTTTCGGCATTTTTTTTAGTTTATTCTAAACGCAATCATCTATGTGCCCTTCTGCAAGGGTGAGAATTCCCACCCTCCATGCATTTTCAGACAAAGAATATCTTCTTCGGGATTAGCAAGTAATACTGCAGACGTTTGCCCGAAGTAATAACCGGTGTATGCAGGAAGATTGGGTAATATCAAGAATTCGACAATTGTTTGGAGAATGTTTCCAAATGTATTCAAATCCACCGGTTGACTTTCCTTTCCTATAGATCTTGAAAAATCGTCTATTTTCTATTATTGGTGGACGGAGAATGGCGTACTTTTTGAAAATAGATAAACAACCTTTTTCTCTACTAGTTAGTGTAAAACTTCGTAGTATATGTCTTAGTATCGAGTATTTTAACGACCAATACAGCATCATCCCCTTATATGTCGTCTATTGTCAATTTCATGCGCACTTCCCTTCGGCAAGCCTCAGTTACTCCCAATATTAATGCAACTTACAAAAACATTATTGTTAATTGGAGAAATGTAGGTTCTAAAACAAAGTGTATTTTTTAGGTGGGTTGAGGGATCATAAAAATTAAACAAAATTTTTTCTTTAATACGATTTTTTTTAAATACATTATTTTACATTATAAATGGATATAATAGAGAATTTTCAAACATGGAAAATGTAAAAATATAGAAAACGTACAGAATAATAAAAAAATAGAGAATATATGTACGTATAAAAACTTACGGTACAATTAAAATTTTGTGTAGGAAACTTCGCCGCTCTCGGTACTTGCTTCGCAAGTCGCTATCCGCCACAGAGACATCTATGATGTCGGTCGGATAGTAGCATTTAGTACCATACGAGAAGTTTCATACCTCTCACCACTACTCAATTTACCTCAGTTAGTATATGACGGTTGGCCACTATCATTTGTCTGTTCCATAACCTATGGCATACTGAGGAGAACAAATAAGTTCGAAACCGGTCTATGTCTGGTTAGGAATTGACAAATGATATTGGCTATCGATCTATCATGATTTGAAGGTGTAATCAGGCGGTGTGGAAGATCGTAAGCTTATGCGAACACCGACCTATTTGTGTATAGTTTATTTATTTAGTATGTATTGTACATTTTTTAATATGAACTAATTTGCACAATAAACCATATTCTATTCTATTCTATTCTAATCCAATGCAGGTCGAGGTATTTGTCCGCTGAGTAGTTGTTTCGTTCAAATCATATTTAATAACAGTAGTTTAGTCCACCTGGGCTAGAGGTCGCCGCTCTCGGTACTTGCTTCGCAAGTCGCTATCCGCCACAGAGACATCTATGATATCGGTCGGATAGTAGCATTTAGACCATACGAGAAGTTTCATACCTCTCACCACTACTTAAAAACCCCAAAATAAATAAAATTTAAAATTTACATCATAAATTCCCGATTTTCAGGAAGGCATCACATCATTTTTCTGACTTCTCCTTTAAATACTTTTATGAGTCCTGACTATACGGCATTAAATTATAGATTAGTCTGTATATCGTATAACAAAAAATTTCTGACTGGAATCTCATTTAATTATACGTAAATTGTTTTCTTTAGTATATAACATATGCATATTGCCATACGAATTAAGATTTGAAAAATTCAAGCTGCATCCTATTTATCTTATTTATTATCTGCATAATTTTGATTCCATTCAAGTGTAAGGCTCTAAATATAGCAGCTTTAGTAGTCTAAATTGTTAAATATGCTAACCTATAGAATATATGCATGACCATGACCATAGTTAACAATGCTCCTGTGGTATACAAATTATAAACACTTACATATTTATATATTTATTTAAAATAGGTACAATTTATTTGCGAATGGTCGTGTATCTTTTTGCATATGAATTATACAGAGCGATAGTTAACTATTTTAATTGTTAGAAAATGAGACCTCTTGCACATATATCTGGATTATTTCACTAAGAAGTTTATGATTTTGAACATATAATTGATTTATAACCGCCTCGATGGAGTAGCAGGCTAGAGCGCACGATGGCAAGTGCGACTACATAATCTCTTTCGGCTTTGGATTCGGGAGTTGTCTAATTTCTGCGGTGGTGTGACGTGGTGTGGTAGTGTTAATGAATTACTGAATTTTGTTAATACTTAATGTCTTCATAATATATTGATTTTTAAAAGAACTACAACACCTGTGATGCATTAAACTATTTTAATAAAATTTGTACAGCAGTTATACCCTATGGAAAAATTAAATTGTTGATATTTGGACAAAAAACTCTTGTTTCACAAAACACGCACACACATGCCTTCTAATTTGGCAACTGAAGTACGTCTAAAGTTACGGGCATATTTTTGGAATACTGCTGATAAAGCGGATCATTACCAAATGGGTTTTATTGTTTCGGATTATGCTGCTAGCTGGTCATGAATAAGGGTTTGGTTTGTACGTTGGTGGTAAATTACATTTTGTCCATCTAGAAATTAAGTGAATGTGGTGCAACTGCAATTTTTAACATTTTTGAGATGTTTGAAGAAGAAGTCCATCCGTGGCAATAGCTTGCTGGAATATCCGGCGCGTAAATTTTCAGTGAAAACGTTTTATGATCAAATTTAAGACCTCGTTAATTCTTATCATTTTATGCCGACTCTTAAATCCACGTGATTGTACATACTTAGATTACATTGGTACAATGAGGCAGAAACTTGAAGCACGGTGCTACGTTGTAAAACTGGCTTAGTAGTGTGTTGTAGTGTGAGTCACACCATTCAGGCCTACAAAATACGATACGTATAAGTGTCGCGCGCATTCCTGCAGAAATTGATGGTTGGAAAAATGGTGATTGATTAACGTTCGACTACATTCTGGTAGAGTTTAAGTGAAATATTACAAATTTCCTTTGCGGAGTTATAATGAATTTTACCAGAATAATCATGATTAGGGCTCGTTGTTGTTGGTGTACCGTTTTTAGGTTTTTGGAGCATTAATATATCTTCGTTTTGAAAAGATTTTAAGTATTTTGGTGCGTTAGCGTCTCCTTGGAAGAAAATGTAAGTAATTTCACACTAGTTTCTAAAATCGTGCATAGTATCAACTTTCCATAACTTGCAGTTGCCGTCAAGTTAAAATATCTACTATTCTAACCACTGGACGACAGTGCCGTTCTCGACGAGTCATCAAAGTTGACACAGAACCCTCTCTTGGAGGTAAATACCCTTAAATAATTAAATCATTTCATCAGGTTAGTGATGTTTCGTATCTTTAATGCACCTATATGGTATTTCAGGGTTCTACCCGATTCTACCCAGATTTTTCTTTTGTGTCCTTGGATACAAGTCGTAGCCAAGACGGGGTGATTTCTAGACTTCTGACTAGTTGTGGATCACAGATAGCTACGTTTTTAATATACAGGAATATTTTACCTATTATACCATTTCCCATTATTACATATTTATAGTTATAAGTGTTATACGTTCATATACAATTTCTTGTGTAACTTGCTTAGTTGAAGCGGCCAAACCACATTTTTGCTAATAATATGTTACCCGGTACGTTTACTATACCCCCCTTTTTGTGCAAAAACGACGGCTCTAATTTATAATCTTACGTTGCCGGTTGCTGCATACGAAGCGAGAAAGTAGGTACCCATGTTACTAGTGTTTACTTCTAAAGTTAATATTGAATATCTTGTATACAAAGTTACGCAATTTATAGATTTGCAATTAAATATTTACTGATTAACCTTCAACTATGAGGGTTTTTCTCCAAAATAACCACCCGAACTCGCACACAATTTTCCTGTCTATAATATAGAGAGCTAACTGAGTGTGTCATTCGCTACCCACTGTCTACGAGTGGCACACTATAATAAATCTCCGTTTGTTACTCCGCTTTTAGGGGTGAACAGTCCTGACCCCTATGTTAAACACCACTCTTTTCCATAGGCATAGCACTAACGTAATAACGGATAAAATCAAGTTGTATTCACTGATACATTCTGTTTTTGTTAGTGAGCCCACGATGCATGTAGATTGGTAAGGCATCTCCATGGCGAACCTAATAACTTGGATTTGTCATTGATTGGTCCTACATAAGAAACAATGGATTGAGCTCCATATCTGTGACAAAAGATTGCGTTTGATTTTTGTGCTTAGAAACTTGAACGCCATTAACTGCATCACAAATATGCTGAAAGTTGTTGCAGTTCAATATCCAAAAGGCCTTAATAACAACATTTTTCTGGAAGATATTGCTCTTTTATGTATATGAGGGGTTGCTGTACGGTACTATTGTTCAATGGACTGCAATTTCACCGGATTTATCACCGATGGTGCAGCACTTGGCATTTTACCTCTTATTCAGAGTTGGACTATCCTCGGCATCGGATTCAAGAATCCTGGTATAGCATACCCAACAGAATATCAATCATCTTTTTATTTATTGACATTTTAATCCTCACTTAAATATAGCTTTTTAACTGTATTTTAGTAGATCTTCTTGTACGAATTTTATAAAATGGTAATTTTCAATATTCCCAGACCCACTCACTTATTTTTCTTCTGCAAATGTGGATGCATTGGTTATTATATTTTATATAGTTAGTATGCAACCGACATTGCATGAAGTTCGAACTAAATCATAACATTTTTCATGTTCGAATATGATTCTTATGTATAGCGTCAGTAAGGAACAAAACCAACAGAGCACATTTAACAACATGGGATGCTCTTTTTACTCTTTTCTAATATGTAAATAATATTTAAGAACATTCATTAGTCGACGTTTTCAAAACATCTTAAATATAAGTTGTGAAGAAATAAATTAAAACAAATAGTATATTTATTACTTGTTAAATTTCATATTTAAGATCACTTTATATGCTATTCATATTTGCAAGTAAATGATTTAATTAAATCGAGGTTTACCTTCATATAATGTCGGTTGTCTACATAGTGATGTCACGCTAATGAAGTCTATTGAGAATAAATCGTAATTTAGGTAATCTTTTTAATTCTTTAAAAGAAATTATGCAATTCAATACTTTTTACTTTTATCTCCTCTGCTCTTTGTTTTTTATTAGACGCTTATTTATACGTAATAATCTGTAGGATGTACGTACTCATTAAAACTCATTAAATGATGCTTTACGTGTCAAGCTGGTCACTGGATATCCTGTATATTTTTAAATATTCCAAGAGTTCTTTCAGTGAAGTCTAATATATGCCGTATTTGAATTTAAAATTAGTTTATGTTTTTAGTATTGCTACTATCTGAGAGAAGTGGCATTATGACTAAACAATACAACAATAAATTTTATTATATCAGTATCATGTCATGTATTTAGGTTTCTTAAATTTTTTAGCCCAAAATCACTAGTGCGCTATTTCATTTGTATCACTACCATATAGAAAATGAACTGTATAATTAAACTAGAAGTACAGCTGATCTAAACCATTGCATTGTGGTGATTATAAGATAACTACAGGGCATAATATGGACTACAACTATTTTTTTTTAACACATATTTGCCTGAATTCTGGATCGATGGATAGATCGAAATTATATTAATTTTTGAAACGGATATAAACCTCTTCTTGCACTAAACGTTTTGTTTAATTATTTGTAATTATCCTCACAAACTAGGATTCAAGTTCATAGACAGAGACACCAAACTTTGTGGTAAAACAAAAGGAAGAAACTATAGATACGTACGGTACTATACGATCGTACCTACTAGTCATATACTGACAATTTACCTTAGTCAGTATATGACTAGTAGGTTGGCCACTATCATTTGTCTGTTTCATAACCTATGGCATACTGAGGAGAACTAATAAGTTCGAAACCGGTCTATGTTGACGAATGATATTGGCTACCAATCTATCATGATTCGAAGGTATAATCCAATGCAGGTCGGGGTATTTGCCCGCTGAGTAGTTGTTTCGTTCAAATCATATTTAATAAATATATATCTTGTATAGAAATTTTTGTGTCCAAAATATTCGATTGGAAATTGTGTTTCTTGTTTATATTTGTTATTATGTAACAATTCTCTCGGCGATCTCTAAAGTTTTAGAAAAATAGTTACAATTTTTTTAACGGAACAATTTAAATATGTTATTAACCAGCAATACGGGTTTCAATTGGGTAAATCTACCACAGCAAACATGGACTCACTCGTAAATTATGCTCAAAATTTCATGGAATCAGGCAATGAGGTACATGCAATATATACGGATTTTAGCAAGGCGTTTGACAAAGTAAATATAGATTTATTAACCCAAAAGCAATTTAGTTTGGGTATCGAAGGTATGCTGTTGAAGTGGCGTTCCTCATATTTATTAAACCGGTGTCACCAAGTGAGAATTGAAGGTCACTTATCTAATGTATTTACACCTACATCCGGCATACCACAAGGCTCTCATTTAGGGCCACTATTATTTAATTTGTTTATAAATGACATTTACATAGGCTTTAAATTTTGCATTCGCAGACGACTTAAAAATATATTTAAGAGTGTCTGACCTCCGAGATTGCCGCAAAATTCAAGAAGACCTTGATAGAGGTTTGGTGTCATGAAAATGACATGTCTGAACGTTGATAAATTCCATTTTATCAAATTTTTTAGAAAAATAAATAGTTCTCTTAATGTTATCTATCAAATAAATGGCCATGTTCTTCATGAATCCAAACAAATAAGAGGCCTCGGGGTTCTGCTCGATCCTAAGTTAAACTTCAATGCCAGTGCTGCCATTCATCTCAACTTATCCGCCCTTAAGTAGCGACGTATATTTTACGATTTAAGTTTTATTTACAAGCTGACGAACAATATGATTAATTCTCCATACTTATTGTCGGAACTTAATATTCATCTCCCCCCTAGAAACCCACTTATTTGATCATTAAAAGTGAACTCAGTTTTAATCATCTCCAGATGATGCCAACTTGGTTGGCGAAACGCGTGTCGAGTGCAGTATATAGTGTTTTGGTGTTTCGTAGAAAACTATGTCAGTATTGTATTGTAAAACTCGTGTAATAATTAATTATTGTTGTAATGGACATGTGTCCGTAAATAAAGTATAATAATAATAATTATTATGTTACACGAGTTGGTGGAAATAAAAAAAGAATTCTTCATTAAGAGGTGGGTGAAGTTAGTTTTTGAAAATCGCCCAGTTGAAAATATGAGTGAAAAATTGAAACTAGCACCCCAAAAATTGGAATTTCGAAAAAAATCTTATTGCGAATATTTATGATTACACTCATTTCCTTTGCGACGCCACGGTTCTTCAGTAACAATGTACAGGAACAATACATTCCAGTGCTCCAAAAATGGAAATTTTGGAAAAACTCTTTTTGCTATCGTTTGCGCTTACATTGTTTATTTTGCTATCCGGTCCCATTTTCCCATCGGCCCATTGGTGCATCCATTCTGCCATGAACCTTGCAGGATCTAGTTTCTTGAGCTTTCAAGGACATTGTTCACATAATATTTTTAATTTTATTCCTGACAAAACATTTTGGCATGATACTTTACGAAATTCTTTCAATAATAGTTTATTTATTTAAAGTGTATGTTGGACGAGAATGTATTGCTCCATTGATGAAAGGTCATGTGGACATAACAAAAAGTGCCCCAAGACCGAGGTCCGTAAAGCAGTAGGTTATCTCTTAACTTTTGACCAATAGAATTAATTACGGGAACACGTCATCTGTATACCAAATTTGAAATAGCGTACATTGGTATGCTTTCGTTTAGAAGTTTAAAGCTTATGAATTATGTTAATTTTATATACTTATGTTTATTATTTAATATAACATGTGTTTTAATAATCAAAACAACTCTATAAATGTTTCATAATAAAAATATCTGAGGAATAGAAATACAAATTATTGAATAAACTTGCGTACATTTATTTTCTTGGCGTCACATGTTTTGTGTATGATCAAAATCATACTATTATTCTCATTAAATTTTATATTATCAATTATAAATTATCACCAAATTTAACCATTTTCTTTAACAAATCTTCACAGGTTACAACATATAATGTTTTGGCATGGTTTTTAAAATACGTATGATTAATTGATTGATATTTGATGATTTACTCTCCACTTGATCTTTGGAAGGCCAAAGCGATTTTAATGAAATTTTGCATATAGTTTTGAGCAGACGAAAATAAATACAAAATTACGTTTGTGCAAGATGGTTTAAGAATGCCGACCAACCAGTTCGAAAATGTTATAATTTATAATATTCCTGACATATTCCAGTTCATTAATTATGATTTCTGATAAAACGGAGATTTTCACATGTTATAGCTAATAAACACAGGGTGATCCTTAACAAGCATCGAGAAAATTCAGGAAATGATTCCCAAACCTGTATTAAGACGAAAAGCTCAAATGATATTTTGTCAATAAATTTTTAACTTCCCGCTAAGAAAATTGAAAATTTTCAGAAACCGGGAAGTTATTGGTTTTACCCCGATTTTCAAAAATCGAGTTTTTGTCAGATCTCGACGTTTTGAGGTCCTAAAAAGCTATTCTGACTATTCCCACAATGGTGTCTGTATGGCTGTATGTATGTGTGTGTGTGTGTATGTGTGTACGGTGTATGTAAACCTCTCATAACTTTTGAACGGCTTGAACGCGCTTTGCGGCATTCTAAAGAAGTTCACTCAACTTACATTTCCTGAGAATTAGAACCGATTCGGCCTGGTAGATTCTGAGAAATCTCAAAAATAAAATTTTCAAAAATTAGTTTTTTTGTAATATCTTTTAGACTACTGAACCGATCAATTTCAAAATCTAATCAGCTCTTCTCCTTATAAAACAACGTCGCAAACTGAATATAAATCGGTTTATTCGTTCGAGAGATATCGATTACGAAAAATTCACAAAATAGTGTTTTTATTTTTTTGAAATAACATTCAAAATTCCTGTCGGAACGATTTTTGGTACCAAGATAACTTTTTATATTTAAAAAACAGCGTTGAATGCCGCAAACCCCATCAAAATCGGTTGATTCGTTCAAGAGATATCGAATACGAAAAATTCGCAAAAAAAGTGTTTCTTTGAAATAACATTCAAAATTTTTGTCGGATCGATTTTTGTTACAAACATAACTTTTTGTACTTGAAAAACTGCGTTGAATGCTGCAAACTGCATCTCGATTGGTTAATTTGTTCAAAAATTACAAAAAAAGTGTGTTTTTAATATAACTTCGAGATTTTTCACCTAATCGTAGAGCTCAAAAATGTATGTGTATAATATTTTGAGCTCGGAGAGCTCAAAAATGAACTAATACGTATATTTTTGAGCGCTTTACGCTTGAAAATAACAGGAAGTTTCAGGGATGGCCTGCAGGGTCAACCGATTTTCAGATTTTTTTTCGGAGATACACAGTGAGTTGATTTAAAAAAAATTATCTAAATGTGTATAACAAAGAAATCTCTAAAAGTACTCATTATGTGCAGCAAGATTGATAAAAAATCTTTAAGCATTTCAGAGATATTCAGGATTTTTTTTAATCAACATTCTATCTCCGAAATGAAGCAGTTATGGGCAAAATTTCATTTAGCTTTTCATCTCAAAATAGGGCAATTTCAAAATAGGCAAGGAAGGTGAGAAGGAATCATTTCCTGAATTTTATCGATGTACTTATAAGGATCACCTTGTCCTGTAACCAAACACTGATTTCAGTTTTGTAAATAACCCATAGTCCTTTATAAATATTATGTAAAAGAAGGAAAGGGGAAAACTACATGGACCTACCCTATTTCACCAATTAAACATTTAGGAAATATTATCAAAATAACTTGTATACCAATATTTTATATATTGGTATACAAGTTAGCTAAATAGTTTAGAAATCAATCTGATTTAATTATTAACCATAATGTATTACACTTATTCTTCTTTTAATTGACTAGCAACAAATTTTAATAAGTAGTTTATTTAGCAGTTAAATAAATGATTTAATAGTTATATACCAGTAAACACCAAAAGATGGTTATTTACCGGGCCTTTACTGGAGATGCTAGCTGAATAAAAGCCCAGTTAAGGCCCATACTTAGGTGGTTACTGAGATTATATTATTTATTATTTATTTCTTTCTATGCGGAAATAATTATCGAAACTTCATGTTTAAAATATTTTATTAACAATAAGGTATTTTACATTAAGGCAAATAAAAAATAAATATATAAATAATTCAATCTCTTTAAAACTTTGATTGCTATAACTCGGTTTATAGTGTCATATTTGTACAGTACCACCATCTCTGTCTATCAGACCGAGTCACGTACTCGAGATCCTGACGCCAACTACGCAGTCTGGCATACTTATACCCACATTTTCTTTACCCTTGAATTTGATTGTCCTTTATATTGTTTAACAAGTTTTTGCAACTCGAATTTTCCTTTATTTACAAAAGCAAGCTGTTTTTCGTTTTCTTTTATTTTTTTTCTTAAATTCTTCATTCTCTAGCAAGAGGACATTATAATTACGTAGTAATTCTTCATATGCACCTTCTTGGGGATTTCCTTTATTTGTGGATGGAATCATTTCCACATTTCCTATAGACAATACTAGACCTAAAATTTGTTTAACGATCTCTTTGCGTTCTCTAGTTTGAACATAACCTCTTGCAGTTGGGCTGGACATTTTTGTCAAAGTTTCAGGCAACAAATTAAGTGATGGAATAACTAAAACATAATAAAATTAGCCGCAAATTATTTTTCAGTAGATAAATTTTATATTGCCTACCAGTTTCTTTTTTAGTTTTTTTTTGCAGTATATTCATCAATTTTGATTTCATTCCATCTTCAAAATCAGCAATTGTAACATGTTTATGGCAAAGTCTTTTATTATCGTTGTTAAATTTTCCTGTTCTTTAACATTTTCTAATCCACTCCTTCCTAATTAAAATGTTAGTAGGAAACGAGAAAAATGATATTCTTTCTCCATCCTCTTTGCCCTCTCAGCATTACTCTTACAAATAGCAACACTGCATATAGTTTCAGTTAACTTAAAACAATTATTTATTATTAACTGGATATTTCTTCTCAAAATAAATATACTTCATCTTATTGTACATACCTTCTCAAAATAATTGTAATTTAAACCAAATATTGTCCTTTATATAAAAATACAAAAATTATTGTAGTCCTGTGTCTGATGATGTGAAGTAAATTTACTTGTTCACTAAACTGGTCACATCAATAAAGGAATTTTATGAGAATTTTTCTGTTTGTCTTATCATGAAAAATACAAATGTTAGTTAAAACGTCAAAAAAGCACGTAAAAACTATAAAAAGAGGTCCATAGCAATATAATATTACATAACTAATAATAACTATATACAAAATATCAAAATAATAGCAAATAACCACACAAAACGATTATAAAATGAACACTACAAACGTATGATTCACAATACGGCATAAGCGCTACATTCCCCTTCCGTCTCTCCTCACCCAAGTTAAGTGGTAACCTACTCATTTACGGATCTCACCCCAAACGTAGTCGAGGACACATTTTCTGTCAAAAATAATAATCAAAATAAAGGATTACGGTATCTTAAAGGCAACAAAGCTTAATAAACAAAATTTTAACAATTTAAATATTTTTATTGGTCCAAATTTTCAGAATCTTGTTATTTGATTGGTTACTAGTGTGAACAAAATGTTGTGTCAACAAGAGAATTGAATTTAAAATTATTATGTGAAAAATGTGCATAACTGCCCAAGAAAATTGAGTGTATGAAGTTGCGTTTGCATCAGTTCTTGGCGGAATTGGTACATCAATGGACTAATGGACAAATATAATCGGATTGCATACTAAAACAGAGTAATGACTGCAACCGAATCGCAAACGGCATCAAAAAAGAATTTCTCTAATTTTAATCAGAAGACTGACAATTGCTACACCCAATATCATGTTTCAAGTTAATATTTCTAACAACTAATATAAATATAAAGTTTTTTCCGATTTTTTTCCATAAAAACTTATGATTGTTTATTTTGAGTGTACAATACACGTTTCTTTCTAGTACAAAGTGTTTAATTAACTTGTTTCACAAGAATTTCTTTTTGCAATAAGAAAATATGTAGATTTTAATGATATGCGATAATTTTGTCCATGAAAAAACCTTTTTTTGAAATTAATTAATGAAAAATAATTAAGCAATACTCAAATGTCTGCGAAAACCAGCGTAGTAAAATTAATGTTTTTATGTACCTATGTAAATAAACTAATTAACCAAATCATCATGAAATGTTTTGTAGATGTAGCTAAATTTTTCGTACATGAAAATTATACGCTGGCTAAATCAGACATTAGCTAAAGGACCTGACGAAAATAAAACCATTAAATCATAACGTTCATATAAACAATAAACGAGCATTCTTAATTCCTTGGTATTTTAAATTTCCGTTCGCACAGAATACATTATTTCATTAAATAGTAAGACTATAATGTGGTGTCATTGACATCTTGCATAGTATTTTAGCTATTTAGTTAAACATATCGTCTGTGGGTTGAATCCTACTTGCTATCCGAGACTGGACCTCATTATAAATTAAATAGGAGTGTTTAGATGTTAGGTTCCATATATATTAGCAAGAAAAGTCCTACAAGATATATATAGTCTCTGGAAATTTGGTAGATATTTCAAAACATGCTTTCGTTTACTGTAATTTACTAGTCAATTAGAACAATTTGTTATGGCTGATGATATATTTTATTATATTTCGGTGATTTGATGAACCAGTGGGTTTAATTATAAACAAAACTTTAAAATAAACTTACCACACATGATCGAACCATAAAAGTTTACACACGATGTGTTAATGGATTTAATTACGTTGAAAAAGTTTATGTCCTTAAACTTAAAAATTAAGTTATCGTATCCGTGGACGATTATTTTCTTAATTTTTGTGTCCGAATTCAAGTCAACAATTGACAACATTTTCGATGGAATGTGCCTAGTTTCATGTCAGAATGATATGCATGAAATTTTGTAGAAAATATCGAATTGAATAGATAATCTACTGATAAATATTTAGTAAAACTCAACATATTATAAGCAAGTTCAAAATATACATTTCTTCATGTTATCCAATGCCATGAAATGAAATGTTCACTACTCTGGCTATTTTCCATTTATTTACAAAAAGAGACGTAGGTACTTCAAACATATTTCTGCTTTTGCAGATAACACAGACAAGAATTAAAAGTCGACACTTTCAAAAAAGATACAACAAAGTTTAAATAACTTTTTTCAAAAGAATTAAGTATCTAAAAATAATTTTGGCGTAAATATCTAAGTGATATTAAAATAAAATTCTATTTCGGGCAACATAGTTTTCCACAAAACACCATATACTGCACTCTACGCGCGTTGGAACATCTAGAGATAATTCAAACAGGTGATAATCATCTCCTGATGATACCAACTTGGTTGGCAAAACACGCGTCGAGTGCAGTATATGGTGTTTTGTGGAAAACCACGTCATATCATAGATTCCAACCTACTTCAAGAACTATTTCGGGTAGTGCTTTTTTAAAACATTAATTTTCTTTCACCAGTAAATCGGAAAACGACATAAAAATCTACAATCGTATTTTTCCCATGTGCATCGTTGCCCATTATACTTTTTCATATATTCGTTGATATTAGATTAGAAAATATGTCATATTCTTTTATTTTAAAACTCTGACCAACATATGGTTAACGACTTTTATGCCAAAGATTTTATTTTACCCCACAGAAAAAATCTAACGGATTTAATTTCTGGTGATCGAGGAGTCCATGGTTGTGTTCCTCCGCAACCTCTCCAGAGATCAGAATACATAGTATACAGGAACTCACGAACGGATTGCTAAAGTCATGCATGAACCATAACTAAATTTTTATTGGCACATCTTCTAATTCAGTTCAGGTAGCTCGTTTTCAAGAAAATCGCGATAGGTTGCACCATTGAGCTTTAAGGGAAGAAAACAAGGTCCAATACAGAATTTATGAATAATTCTAACCCATACGTTCAATGAAAACCGATGTTAGCAACGAGATTCTCTTAGTTCGTGTGGATTTTGGATAGACCATAGGTGATTGTTATGGAAGTTCACAACTGAATTGCTCAAGCATTAACCTCGTCGGTAAAAAGAATCCGAGCTATAAAATGAGGATTTTGTATAACCATTTGAATCGACCATTGAAAAAGCTATTCGTTGTGGGAAATAATGTGGTAACAATGCCTGTATACGTTGAATATGATAAGGATACAACGGTTGTTCTCTTAACATTTTCTAGACTATCTTGTGATTCACAATCAACTGGGCAGCAATCTTTCTTGTGTTGGTTTCTGGATGTTCTTTCAATTTCATGGAGAACAGCTTCTTCTAACTCCAATGTATTAACTCTGATAGATCTTCCAAGAACAAGAGTGGTTTTTGCAAATGTATCTGTTTCCCAAAGATGACAACGGTGGATATTCTCAAATGTCGATGATTGGGTATTCTGTGTTGAGGATACCTGTCCTCACAAAGACACCTTGCTTGTAATACGTTACCAATAATAAGACCGAATACCAAATGTACATCTGCCTTTTCAGCATTTTTGTATAATAATTCGTGATGACCTTTGTATGTGAAAAAAATAATAACTTAATAGTAGTGTTTTGATATGCAAGTAGTATGATATAAACTATGTAAAAAAAAGAACTAAAGTTTTCTAGATATTCAGATTGCAATACATATGTTTGTTGGTTGACACTTTGTTTACTGACAGATTGCTAGATGTTTATATGTTGTACAAAAAAGCGAAGCCTCTGACCAAAAATTATTAGCAGTGGATGATAGAAAACTATTAAAATTATGACCAAGAATATTGAGTTTTTATTATTTGTTTCTATCAATTTACGCAGAAATTACTGCCGCTATTGATACATCTTTCAAGAGTACTATTGCTATTGATACATCTTTCAAGAGTACCTTTTTCAGTATTAATCTCTGCAAAATCGCATTATGCAACTTAACTTCCAAAATAATGAGTATTAAAAAGTTATGAACAAAAATTTAGCACCATAAAGCTGCTAAAATAAAAAATCTGCAAAAAATTCTCAAAAATGAAACAATCAAAAAATAGCATCTTTCAAATTGCAAATTTTTATTTTTGATCATTCTCGAGTTATATTTAAAAAAAACTAGTTTTTTTACAGAGCTGTAGCTCCGGAAGCATTTCCGAACATATGTCCACAGGAATTTTTTTCTTAAAATTACTCAAGGAATCACCTCACTTTCATATGTATTTAGTAAACACCCTGTACAGTAATTACAAGGAACCATTATTTAAATTCAGCATATCTCGTAAGAATTGTTTACACTTAAAAATAATGTAGAACAATTTACACAATTATCATTTTTTAAGTATACCTTGAAGAATTACGTACGAGGTAAGGTAAACTGGTAATTTTTAACATATATATCATCGCCTTTAGGTATTGTTTTGGTGAAAATAAGGCAAATATGTGAAAACATACAGAGGATATGTACAAGAATGCTTAAAGGACAAATAATACAATATACTTAAAAGTGTCTACCTAAAAAATGACATTGAAAAAATACATTATTGCTGATTTTATCAGATGCGTCATATTTTATTTCTGATTCCAAGCCACGTATATAATGACAAAGAACAAACATTTTTTTCTCAAATTTACTTAAAAGCTACCTACACCTTGATTTGCACCAGTTAAATCGTGTTAAATAACGTACATTTCTTTGCCTAAAAAGTAATTTCATAAAATTCCGCATCTGTTTTATTTTATGTTCTTTTTGTTAAAGGCCAATTATTTCACGTAGCAAGAATTATTATAAAATAAAATTTTCATTTTCTTGTCTGTTTGTCTGTATGCTAATAATTTAATTAAAAAGTGCTTTATTGTAGCAACGTATCTTTTACTACTTCATACTTCAATTCACTAAACATGTTTTCAGTAGAAAAATTACAACATGTTTTAAGAACAACGGCATGTGTAATAATTCTCTTCATCAACTTCATATGAATGAAAGCTACTACTGTTTATTTTATTGATACACCTTGTAGTATTTGACATAATTTTAAATTGTAATACGAAATATAATTATGCATTACTTATTTTGTTGAGTTTGTTACTTATCAACCTTTATATACGTATAATTTTACGAAGAGACGGTAACACAGTAGCCAACTGTGCGTTATTGTGTGGTAGTACACAGATAGTCACTGTTTATCTCTCCTGAGTTCTATTCTCAGCTGCAGCATCTGGTAAATGTTGAAGGGAATGGTTGTTGTGTGTTTGTGTGTGTCTGTCCTGGTTGACTGGTTGAATAGCAATGTGCTAACCTCCCCCAAGACGTTAATATAAATAAAACCAGAAAAAAAAGTTACAACTAACCCACTATACACTCATTTGACGAAGAATATGTGATTTAAATAACAAACGTTTTATTTCTTAGCGAGCTAATGCACATTTTTATTCGGTCTTTTTCATGTTTTCTTGTTTTATTAAGTTAAAATAAGCACTGTAAGCATTGAGAGTTACTACTTATCATTCCATAAAAAAATCCTTTTGAAGCATTACTTTGCATACTAGGAATAAATCTTCAATGCAAAATTTATGATTTGTTAAATTGGAATAAGCTACTACTGATTCTTTTATATATTTTAAATCTTTAACTTCCTCTTTTGCTCTTTTATACAATTTTTTATGTTTATGTTTGACCCATACAATAGTTTAAACCCAGTTTACAGGGTATTTTAGTGTGTTAGTTGAAAATGTGTTTTATTTTTTAATCTAATGAAAAAAACCTTAGTACAGTTGAGGACTGACAATAGTGTTTCTGGCAGCTATTTACCATATAACAGTTTATAATATTTTATTCGTTTCATTATCTTCTTTTATATTATATTTAGCTTTTGAGATGGTGATTATATTCAAAATTGGTTTGTAGTACTATTCTATCAATATAAATATATTTATTAGAGGTTCTATTAACTACTGCATCCAGGAAGGCTATTGATTTAATCTATATTGTTCCATTTCTAAAGTAAATTGTTGTTTATTATGAAAACTATTAAAGACATCAAGTAAGCGTGTTCCTTGTTGTTTATTATAATGAAAAATATTTCAGACACATCTTTTATTTTAAACAAATTTCAAAGGAAATTATTCTAAAAAAATGTCTTGCAATTCTAAAATTACTGCATTAAAATTCAGAAACATGCAATAATCCATACCCACCCACATGTTTGCTTAAAAAACTTTTTACTGAAATTGATCAATTGCTTTCAAAACAAATGTGAAATAATCGAAAAAAAATATATATATATATATATATATATATATATATATATATATATATATATATATATATATATATATATATATATATATATATATATATATATATATATTATTAAATATGATTTGAAGGAAACAACTACTCAGCGGGCAAATACCCCGACCTGCATTGAATTACACCTTCAAATCATGATAGATCGATAGCCAATATATATATATATATATATATATATATATATATATATATATATATATATATATATATATATATATATATATATATATATATATATATATATATACAGGGTGGTCCGAATTTAAATCAGGAAACTTCGCCAGCGGATACTACGCCTAAAAATAATAACTTTTTGTCATATAAACATATATCGAAAAATGAATGGATTTCAAGATACAAGGTGTTGAAGTTAGGGGAAAATTTTCTTTCCCAATATCTCAATAACGAATAAAGACTTTTTATTGAAATTTGACACACAGGTATAATTAAGGCAAGCACACCAATTGAAATAAATTTTGTCCAAAATATTAGACTGGGTGATTATTTTTTTCTGATCGATTACCATTCAAACCACAACAACTTTTTGTTTGTACGCCACTGGTCAAAGTTAATAGAAGCGTTTTAATCTACGTTCCTTTTAAAGAAAAAAAGTATTTTTGGCTCCTTTTCGAAATTCTTATGGTTTTTGATAAAATTGACATTTTCTACAACGATGCATTTCCGCAACATTAAATTTGAAAGTGGAATCAAAAAGAGTTGGCTGTGCAAACATGGGTTGTGACAAAATTGTCAGTTATAAACTTGTTATTTACATTTTTATATTAGCGTCGTATTTCTTTTTAACTTGTGATTTACTTTAAATCTTCTCTGTTATATTATCATGCCGAATTTACTTACTAATGCTGATATACATTTTATGTATGGTTATTGTGATGGAAATGTAGAAGAAGCTTCGAGAGAATACGAAATAAGATTTCCAAATAGAAGACAACCAAATCCTCAAGTTTTTATTAACACACATCGTCGTTTTCGAGAGTTTGAGTTAAAAAATAATCATAGGGAAGTAGATGTGAGAAACGAAAGACATAAAAATGAAATATTAAATGTTTTCGATAATGACAACCGTTTAAGTTCTCGTAGAGCTAGCAAGCAGCTCCGGGCACAAAATTTACGAATATCCAAAACTAAAATTCTACGCACACTGCATAAAGATCATAGAAAGCCATACCATTTACAGCCTGTACAAAATCTGAGACGAAAACATTTTTGTAATTGGTTAATAGGCTCTACCCGTAGAGATGCAATGTTTTTGCGAAAAATTTTGTGGACAGATGAGGCTACGTTTACACGAAGAGGTGTGGTAAACTATCACAACTTACATGTATGGACACAAGAAAATCCCCATGCTATTCGTTCTAAATCATTTCAGACTGAATTTAGCTTGAATGTTTGGATAAGAATCATAGATGACAAACTTTGTGGTCCATAGTTCTTGTTACATAGGCTAAATTCAGCTTTAGTTTTGAACTTTTTGGAAAATAATTTCTTAGATATTATGTGCCCCCTATTATAAGACATGAATGTTGGTTCCAAATGGATGGAGCTCCAGCTAACTATGGAATTAATGTGCGTGAATGGTGTAACGCTCATTTTCCAGGACGTTGGATAGGCCGATCAGGATCAATCAATTGGCCACCTAGATCCCAAGATCGCACTGTTTTAGACTTTTTTATATAGGGATACTTAAAAGACCAAGTATATGCTACGCCAGTGAACACAATAGAAGAATTGAGATTGAGGATTCAAGAGTCTTTCAATAATTTGCTTAATAATCGCCACATGATTTCAGCTGCCGTAAATTCAATGCTTCGAAGATGTCAAAAATGTATCGAAGTGAATGGTATGCATTTTGAGCAACTCCTTTAATTGAAATTACTGTTAATAAAATTTCATCAGTTATAAATTAAAAAATTTTAATATTTAAATGCTACAATCGCTATTCTAAACATTTTTTGTTTAATAAATTTCAGGAACAGTAGATAAAAGAATTATCTCAGATAAATAGCATTTTATAATGATTTAAAACCACATCATTCTAAAAAGAAAAACAAAATTATGACGCAACTTTGAAGTAGATACAAAATTTCTACTTTGAAATTTAATGCTGCGGAAATGCATCGTTGTAGAAAATGTTATTTTTCTTTTTATTTTTTTTCCCGTAACTTCAACATCTTCTATCTTGAAATCCATTCATTTTTCGATATATGTTTATATGACAAAAACTTATTATTTTTAGGCGTAGTATCCACTGGTGAAGTTTCCCGATTTAAATTCGGACCACCCTTTTTGTGTCATATTATTTTTCATTAGAGACCATATATGTTAATTATATAATAGTTACGTTGAAAGGAAGGCGTTGGTAAATAGTGATATAATATATAAAAAACTAAAATCCGAAATTTTTTAAATTCCAAACAAAAACCGTCCTTAAATACATAATTTAAAAAAGTTTTTATCTTATTTCTACAACGAATTTTCATAATTCATTATTACTTTTATGTTATATTTAATTTCATATACAGGGTGATTCAAAAATACACCGAAGAAACGAAACCCATAATAGGGCTCAATGTAATAACGTCTTTCTCAAAATATGAAAATAATCGGTACGCTAGATTTCAAGAAAAGAAAAATCTTAAAATTTGAAGGGTAAAACCATACCCGCCTATGGTTTATTAAAACGAATTCGTATGTTATAATTTAACTGATTGATATCAATGACAAAACCTTTTTATGCAGCAAAAAGTCTTATCTCTGTAGTTATGTAATTGCATAATTAGGCGTATATTTCTCCTCAGTGATCGATACATTGTCGATATTACCGGTTTGTTGATATTGTGTTGATAATAGTTCGGGGTTAAACGCGAATGAAAAGTATTAAAATGGCTTTTACTTCAAGTGAAAAAGGGGATATAGTGTTAGTGTACGGTGAAGTACTAGATAATAGTGTTGCGGCTCAGGGACTCAACACCAATTAATGAGATCGAGAAACTATTAGCTCGAGTGCAAAATGCTGTGGATAAGAGTCGTCAAAATGTTAAAGTCTTCACAATAGTGAGATAGTTTGTTGCAAAAAGGGCCAGGGATTGTGTAGAAAATCAGGGGGAGTATTTTGAACATAGTTAACTTCATCGCCAACACACAGCGCCATAGAACTACGAAATAGACTTTTTCCTAATTACACAGGTCCTAATAATACTTGTTTCCCGATTGATAGCCTCCCGGAGAAAGAATACATATTAGGTTGTCTTCTAAAGTGGGATTTTTGTTTTAGTTTCTGTTTGTGTGATTTGAATTGAAGTTTAGTTAATTGAACACAACATCTTTCATTTCAAAGTGAGAATCTTCTACTAAGGTGAGCGGTATTGACTAATTGTTGGAATCTAATCTGCCTTAAAATAAAAGTTTAAAGCAATACAAAAAAAGTTACAATAACAATAATTTTAATAAAACAATTTAAACAATTGTTACTGATAATGAGGTATAAGGTTTTCAGCAAAACCATTGCTTAAAATTGAAAAAAAAAACGTTAACGGGAGATTATGATACAGACGTTGTCCTTTGAAGTAAAGAATGTTTTTAAATCTCAAATATCATAAATTTTTAGTTAAGGACAACATGGTACATAACTGACCTAGGTGAATTTATTTTAATAACGCAAATTAAGTCTGGTTGTTATTGTTATTTCCACTCACATATTTACGTTAAATGGGCGTAAGGTACATCTAAACAAGTTTCTGTATGGAATTTGTGGGTGGAATTCCTAATTTTGTTGTTCTGCATTTCTTATGTTAAAGGCCATTCATAAAAAAAATGCCCAGCGCATTTTCAAATCAGAAGCAGGAT
Organism: Rhamnusium bicolor; assembly: GCA_029963845.1. NCBI lineage: Eukaryota > Metazoa > Arthropoda > Insecta > Coleoptera > Cerambycidae > Rhamnusium > Rhamnusium bicolor. The sequence continues at coordinate 546,884 of JANEYF010003191.1, forward strand.
CTAAGTATATAAAATTAACATAAGTGGAAATGTTACATTTTGAGTAAAAATACAAAATTCTCTAAAGAAAGGATTTATTACTTTAGCGGGTATCATAAACTCTCAACTAAAAATGAACCTATTATTTCCGTAATAATAACAGTAATAGTAATTTTGAGAAAGATTTACAACCATCTTTAACTTTAATTTCCATGTAACTGGAATTGCCCAGCATGGAAGCTAAAACCACCCAAATAATGTCGACTTTATTATTGTCTGAATAATTTTCTACCTATTTTATTCGTTGTTCCTTTGGAATAAGGAATATGATATTTGGTGTAATCGAGGAATTATTTCCTCGGTTACATCTCGATTTATGCCGATAAAAATAAATATTTACAAAGACATTTTTGTCGATGTTTTTGGTTAATATCGCAGTTTTCCTTTTAGTATTCTAATGTGAAGTTTTTAGTAAACATGTTGGTCAACAATATAAATGTTATAAATAGTTTATAACTAGGGCGCGTATCTCGGATGACATTGACGCAAAAGTCAGGAGCGGCATGGGAGTGTTCTACGAAATTATAAAAAAATTAATCTCTTTTTGTGGTTTATTGCTGATTCAACTGGAGGAGATTGTACCTAGTGGTGGGAGCATCACTGTCGATATTGCTATAGTTGTCTTAAGCAGAGCGTCCACTAGGTTGGTGAGTCAGAACGGAACGACGCGACGAAAATCCGCTCTCAAATAAAATACATGTAGATGAATGGAAATGCGTCGATTAGGTCCGTAGTGCGGAGCGGAGCGGGTCGAAGCAGCTGCGAAGCGGTAGATGAACAATCAACAGCGCTGGATTTACTGAGGGAAGTACCACTGTCATTGACACTAAGTTTGCGAACGTGATTTATGCCCAGCCCAAACCCTTGGACTTGGCAACATGAAATCCCACTAAGAAGGGATTTTTCGAAATTCGAAAGGGTATGTTTTCACGAATTCATCAATATCTTCGTTTTTGCTCACAAATGTTACCCATATAAATGTCTAAAAACATAAGACACCGAAAAAAGTGAGTGAAATCAGAAGATCGTTAAATCGACAAGAAGCAACGAAAAATTTGAGCGAAATCTGATGATTCTTAAAATATAAATAATATCATAATCGTGTCAAAATTATAAAATGTTAAATCTTTGGGAGATAGAGGATTGATTTTCCCCCTAGAACCACACCATATTTCACAGGACTTTTCCCGGTGAATCGAACAAAACAAGTTCCAACCCCCTATCTGCAATAAAAGATGAAATATTTAACTTTTACTTCTTTCAACCCTAATTTTCAATTTTAAATTATCTTTGTTTGTATAGAAGATATAGTGGTGGATATTTCCCATAGGGTCCAAACGCCCCGTTGGATTTTTCCTGGCAGATCGAATAAAATAAGTTCAAACTTTCTATCCCTTCAACTTATTTTCTCTCTCATTAGCGCAAATAGTTTACAATGCATGTTAAATCAATTTGAAAAGCCAGAGCTTATCTATACAGATGATTCGAAATCTATATCAGGTACTGTTGGAGCCTTTATTGTCCCATATTAAAATATTAAATCTAAATTTAAATTAGACCCATATTGCTCTGTTTTTACCTCAGAAGCTATAACGATTTATCAAACTTTAATGTATATTAAGAATTTCACTTCTAATACCTCAGTCATTTTAACTGAGTTACTCCCTGTTCTCAATGGAATTAAAAACACCCACTTTTTCGCTACAGAACTAACCCTTATGTTTACAAAATAAAAAATTTAATATTTCAAATTAAATCTGCTGAAAGGGATGTTAACTTCTTTTGGGTGAAAGTATGTTTTGGTTTGCAGTATAATGAACAAGTTGATCGTTTGGCTAAGGAGAGTTCCAATTCAGGACATCCCCTGGATGAGGCATTATGTTTAAATGACAAACAGATAAAGCTAAAATCTAATTTCAGAAGTAAATGATCTTATCTATGGAAACAATTCTGTTTCACAAACCATACCAGGTACACCTTAATTCATTCTGATATCCCGAACAACTTTTGGCACAATGATTTCCCTTACTCAAGAAAATATATTACAACATTGGTACGTTTAAAATTTAGTCATGTCTACTACTCTGCCCATTTATTTAAAATTGGAGTCTTTACTTCAGGTAAAATTGTCAACACTGTAACGTCTTAGGAGACTTTGATCACCTATTCTTTGGTTGTACCATATACAAAAATACCTGAACCAAGCTTGTTAAAAATATTCTAAATTGTAATATTTATGCTCCTTTTAATTTAGTACGTCTGTTGTCTATTGGACTAAAGAAGATATCTGATGGTATTGTTAATTTTTCAAAATGAACTAGAATTAAACTGTAGGTTAATTTTTTAACCACTGTGTCTTCCCGTATGTTAGTTCTCCCTGTCTACCGAGGTCTTCCCCTGTATTGTCAGAGTTATAACAATATCCTGATCGACCCTAGGACGAGAAATGTGTGTCTCTGTCAATCCCTATCGTTTTTCTTCGCATTAGTTACCATTTCTCGAATTTAGGTTTAGTTGCTTCATATATCAACTGGCTGCGTGATTTACGAACCAAAGCCAAAAAAAAAAATCTCTATCCGCAATAAGGGTTGAAATGTTAAACTTTTTTGTATTTTATCACTAATTTTCAATACAAATTACTAAATATCGCAGCTCCTTCCTATGGGAGATAATGTGGGGGGGGAGCTTTGCTGTCAAAACTTTTAATATATTGTTCCGAATTCCACGCGGACAAAGCCGCGAGGTAAACATCTAGTTACGTATAAGTAGAGTCTGGATTTAGGTCCAAGACTGGAAAAAAATGTATTTAAGATTTGCAATAATTGTGCATAAAGCGGTACATTAATAATATAGTATAATATGACTAATTATCCTTCAACTGCCTTGAGAATCAGGGACCCTTGTTTATCTATTGAGAAACGGAAACATCGCAATAAAAGTTCGCATGGATTTTCACTATGGTTTCTAAAATAAAACTTATATCTAAAGATTTTTGATCTTGTGTAGTAATAATGGTTGTTGGCCGATGTTTTTAACTAGTACCTAGTATCGTGTAATTCAGAATCCCTGTCTGAAAGTGTCATCCCCACTCTAGGTGTATTTGTAGTACAAATTCTAAACTGTGATGTGAGCCTAAGTTTAAACTTGCAATTAGTCTTTGATTTAATCTAACGTTATAAAACCAGTCCTTAGCTCTCTTAAGACTGTCATTTAAGGTAAAAGTGCAGCAATTTACTTTATACAGTACATTTTTAAATTATATTTATTAGTAATACGGGAGTGTAGCGACCTTTTTAAATTCTGATCTCGAGTTTTTGTGGGATTATAGGTCGAATGGGAAAATCAACAACACTTATCGAATTTAGTGCCGACATTTCGAAAAATTTATTTTTTCATTTTCAAGGCTCACTGCAATTTATAAAACAATAATTATTTTCTTGTATAATAACAAAGTTGTACTTAAACTACTTACATTCATAATGTTGTTTGTTTCTAAAAAACAGGAGTTTGTTAAGAGCAAATATTTGGCTTGGTAATGGATAACTCTCTATCTCCAATTTGTGCCGATTTAGTCTCGTCAACACTGCAAGAAATGTGTCTCTCAAAATTATATTTTTACATCCCATTTTATAAAAGATGTGTCGATGATATCATTACGGCAATTCGATCAGAAAAAGATGACGAAATTTTAAGCAATTTTAATGAATTTCATCAGGAAATTAAATTTACTTTAGAAAATGAATATGAACAAAAAATCTCGTTTCTAGATACCCTTTTTAATACGAAACGAAAACAATGTTACTATAACAGTTTGGTATTTAAAAACGACAAATTCAGACAGGTACTTAAATTTTCTTTCAAACCATAGTTTTAAACAAAAAATTAATATTATTAAAAATTTAATATACAAGGTAATTAATTTATCTAACGAAATTTTCCATCAAAAATATATCGATTCAATCAAGAAATTCTTGAATAATAACAACTATCCTGAAAAACTTGTAAGACAAATTATAAATAAAGTAACAGAAAATATAGATGAATCCAATAACAACGTAAGAACAAATGTTAAAAAAACATATTTTAAAATTCCGTACTCACTTTCGGACAAATTATCACAAGCCCTTACTAATGGTAATATCGCCATAGCCTATAAAAATGAAAATAAAATTTCGCAGTGTTACACAAGACTAAAATCACAAACACCCAAATTGGAAAAATCAAATGTAGTAAATGAAATCAATTGCAACGATATTAATTGTAATAGTGTATATATTGGCCAGATAATGAGACATCTCAAAGATAGAATTAAAGAGCATGAATATGACGTAAGAACTTCAAAAAGTACCAAGAAAACAACACACACACAGCTTCTTTGGAACACTTTCTACAGAAAGCTGACCACAATTTTGATTTTGAAAATTGTAAAACTTTAGGTACAGAAAGAAATTTAAAAAAAGATTACTTTTAGAAATGATAGAAATTAAAAAAAACAGCGTAAATAAACGCACAGATATAGAAGGTCTTAATTCTATATATTTTAGTATTTTAGGACAAAATAATAATTTTAAAACGTAAATATAATAATATTACATTTGTTTTTTTGTGCACCTCCTTTGTGTACGAGGCATTTTACACCCCACCACTCGGCTATCATATCGAAGGTTGAATTTACTAAAGGAACTCATTACTATAGCAACTATTTTAACGTGTATGTGTATTGGCTTACCTATTTCAAAAGTTTTAACTTTTGTTAAAAAATATTTTAATTTATTGTAAGATATATTTTATAATAATTATGAGATCGTGTTTCGTAACAAACTCCTGTTTTCTAGACACAAACAACATTATGAATGTAAGTAGTTTAGGTACAAATTTATTATTATACAAGTAATTAATTATTTTGTTTTATAAATTGCAGTGAGTCTTGAAAATGAAAAAATAAATTTTTCGAAACGTCGGCATTAAATTCAATAAGTGTTGTTGATTTTCTCATTTAACCTATAATCCCACAAAAAACTCGAAGATCTATTTATTAACATATAGGTTTTCTTCATTCCATAATATGTGCAATGTTATAGTTATAAAACAATAATTCATATAAATAAACAAATACCTCTTAAAAAATAAGAACTTTATAAAGTTCTGAAAGCAGCATTCCTAATTCTCAACATATAAGATAAATAATAGTGTGTTATAATTACTAATATTTGTCAAATACCTATATACGTTTCAGACAGATTCCACTTCTTCAAATAAGTTAAGAAATCTACTGTAAATAAACAATTCAATTAAATTAAAAGTGTAATGACTGATAAAATTTGTTTATTTTCTCTTCAATACCGTTTTAAAGTACGGTACCGAATAAAATTTGGTCGTTTATCTACTAAAAATTCAATCGTCATTCAAGTGTATATGTGGCTTGCAAATAAAATGATAAAATGTAAGATAATTAAACGTATTCCCACCACGTCTTCAAATGACATCTGAAGGTAATAATTTATATGAAATTTAAAACTGCTTAAATATTAATTTAGTTAAAAAGGATTCGTACTGCATGTTTAGAAATAGAACAATAACAAAATCTAAAGATGCTTCAGAATAACAACTGTTATTGCAGCTACAGAAATTGTAGATAAAGAGATGTATTTATTGTCGTTTGTGTACCCAGGTCACAAAAAGAAAAAGAATATTATAATACGTACATGACCTATAATATTATTTAATTCTACATTATTAACAACATGAGAAAAGATAACCTATTAATAGCAGGATTAACAACGGATGTGATTCAAGTTCAAGTTTATCCAAGATTTCAGCTCAAGCTCTGTTTTCAATAACAAGAAATTAAAATAACATTTTTCATCTGCTTAAAAATTGAGGTGGAACACCCTTAAAATTAGGGCAATTTCATACATTCATAACTTCTATAAATTTGGATAGATTTTGGTGCACTTTATACCTGTATTCCTGGAGTGGGTGAGAACCTTTGATGTGAAGAGAACACTGACATAGTTTTCCACGAAACACCAAAGCACTGTATACTGCATTTGATGTGCGTTTCGCCAAATAAGTTGGCATCATCTGGATATGATTAAAACTAATCTGATGCTAAGGATGTATTCCATTTTAACCTAAACTATTGTCACGGTGCTGGTATCTTTTCTGTATATGTCGAATTCTAATTTATTTTCGCTATTTCTAGTTATTAATACATCTAAAAATGGTAGTTGTGCAGAGTTTTCAATTTTATATGTAAAAACTGACAGTTCTGTTCACCGTGTCAATACTTTAGGTGGAAATAGGATACATTCTTAGCATAAGGTTAGTTTTAATCATCTCCAGATCATGCCATCTTAGTTGTCGAAACGCACATCGAGTGTAGTATATAGTATTTTAGTGTTTCGTGGAAAACTACGTCAGTGTTATACCTGTATCTAAAAATTTTTATTGGCCAATCCAGATTTGTTTGGATTACGAAGAATAGCATACAAAAGTGTGACAATAATATAAAACTTCGGGAAAATATCACTACTAGTATAAATTTTCTATTTCCATTTTAAAGCTGTTTTCAATTAGCCTACTTCATTTTATTGAAGCAGTTTTGGAATTATCGGTTCATATTCTCTTTTAAAGGGGATATGGTTTTTTTAATTCTATGTGAATTTTTCTCAATATCGAACTTACTGTATCACACCATTTTTTTCTTGTTGGAATTGTCTACTTTTTGATATGTTGTAGCTGTTGGGTCCGTGAGTAAAGAGTTCAAATGATTTTTATCTCTACAAAACTGTTTGGCTTCTGTATAAAGATTTATACATATAGAAATTTGTTTCTATTCAGACTACATGAAAATATTTGCACTGAAATCCTACATAAGTTTCATTTTTTACAATATTTGACGATGGCAAAAAATCGAATACCTCATTAATCCTGAGGAAGAAAATAAATATTGTCGCAACGTCGACTTAATGAGAAATTTAGGTTTTCTTACATTTTTATCCAATTCCGACAAAATATTGAGTAGTAGTGGATACGAAACTCCCATTGAATAGAATAACATATACTACTTACCATTTTTTAGTTACAAGAATGTAAATTAACATTTAATTTAGGAGAGGTCGTGTTTCACACACATGTACTTAAAGAACTAGTGATCAACTAACTAACCACAATGTACGTTTCCCCCACTAAAAGCGCGAATTTGCTGACCACAGAATAATTTATGAAATATAATTGTACATAAAGGTTAATATGCAGTGCTCTCCCATATATCACTGTGGGCTTGATCACCTTAACTAGAAGTGGTCAGTTTAATGACCACAAACACATAAAGAGTTAACAAGGGCACCTTTCTTACCTAATAGTATTGAAGAAATCTATTTGCTGTTTCCATAATGGCGTATACTTGAAATTAAAATGGAGGAATGGAGGGGGACCCTCCATTTAGCACGCCCATGGTATGATACACACTAAATTAAGAACTGCCTGAACTAAATTGTGTCTCTATAACTCAAATAGTTTTCGAGATTTTTAACACGCTTTTATTAACACGCTTTTATTAGCTTCACCTGTATGTTTGCTTGCTTGCTTGTTTGTTTGTTTGTTTGTAACCGACTCTTTGGACTCGATTTTGATCCACTTTAAACGGACAGATTTAATTGAAACTTTGTACACTTACGAAGAACCGGTAACAATACAATAATTTGATAAGTTTATATCATTATCCTGATCAGGATCGCCAGTCCTTTCCTCACGTATCCTCTGCGTGAGAGCAAGAGGCTTAATATTGTAAGTATATTCCGTGATTTTCAGTTCGGTCGTTGGCCGAGTGGGCAAATCTTAGTCGACGCGAAACGACGGACTCCTCGGGCGTGAGTTCAAATCCCATGGCTGAAATAAAAAAAATATTTTTTTTTTCAGAAATATCTGTTGGATCGTAATATGTTATAATATCAGCATCAATAAGCAATATAAATATAGTTTAAAAAATACTACAAAACACGCTTTCATAGCACATCAAACTAAAAAGTGAAAAATAAATATAGTTTAAAAAAACTAAAAAACACGCTTTTAAAGCACATCAAACTAAAAAGTGAAAAATAATTATTAATATAAACTGAAAACAATAATGAACGAAAAATACTAGTATTATTGTGAAAAAAGCGTGGGGCGCTTTGTGCCATATTTTTCGTATATCGAGCAACCCACGCTTTTTTCACAATAATACTAGTATTTTTCGTTCATTATTGTTTTCAGTTTATATTAATAATTATTTTTCACTTTTTTAGTTTGATGTGCTTTAAAAGCGTGTTTTTTAGTTTTTTTAAACTATATTTATAAATAAAAACCATCTTTGTGGGTTTCATCTGCAAAGGGTTCATAGAAACTTCATATTATTGAATGTAGAATCAAAAAATTATGTGCTGGGCATAAACATGTCGTATTAATATGCAAACGATTTCTGTCAGTTTTACATTTCCCGTAGTTCAATTTGTAATTATACACTTAATATTTATGTATTAAATTCACCATGAGTCACACACTTTTTATAACACTGCTTTGAGTTTTCTATGACACAGAAGAGGTTTTAGTAAGAACCTTTTCAAAGTATATATATAGCTCTTCCTAATAACGAAACATTCATACATAATAATGTCTAAAAATAGGCATGTCGAAATTTGAAATGAAACTTTATCTGGATTATTCACACTTTAAAACAAATACCTCGGCCCACCAACACACAAACCCATAAACATTATTAAAGTCACATTCCTGTGTGAAATAAATAGATACCATTTTTTGCAAAAATCCACCTACCACTCCAAGAGTTCAAGAAATTCACAGAAAGAATCGGAGCCAGATTTAAATGCGTACAGTAGTTGTGTCATCTGAATAAATGGCATACGAAGGCGTGACAATGAGGAATTAATTTAATATTTATAGATGGTTTCAATTTATTCCTTTTCTTTTTGTTATATTTTGTACATTCATACATACAAGAAAACATAGAACTGAAAGTGATAATAAATTAACAAATGCTCTGCTGCTTGTTTAGTTTGATGGAAGAATCTGCTAGAAGAAAAGATATTTGCGGGAAAATGAAAGAGTAGGCATTTTTAACACTTTACTGAAATCTAGGAATTCTAGATTAGTGTTATAGTGTAAAATATTTTTAAATTTCTTACATACTTATCCAATCCGTTCTTCGTCAGTAAGTTTTACAAATATTTTAAACACTTTTAATGATTTACTGATTGATTATGATAACTTGCGTGGCTAAATGCTAGTTGAGTATAATGTGTAGTATTTTGGTATTTGTGGAACTGACGTTTTGATTTCATATTATTTGTATACTGTTTATAATATGTACTTGTGCAGTTCGTTACAACCATCTTATATACGTATTTTAGCATTACATATTATACTGAAGAATTAATATCATACAATCAAACGATACACATTACTTGATTGAAATGTACTTTAGTAGAAATGTTTTTTTCCTTTCAGTGGTTTTAGTGTGATTTCAAAGGTTATTCTGCATGGGAAGATCAGTTGGAAAATTATGTTCGTTTAAAAGAAAATGAATAATATCCGAAAATATACTGTAATATTTTCAGACGTTGTATTTGTCCCTCAACTAATATTGCAAGTTTTATGTAATTTAGATATAAAAGAAGTTTCCTAGTCAAAGTCTCCACCTAGACTTCTACTAACATATCGTCGCTATCACTGTTAGTGCATCGATCTTCACGCGTGCGTGAACGTGTGCGCGTGCGCGCGTGTGCTTGTGCGTGTGCGTATGTGTGTATGTAAGTTATGATAATTAATCTACTAAGTAATTATATAATTTTTCATCGGATTGAGATTTACTGATGAACTCTTAAACAAGGTACAACATCGGTGAACACCAAGTGACATAATAGTTTCGAAATAAATTAAGGATTCTATATCAATTACCAAAAGTGACCAGTGGTGTAGTACAAAAAAATTTAAATGACTAAAATCCTAAAAAAATGTTCATCCAGCAAATATGTTACGTGTGCGAAATACCAAATCAATAACACAATAAATATCGGTGAAACAAAAAAAGAAGCCAAAAATAAATTAAAACCTCAACGTCTTAAAAACGGTGAAGTTTTGTAACTAAGTTTCTGCAGTAAATTGCCACTATTTAATTTTTTCTATTGATTACAGCTTTACAACAAAAATTTTTTTTTGTGTTGCCCTGGATATCTTTGCAAATTTTTATGTTCTCAAGTGCCCAAATTACGAATATATTCATGAAAGTACTGAATGTGCTCTTGTTTTTATGATTTTTACATATCTTATATTTTGAATAATTATCGGCTTGTTAGTAATAAAATCTATGTGGATTTGAAAATGGTTAATTTTTTACTTGGTCAACAAAGTGGATACACGAAATACCCTTGCTTCATTTGTATGTGGGACAGTAGAGCAAAGCAACTTCATTGGGAACAAGATGTTTGGCCTGTAAGAAATTCTTTAACTGTCGGTAAAGCCAATGTAATAAGGGAGCCGTTGGTGAGCAGAGACAAAATCATACTTCCACCATTACATATTAAGTTAGGAATGATAAAGCAATTTGTAAAAGCGTTGGACAAGGAAGGAGATTGTTTTAATTACATTTGTAGAAAATTTCCGAAGCTTAGCATGGAAAAGTTGAAAGGTGGAATATTTGATGGTCCTCAAATACGGCAATTGATGAAAGACACAGATTTTATTAAAGTTATGACTGTTTCGGAAAATAAAGCTGGGAAAAGTTTTGTGTTGGTAGTCGAAAATTTCCTAGGTAACCATAAAGCACCAAATTATGAAGAAATTGTACAAAATATGCTGACAAACTTTCAGACCCTAGGAGCAAATATGAGTATCAAGTTACACTATCCGCAATCATCTGAATAAATTTCCGGATAATTTAGGAAATTATAGTGAGGAACAGGGAGAGCGGTTCCACCAGAATCTAAAAGTGATGGAGGAAACGTATCAGAGTCGATGGGATTGTCACATGATGGCAGATTACTGCTGGTCTTTAAAAAAGAGATTGTCCCCTGAAAAATTATAAAAGAAAAGCTCATAAAAGGTGTTTTATGGAAATATAACATATGTTTCGACATTTTCCTCTCTATTTACTTCGATGTATTCTAATTTTTCTAAACAAAACTGACATTATAAATATATCTGTTATTTTGTTTCTTGTTTTCCGATGTTTGTAATGTAAAATGAAAATAAAGATTTAAAAGAAAACGAGAGCAAATCTTACAAAATCGTTGATAGTTTCATGAATTGTGAGCATAAATATATCCAAAATCAATCTTATTTCTAGGGCAACAAAACCACTGTAGACCATTAAGTTTTGAAGCATGAAGAGACAAAATTTATTGAAGAATTAGTACGATACAATACTTAACGCATATTATAAATGTCTATAACACATCCGGTACAATTATAAAAATTAAGGCCTGATAATTGCTGTGCCGACGATGTATCTTATCTATAACATTCTTTACTTGATAGTGAGAGTCATTTTTGCCAATAATTTGCATAGCAATGTTTTTTCATACAACCTCCATGTCACTTCAGTCAATATGTCTGAATTGGCTGGTATTGACGCTTAAAATCGTCTGAAATAGTGTCCAGCTTCTAAATTTGGTAGTCCAAGAAATCGAGCAATATTTTTGTGCATTGAACCGAAAGTATTAATACTAACAGGTTGTATGCTGCACTTTTCGGTACCACTGCATTGGCCAAAAAAAAAGGCAATTCCATATTTTATTTTCGACGTCTCAGGCACCAATAAGGATATTACAGAGATGCAACCTCTTCGCCATAGATTAAACTCTGAATCACTTATTTTTTAATTATTTTTCCATTTTTACCTTTCTTTTCCGGAAACGCGGCTAATGACTTATTTCCTGCAGCTTTTACACAAACTTGTATAGCTGCCATAGTTGCGGACCAAAAATATCCTCTTTGGTACTCTGATTGATTAGCAATTAGAAAATTTCATCGTTTGCTGATTAATTAAGAGATATCTCAAAAAAATATTAAAAATTCATATTTTAAATTTTTCTCTTTTTTAGTTGAACGTCATTTACGAAATAATAACACCTATTTCCTCACTTGTTGTAGAAATAACTATTCCTTTTATATGATTACGTGTTTTGAGGATAACTATACACTAATCAAATTTTAATTGGTTTTACACATTGTCGATTTTGATTAAAATTGACAACGCGGTTTCACATTTCATTTTGGATAATATTGATTTTTTTTATCATTTTAGATATTTTTTAACATATTTTATCATATTTACTACACTTGTAATTTTAAATTGACGTAATGTGACTAAAAATATACAGTTTTTGTATTAGTCTTCTAAGAAGAAAGGACCCTGGACCTGTTTCCGTAATTTTCTTTACGATTTGAAATCGCAAAAGTACATTGACCCTAGACATATTATTTATTTGTTCTAACGTAAATTGTTATATCGTGATTTTATAAACCATGTACAAATTTCTCATTAATTACTTAAAAGTAAGAAATATAAGCAGTATGTCGCTGTCAAGTTGAAATGATATCTTTTGAGTAAATTATGCTTTTCTTACAATCATTATTTACCACGAACGGTATGGTAACTAGCGATAAGCATGCAACAGAGGTATGAAGAAAGTAAATTAATACTATTTTGAAGCGTTTTATTTATACTGGTGAAGTCGTATGAATATTATTCAGTTATTAATAACACCTATAATAAATACGCTGACAAATTATGTATGATTGAAGACAATATTAATTTCACCGGTATTCTCCTCAACTTGCACTTAGTGCAATGTAATAAATATAGTTATTTATAAACACATATTTTATGATACTATTTTATAAGATAAAACATAATCAAGTAAGAGCGTTATAAGGAATCACTCTACATTAATACAATCAATACAAACAAGCAGTTGTTTTATTTAGCCTCTAGTTTCAAGTCGCTATCGAGTAAATAGTTAAAGACCTGTTAAATTATTCGGGAAAGTTTTTATCTCGGTTTTCTTTATACGTGACCTATTATAATAATTTTTCTGATATTTATTTACATCCAGTTATAGTAAAATAATATTTTGTTTGTTTGCTTGCTTGTGTAGTTAGGTGATTTAGACAGAGGCGTATTGTTTAACAAAGTAGAAGGCTTCTACTATACAGGGTGTCCCAACCAAAAGTAGGCACCATGAATAACTTTGGAGATAAAAATTTTTTGAAAAATTGGTGAAACAAGTCGACCTTGTTTCCAAGGGGGACATATTTTAATGTAATACTTGTATACCTATCATCTTCCCTCTACCCTACACGGTCACGCCCTCAAAAAAATTCAAATGGCAAGGGAGGTCGAATGATACATCTTTTGAACGGTCTTTTAATTCCCTACATAACCGTGTATTTTTTTTCTTTTATCGATTCGTTATTAAGGAAAATAATTTTATTTTTGATGATTACACACAATCGAAATCGTTTAAAAATCTAAAATATACAGCACCGGGTATTGGAATTTATAAAAAAAAAATTTTTTAGTGCTCTCAAATCAACACGAGTTTTTTCGACAAAAAACACTTTCCATGTCCGTTTAGTTTTAGAATAATAAAAGGCTCATACGTATTTGATAGTCCTTGAACATTAATTTGTTCACAACCAATTTTAAATTGAGATACATTTTACCAGAGTGAATTCTCAAAATGGTTTCAGGAGAGAATGGAAATTGTCAGCATTTATTTTAAAAACGATAATTGTGCTAGAGTTACGGAGCGCATATTCAGTAGAAATCACCCAGATAGAAGTTTTGACTCTCAGTATGTTTTACAATTATTGACAAAATTTATGGAAACAGGTTCTGTAGGAAACAAAAAGCATGAATCTCAGCGACCGATTAGGAATGAAGCAGTCGAAGTGGCAGTTCTGGGTCATTTGCAGATGGATAATACTCAACCGATCAGGAAAGTAGCCAAGGCTTCCGGTGTATCACGAAGCAGTGTTCATCGAATTGTAAAGGCCCACAAATTTCATCCATATAAATTTAAATTGGTACACGAATTAAACGAAGATGATCCCGATCGTCGGCTTGAATTCTGTGAGATTTTTAGTGAACAATTAAACGGTAATGCCAATCTACTGTACAATACGTGTTTTTCTGATGAATCGACATTTCAGTTAAATGGGGAGGTAAGCAGGCACAATTGTAGGTATTGGAGTGAAACCAATCCATATTCGTTCATGGAAACTCATACCCAAAGGCCTCAGAAGTTAAATGTTTGGGCTGGCATCTTAGGGGATCACATTGTCGGGCCGTTTTTTATTCCTGACAATTTAAATGGCGAAAGGTACCTCGATCTGTTAGAAAATAACATCGACCCAATGATTACCCAAATCCTCGAAGAAGACGTTAATCTTTTAGAGGGCGAACTGTTTTTTCAACAGGATGGGGCACCCCCACATTTTGCTATGGCAGTCCGTCAATTTTTGGATAATCGGTTTCCTGAGCGATAGATTGGAAAAAGAGGTCCTGTGGAGTGGCCCGCTAGGTCACTCGATTTAACTCCCTTGAATTTCTTTCTGTGGGGACATTTGAAATCGAAGGTATTTGCAACAATACCCGCATCTCTGGAAGAGTTACGTGAAAGAATTGTTCGAGAATGCCGTTCTACTCCAGATGTGTTCGGAAATGTTCGAACAGAATTTCAAGACAGATTATACTACTGTATGGAAGTCGGTGGGGGTCATTTTGAACAATACATACGATAATTTAAACTGCTTCTTTTATTTTTATTTCCCGAACCTAAAATAATGAAACAATTATTTCTCAGGAACGAATCGATAAAAGATTTAAAAAATACACAGTTATGTAGAGAATTGAAGGACCTTTCAAAGGATGTATCACTCGACCCCCTTTGCCATTTGAACTTTTTGAGGAGGTGGCCGTGTAGGGTAGAGGGATGATGATAGGTATACAAGTATTACATTAAAATATGTCCCCCTTGGAAACAAAGTCGACGTGTTTCCCCAAATTTTCAAAAAATTTTTATCTCCAACGTTATTCAGGGTGCCAACTTTTGGTTGGAACACCCTGTATATTTGTCTCTTTAATCCGGATATGTCTTAGATGAAACACAATTAAAGTACATCAGTACATCTTTTTGTTGCAAAAAAATCCAATTGCAATATATGTATACGCTAATAAGATGAAAACTTCTAAAGGTGTTACATTTGCTATTAATTTCCCATAAGTGCATTTTGTGTTACACTTGATATGCACAGATAAAGCAACGTGCTGGACGGAGCAGAGAGACAGATAGACAACGTTGAGATCAGATCATATTAGGTTCAGGAGGATTAAAATTTACATATAACAATTAAAATGTCCTGAAGTGGGTTGGAATCTTTGACGCGCGTTTTGCCAACCAAGTTGGCATCATTTGGAAATGCTTACAACCTTTTAATCATCACCAGATGATGACATCTTGGTTGGCGAAATTCGTTTCGAGTAGAGTACTGGGTGTTTTATGGAAATCTCAATGTTATTTGAAATATCGTAGTGGAAATATCATGATTACTATGCCTTTTATGGTTAGTCCGTCAACAAGTGTGGACTAATTCAGAGAAATTGTATTTTCGATTTTAGTGTAAAAGGATTAGAAGCATTTGTTCGGCATTATTTTAAACCACAACAATTACTAACGACCAGACATTGCGATTTTTCTTTGTCAGAAAAAAACAAAGAATTTAATTTTAAGGCGATATGCAATATTTGATGAAGAGAGGCACTACCTATTGTTTTCTTGAATTTAGGTAATGAAAATTTTTAGTGCATTTTTTTAAATTGACGATTTTTTTATACCTACCATGTTTACCAATGGACATTTTTTGTAAGTTGTTGGTCTACATTGAATATTGAAATATTTAAGGCCAGATTCAGCAACAGTTCAACCGAAGATCAGGCTCAACTTAAATTTTAGCTCAAGCTCTTTCTGTTTTCCATTTCCATTTGTCTAAAATAATATTTTATCTTTAATATAAAATAAATACTTCATAAACACATAAAAAATGTTTTCAGAAACGTGTCCATGGAGTTAGGTCCAGACTACGAGGTGTTAAAACAATAGTTTCTTGTTTTCCTATCAATTTATTGACATGTTGTATATAAATAATTTGTAATACCATTAATATTATATTTGGATGCCCCGTCCTGATGCCAAATAACACCGAATTACAATTGTATTTCTCTTAATAAACTATTTAAATCATTTCTTAACATATTTGAATACTTGAAATTAAATAATTACAAAACACTGTTTTCTTCTTGTCTAATTTTCACTTTTATTTTTAACTTTACTGTAAAGTTAAAAATAAAAGTGAAAATTACACAAAAAAAAAAACAGTGTTTTGTAATTATTTAATTTCAAAATGGATTTTCACAAAGTAACATCATCTTCAATCAATATTTAAAAACGATTATCCTCGAAAAGTGCATTCGTAAGAATAGGCTCTATAATATTTTTATTTATTACTCCACACTAAACATTTCTGAATTTTCTTTCGAATTGAATATGAAGATTTTCGGAATACAAAAAATGTGAATTTCGTCTCTTGAGGCTACCAGATGTATTGAATGATACCTCGTCGGTTCAACATATTTTATTAAATATGTTATTATCAATGTCATACCTGTTAATCATGTTTCTACAACATTATAGCTCCCTTTCATTATCCTGAGTGAAAATTTTTGGACAGGCAATATAAGTCCTTAAATTTATGTTTTTTAAAAAAGTTCTCTGTATGGTTCCATAGGAAAAATTCAAATACCTTATTGCATCTCTTATTGAATTTCTTGAATTCTCTTTCTGAAGTGGGTTGGAGAACCTTTGATCATAATGCTGACGTGGTTTTCCACGAAACACCAAAGCACCGTATACTGAACTCGACGCGCATTTCACCAACCAAGTTGACATCATTTGGAGATGATTAAGCAACAGTTAGTTTTAATCATCTCCAGATGATGCTAACTTGGTTGGCGAAATGCGCGTCAAGAGCAAAATATGGTGTTTTGGTGTTTTGTGCAAAACTGCGTCAGTATTTGGATTCTCTTGAAAATAAAGGCAAATATGAAGTTCTCTATCTTTATCGGTTGTTCTTCGTTTTTTCCTTAATTTCTCCTGTATATTTTAATAAACGAACTTATTCGTTCTCCTGTCAGGTACTGTCCTATATGGTTATATTTGTCCATATTCTCGTTGGGCAACAGAAGCGTTTTTATTATTTTTAAAATATAGGTTTATCATAATATTTTTCTCCTAAAGTACAAAAATAATTTTCATAATCAATAATTTGATTTTTTGTTTCTTGAACTCTTTTGTGCTTAAATTGTTTGGATTTTTTTTGGGTTTAGTAGTTCAGTTAAACATAATAATTTTCCTTTTTTACTGAACTAATAAACCCAAAAAAATCCAAACAGTTATTGATATTGTTTATCAGATTTGAGTTGTATTTTTCTTCAATTGTAACCTATCAGAAAAGGCAGCAGCTATGTGCTTGACATGAATCGTATATTACTACTCTCATATTTGTCCGCTGGTGGGAATAAATTTGATATAAACATGTAGATTTCTAATTATTGCTATTGTTTGTATGATTATCCAGCACAGTTAGTACGGATCTGTGTGTATACAATTGCGATAAACTGACACACATGTGGCATTGGGTCGTTGCACTTTATCATACACAAATGATATATGTATGTATATCCGAGCAACAGAAACAAACTTGCAAAAGTTACCAATACTCAGATTCGTTTTTCTGAAAATATCGTGTAACAGCTCGAGAGATACAAATTGCAAATGTACTTTTAAATTTGTTGTGATATTTCCAGCTGGTTCTGTATCTTGTGTTTCACTACTTCACAATATAACTACCTATGTGGAGTCATTATTGTGTTTTTAAATAGACTTAATGTATTCACTGTTGCAATAGTAGAAATAAAATAGTTTACTCATCTCTTGAGTTTGATATACTCAAAGGTCTATGCAAAGTTAACCTCTGGAATATGTGTTTCTAGAGGTGAAAATAAAAGGATTGGACCCAACTTATCTACATACATCTAAAAAGGGATTCGTTAAATTGTTATCGAGAATCAAAGTTGTTAAGAAAATTATTTTTTCAAATAGCAAGAAAATTATTTCGGCTATAATGATCAAACGTGAAATATTCATCTGCATTGGCAATAGATGTTTTTTTATGTAATCTTTATGGTCATCATTACTACTCCAAGTGCTCAAAAGTTGGTCTTCCGGTTAGAATAAAATCCAAATTTTTAAGTTTATCCAATAACATAATTTAAAAGTCTTTTAGAGTTATACAATCTTATTTCCAACTTTCTTTTACCTATTCTGTTGTTATCTACCATAGTTTAGATAAAACATATGCTATTTATTGATACATCAATGCAACTGGAAGTCGTACAGTAAATGTTCAATGTGAGCATCACACAAAAGTGAGACACTTTGTATATTTGCTTCAAATAATATCTAAAAAAAACTGGTGTCAAAACACATGCAAACATTAAATTTCACAGTTAAAAACATGTTAAATATACACGAACGAAATGAGATATAATCTAAATATTCAAGTGGATTTTTTTAAACCCATCTAAATTTTTTTATAATATTAATAATTAATTAATGTCATTCAAAGTTGAAGGTTTTCCTCATTTTTATCTTTTATTTCAAACTATTTTTATTTGTTATTATTATATGAGGTCTGTTCAATGAGTGTCAATACGTACTGGGTTAAGAATCTTTATTCGTATTTATTTCTGATTGTGCCTTTATCTGTTTGTGTTAAGTGATATTTTTTGTCCTTCTTCAATACTTCTTGTCGATATTTTGTTGTTTGTGTCATGTTCAAAATAATGAACACTTTATAAATGTAATTTCTATACAATGAAAATATGTTTTTAATGTCTCTTGTAATGGAGCATTCTATGACTGCATCTTTTAGTTAATTTATTGATGAATTATCTGAATTATGAATTATTTATATAAATAATTAATATTTCATCATTTAAGCATACGCTTGGTTAGTTGTTAATTTTTTATGTGTTTATTTTTCTCGTTATGTTATAAATTGTTTAATTTTTCAGTAATTTAAACAAGAAATCAACTTCCTTGTGTTTTTAGTGCTGAACGCATATAATATGTATTATAAACGCAACCCCAATAAACACAATTCTCAAATCAGAGATGGTAATATTACCAAAATTTCATATCATAATAGATCAAAAATATTAATCCTTAATGTGAGTAATTAGTTATAAATTATGTAGCTGTCGATATTATAGATATACATTATTTTAAATTAATTATAGACCTGGAATTAGTGATAGTCAGCAATAAATTAAGTAAATTAGGTTGCAAAATGAAATCTGTAAATAAAAATAACCTAGGAAAAATGTTAATAAACAATAAGGATAAAACAGAAAAACTACAAAAGACAGGAGTGTATGGACTAAAATGAAGTGACTGCGACGCCATACATATTGGCCAGACTGGACGTAACATAAAAAAGCGACTTGAAGAGCATAAAAAGTCTATTGTAAACAACGTATATAGCACCGGCATGTCAACACACTGTATAGAAAATAATCACTTTATAAATATAGATAATGTAGAATTATTTCATTCCGAAAAGAAAAGCAAAAAATTAGACTTACTAGAAATATTAGAAATTATGAAATCTTCCAAAAAATAAAAAAACAGTTACAAATGAACAACAAATATTCGCAGGTCACCACATCTTAGATAAAGTAATCAAACTTTTCTAAAAATTCCAAATCTGTCAAACCATTTTTATTAGTATAAGTTGCCAGATATATCAGCAAGGAACACAAATTATAATTTAGTACCTCTCATCTGTAAAGGGCCTAAAAAGCCGAAACACGTGTAGAGTGAAAATATAATTTTGAAACATTTAAAAGCAAATTTTCTTTGTTTATTTAAAATATTTAATAATGTTTCACAAGGAGCCAACCGCAGAATCAATAGTGTATAAAAATATACATGTATTGGTCTGTATGAATAACATATTTTTTTGTAGTTATTCAACGCCGGATATTTCTTCCGTTCTTCCCATACATTTTCTTTTGGTTTTCTAATGTCTGACAGTTCTCACGTGGCTTTCGAAGCTCGCAGCTACTCCTCACATCTCACAGGGTGATTGTAGATTCCAAAATCGTGGACCCCAAGCACACGGAGAAAATCTAGAATGACCGTCTTTTATATTTGCAGTCAGCTGATTCTTCACAGGCTGGTATGGTCTTCTATTTCGAGAACAGTGTGGGCTCGAGAACACCGATTATTAGAGCGCCTATTTTGATCGAGTAGCTTGCGTACAGCACTTGGAGCTCTTATCGAAGACCGCATTCCAGAATCACACAGACTGGCATGCAGAAAGTGAATACATGAGCGAATCCGGCGTCTGATAGAAGGCCCACCAGTTATAGTATTAGAACTCTCTACACCCATCACACGTTTACGGTAGTAGACCAACGAGTTAATGATACTATCTTGGTAGATCACAATATGTCCCTAGATCTCTGATTTAAGCTCAGCTTACCTTAAAAAGGTTAACGTGAGCCTTGTCGACACACTCAGTGCTTTTATGTTGTTGTAGAAATTACCAGATCGAGATCATCTGCGGCTCTTTTTGCTGCCTTGATGAATCGTGCGCCTATTTCTACAGTTTTATGATGTTTTACAAACCGCAAGAGAGGATCCGAGATACTTAGTACTCTGAAGGTACTGTCATACACTTGAAGCTCTATAGTCCCTCCAGTTGTTGTGCTAGGTAAACACGAGGAACGGACAATCTAGGATAAATGCTTTATATGTGTACCATGTATGCATCATCTTGCGTATATTTCTGTTTAATTGACGTAGCTCATCAATTGCCCACTTCACTGGATCAAAGGAGTAGAGCTAGGCATGCATTATATTATTATTATTAGAGTTATACGTTATATTATTATTATTAGAGTTTGAATGTCGGTGTATCATGATGTTAAAAACAGCGTCAGCGCAAGGAAATATTTGTTATTAATTTATATACTAATTAAAACAATTTTCTTTTGACTATTATTGCAAAATACCTTTCAGCGGCTTACCTTGTAGTGTAGAAGTTCTCAAAATGATTAGTGGTGGTAGTAAAGTGAAAGTATATTGGCACTAACAGTTTACACCAATATTTTCTTCTCGCTGTCTTAGAAGCTTCTTAGAAGCGAAGTATATTATTAAGAGGGCTAATCGAACCAGTGTTTGTAAGGTAATTTTTCAAAATTTATTTCTTCCATACGGTTTGGTCAAATTACACCAAATTTGGAGGATCAGTAGTTGCAAGTGTACTAGAGGGTACATGTATATCTATTTTAATTAATTTTCACTTTATGTAGGGAAAATTTATACTATAAATATAAATGAAATATGAACGTGATTAACTCCTGAATTATTATATTAATCGGTAAAATTCGAGGTAAAATTCATACATGTCTTCTAGAATGAATCATCATAATTATACTCAGCAAGTTTCAAACTTTTATTCCGTACTATTTGGTTAAAATGAATTTTCTAAATAAGTATCTTTGTCACTACAAATGGAGCAAGGAAGTGTTACCTCTATCGGGAATCGCACCTCAATGAAGTCGGTGAGTAAAACGTCCAGTGAAGGTATAGTCGAGAGCAAAATTATTCAGCGGCGCATGTATAAAATCTTTCTAGAGAGTGACACAGCTATCCGAAGCTTTTTCCCGACTAGGCCCCTTAAAAGTTGCTCCATATGTTCTGCTGATATAATCCGCCGCCTATCTGCACAAATCCATTTATGTGTTGAGAATGCACGTTATATTTCGACAGATCTTATTGGCATAGTGAGTGATACGTGTATCCCTCTGGTGGTCAGTGCTACTACCAGTCAGACATCACTGATGTCTTAGTTACTGATAGCGACCTGTAAAGCAGGTATCAAGAACTTCGACCTCTAACCCTGGTGGGCTAAACTATATACTGCATAAGATTTGCAGTATATAGTTTAACCCACCAGGGTTAGAGATCAAAACTCTTGGTACCTGCTTTGCAGGTCGCTTTCAGTCACTAAGACATCAGTGATGTCTGACTGGTAGTAGCACTGACCACCAGAGGGATACACTTATCACTCACTATGTCTGCTTTGCTTAGTCTGCTTTAGGCTAGCCTGGTTTGCTATTATTATTTGTCTTTTCGATTACTTATGGCATACTGACGAGAACATAAAAAGTTAGAAACCGGTCTATGTCTAGTGAGGAATTGACAAATGATCTTAGCTACCAAACAAGATTTGCAGGTTTAATTCAATGCAGGTCGGGGCTTTTGTCCGCTGAGTAGTTGTTTTCTGCAGATTTTATTCAGTAGATGTTATTGGCACATATTTAAAACATGGGAATATTCGAAAAGACAACATATTTATTTAAATCCCTAAAGAATTCACTTATTTGCCCTGTAATAGATCTACTATTCGATAAATTATGACAAAACCAGGATTGTTGTATAAAACACTTTCTAGTTTTTTGTTCACGTCTTCAGCGATGTCTTCATATAGTTGATACATATATCGTCGAAGATCAAACACTACATTGATCGCATCGATTATGGTAAATTCCCCTGTATTTGGTCGACGTTCAAGTTGTTTTATAGCGAGAGGGGTTCATGACAAGCTTAAGTATATGAATTCTAAATCTATTGGACGTTGGGACTGACTATAGTTTTTTGAGCATTTGCAATAGCAATGGCTTTTTTAGCATCCAATTGTAATACAACTCTTCTTATATCGACAAAGTTGCTGTAGTAATACGATTCTACGTTCAGCCAAGTGCCCCATCATGTCAGAATAGGTCGTGAAGATAGTGGCGTATTTGGCAGAAATTGGTAAAAAGATCATATACATAATATGTACGGAGCGGAGCATCTGCGGGGATGTATTTCATAGCATTCCGGCTGCGAGAATAATAAAACCATAATAATTCACAATTTGCATTAGTTAGATATGAGATTTTTTAGATGATATTGGATTGTCTATGCAACCACACAAATCGCAAATAGTTTTTTATTAATATTATTAAAAGAAATTTGATTTAATACAAAGAAGGTTTTTTAAATTAGATGGTTAATTGAATTGCACCAACAAATTCGTTTTTATATGGTTATATAAAAATTTAAAATTTAAACAGTGTAAATCAATTCACATGACATAAACTAGCATTTCTTATCAAGGTTCATGCAGACGGCACAGGAATGACTCAGCGATATCCGAACTATATTTATTATTATTATTCATTTTGCCCATGCCAGATAGTCCTCGTGGTCTCCGAACTTTACGCACTAACAAGTTACTATAACTACAGCCACAAGATCTTAAAATGGGTATCAGAAAATATGTGTTGCACTTTACTTTAGTTTTAATAAAACTTGTAAGTTTCTTGTTGATTTTTCCTTATTACTTTACAAATCTCTCTTATGAGGATAGTTTAGTTTAAATTTATGTGGACTGTCTGGTAGAACTGGTATTGTTTTCCACATTCATTTTGTAAACGAGACAGACAGTGCAGTTACGTTTTTAATCTAACATGAATTTGTAGATAATAGTAAAGTGTAGCTTTAGAGGCCACCAGACACATATTACGAAGTAAAATGAAACAATTTTCAGGTGAGTGAACTTCAAACAACCCTAATTGGATTTGTGCACCTTTTAGCAATGAAAATCATAACTACCATTACCGGTTACTGCAAAATATTACTAACACTAATTAAATCACTCCGTGAAAAGGGTACTTTCAGTTTGGCTGCTTGAACGGAAATCGAATAACCGACCCGGTCTTGTCAAAATGAGGAATGTATTGCATATTCTAAAATATAAAGTGGGGTAAAACGCGATGCAATTATTCTATAATTTAATGGAGCACTGTAATATTAACTGACGTTATTTTCTTGTTTTTGTTTCATTTATTTTTGCTGCCGTATCACACAGGCAATTACTATACACAGACACTGGACAATTTCCTTGCGTGCAGGGCTGGCAAATGTGATAAAAGACAATCACATTCAATTGTACGGAACAATTAAAATACGTACCTCGAACGTATTAATATTTCATGAAATCTCCTGTGCTGTATGGTGAAACATTAATTTTCTGTTACGCACAGTACAGTACACTGTAGATCCTCGATCCTAAAATCAACAAATCGTAAAACAAATTTCTGCAGTTCAATTGTCGACAAGCACAAATGAAAACGCGACATAGTTGTTACTATTTATTTTTATCCTCGCGCCGTCTACATACTGCGACGTTGACAGGTAAACTGAATAGTGAGTAAATGCGATCTAGATTTCGCTGTTCGCGCTTACTGACCACTGTGCTTTTCCATGGCAGCTGACACAGACCGGCTGTGACTGAATCCTATTTATGGAATACGTTAGTTACGTAAATTGCATACAGTGTTAGATTTACAGCTGTAGTCCAGAGTAACTGATAGGTCTCTAAAAGGATCATAGTTTAAACGACGTTTTGGCAGAGTCACTCTACCATCCTCAAGTTTTCCTTGACAACTACATACTGTGGTTTACCAAATTAAGGAAGTAAACAATTTTAGTTTCCGAAACGTTAGGGAAATATTTTAATATACTTTTTGTTGTTTTATACTATTATATGGTTGCCGAACATGTATAGTAATAAATATATTTAATCGTAACATGTATCGATGCGTATGGAGAATATCGCTGCTTGAAAATATACAAATCAACTATGGTGTGATGTCAATCAAACTTCAACCTTGAGTGGAGTACTTTGATTTTAAATACGAGTCTCGGCAAAAGAGCATAGTTGTCAAAAAACACCATCTGACTGTTCCTTTGAAGTAAAGTCACAGGCACAATGGCTGATTCTTCCAATATTATATTGGATATTAGTGTGACATCACATAATTATGCAACCTACCTAAAAGAGTCATGATACACTGGTTGCTATATGAAATATTGGAACTTGACTCTTATGCTCACGAACAAAAAGGCAACATTTTAAACATTAGAACACAAAATACAGTGTTATTTTTTTCTTCCTTGAAAGAAATATTTAAAAGAACTTTTACTTGCCATTCACTATGCACAACGTATGTTGTTAAAATATCTACAATACTATAAAAATTTTGTTAATAATAATGAAAATAAAGTTACTGTAATGCGCTATACTAATATTATTATATATTCTAACATACTCTGTGCATGGTGGATGAGAAGTAAAAGTACTTAAATATTCTTTTTAAGGGAGAAAAAAATAAAATTCTGTCCTCTGTTCTGTCACAAATGTTACCTTTATGTTCAAAAGCATAAGGGACAAGTTCCAGTGTTACATATAGGCAACTAGTGTGCCATGATTCTTAAACGTAAGTTGCAAAATTATTATTAATTATATGACGTCACACCTAATGTCTTTCGTTGTATTTTTTAGTAATATAATCAATCTTGCAAGGATTATTACTGTGGTAGTAATACCTAAGAAACAGAAAAACATATTTATGAAATACCATGAATAACATTTATATAATATATTTCAACATTGATCAACATACAAAAAAGGAAATAGAAATAACAAAAATAATGTTTTGTCCAAGGCCGCAACATTGTATCAAATTTTGTATGTTATTTTTTGTTCATAGCAATGTTTGTAGTTAATTTTAAAAAAAGACTATTTCCAAAAATTTAGTACACATTTTCTGGTTGTAAATATTTTAAATTTTTCCTTTTTGTAATTTGTATAAAGTACTGCACATTATAATTTTCAGAAAAATAATTATTTTAATGAAAAATCCCAGCCAGGATAATTTTCTATTATAATTTGTGCGTATGGTCCATGTGCGAGCTATGACGCCATCGAATAATTTTTTAAAAGGAGCGTACAATTTTTTTCTAAACATGCGAAAAATACATTAGCATTCCAAATAACCCACGCTAGACCCATTTTCAACAATTTAATTTTTATAAAATATTGTGCAGATTCATTTTCAATAGGAACAATTATTATTTTAATGAAAAATCCCGAGACGGACTAATTTTTATACAAATTGCACATGGAAAGTATATAGAATTGGAATCCAAGTTGATATTTGTGCAATAAATTATAAGTAAGACAAAATTGACGAACATGGTTCACCCTGTAAGTTGGGGTTCAATTTTAAAATATCGGCAATTAGTATAAAAATTTGACCTACCTCAGGATTTTTTATTTCTATAATTATTCTAGCTGAAAATAATGCAATCCTCTATTTAACACACTGTATAGAATTCGATACGTTTTGAAATTATTAAGTTTTGAATAATACATGCATTACATACCTACCAACGTTGCTACAATGTGCCAATATTTACCCCAAATTCTGTATGATTGCATCTCAAAACAATTAAAATTTAAAATAAGATTTTTAAGTAGAACACTCGGTATATATAAACATTTAAATAGTTGTGATTGATCGTATTCAGTTTATTGTTATAAAAAAATGTATATAATAATGACCATGATGGCATTCCCAGACTTAATACGAATTTAGACCTTTAAATGTCACTCTCACTATTGATAAATGACCCAGTACAGGGTGAATTATCAAAAAAACTAATTTTGTAACGTGTATGTATGTTGTTCGACATTTACAATAATGCATGCCTTAATAAATTATGATTATTAGTTGTGTGTAATTTATGTGGTGTTTGTGTTATGTTATGTTACATACTAGGAGTAGTTTAAAATTTAATTCTCTGTCTAAATTTTAATTCTCTATTGTGTGTCTAAATATGGATTATTTAGGAATAACTAAAGTTAAAATAACACATTGGATAATAATAATTGTTTGAATATACAAAGTTAGTCAACCGCATCTTATGGACATCACTACCAGAAAGCGCCAACGTAGTATTTGTCCTAATAAAATTATGAAAATTGTTTCTTAGACTGAAACTAAACTTAGTCTAATAAATGAAGTCTACTGGAATATGTCTTAATATGTTATTTTAGTTTTTACAACATCAAATAAAATAGTGATATATCCAACAACGACTTTTATTCTTTATAGTTTCATTTAGGCTTGCCAATTATTAGTTGTGTCCAAAACCAACGGTCGGTTGACTTCTATATTAATTAAAGGTATAATACTGGTTTAGCCATACTTAACCATACAAGTTTGTCACTAGGAACGACAGATCCATTTAGTTATATAAAGAATTCAATCTTACGAAAAAACATTTCCACAAAATAATGGCGACTGAATATTCCGCCGAATAAACAATATATTGTGGAATCGGTGATAACAAATATTTATTCAGCTAAGGTGTTGGTTCGATACTTTAGAACCAAGTTTACCAGTATTTCAGTATCAAGAAGAAAAACTGTATACGATTTAAAAAAATTAAGAAACCAGTTCAGTAAGAGATGATCGAAACTCTGGACGACTAAAATCAGTAGGAAAGAAAGATAAGATTGGTTTAGACAAAAAGTTTTAGGAAGCCCTAAAAAACTCCAACGAGATCAACGGAATTGGAATTTCAATTCGACGAATATAAAAAAGACTCAAGTTTATTTCCATACAAAATTCAAACACTACAATCCATTAATCAAGACGACGAAAAGAAAATGGTTATGCTTTTGCAACAAGATACGAAGTACTTACTGGAGAATTGAAAAATCGATCATATTGATTATTGACAAATATTCATCCGTCAATAAGCAAAATGTTACTTTGAAAATCAGAAAAACCAAATTATGATTTCACCAAATTTTTACATTTGCCGATAGTGACCATTTGGCTGGAATTTATGGGTCAATAGTGATCAGTCCATACTTGTTTGAGAATAATATATATCTGAAGAATACTGGTAGATGTTGGAAACCATTTTGTAGCCTATAACAGCGAGAATGTAACCTTTTAAATTTCCATAAGGCCGCATTTTAAAAAGAGGTCACTTGAACTAGTCCCCAAGGTGGCCTGTCATTACAACACCTGACTCTTACTTTTAGAGTAGTATTTAAAACCATTGGTGCCATGGGTACCGCAATCGAGTTTGTGGGAGCTCTTATATATAAAGTAAAAATGTTTGTTCAAATTTTTTCCCGACTCAGATGAGATAAGGAAATGGTTTGGACGTCACAATAAACTGTAGTATCTCATTTCTTTACCTAACTTAAAACTCTGATTTCTGGGGGCTATTTCTGTGAATAGAGACGCGTTTATAAAAATATTTAAAAAACACATTTCCACAATAGGCTACAAACAGTAGAAGATCTGAAAACTGAAATTAGTTGTATTCTTAGGATATCTCTTAAGAAAAGTCGTTAATAGTATGACAATATATTGAAGTGGGTCTACGGAAATGTGTTCAACCACTTAAAACATATTTGTAGGGACCATATTTTGTTTTATGTTTATTATTAATAACAATGTTTGCTGTTGTTTCAATGTTGCAATACAATAAACTTATTTGTATCAAAGTTGTGCAGTTACTTACGGTTAACGCTGTATAAGACAATGTATTCATATTCATATTCTAACATTGCTAGACAAAGTCATACTTATCATGTGTCTTTGTGTTCCCCCTCAAAAATTATATGTATGTATATAAATTTATATTTAAACAAATAATATGTGTTGGAAATTTGAGATAACTCACTCTGTACGAGCACAATTCTCATCTTTAGACTAGTTTTACTATCATGATGACGTCACTGGGATTTTAAAGGTATCCTGATAACAATAATTGAGCATTAGGTACCAGCGACGTACGTTAACTTTCTTCTATTTGTAGCACAATGAGCTGGGATTTATCTTGGTACTTTTTGATTTATCCAGGCTTTTTGTCATATACGACATATATGTTAACTACGTAATTAATTAGGTATGTATACATATACACAAAGATATAGAAGTTTTCTTTGCTCTTCTTTTTACTGCAGGTTTGCATTAATTTTTGACGATTTTAATATCACCTTTTAGATCATATTACATTATAAAGGGCGTTTCAATAATAGCGCAATATTTCAAGGTACAATAAAACATGGTTTTCAGTAGCAAAGTATTGAAATATTTATTCAGTTATAATGTAGATATTTGCGAGTTATGTATGGAACAACATATCTGGTAAATGACCGCCACGGCTTTGCTGGCACATGTGTAATCTTTTGGCGAAATTTTGAATAACGGTGTTGCATATATTTGGCGGTATTTCGTTGATATAGCATCTAAGTTCGGCCTTCAATGCTTCGGTGGTCTCGGGCTTGTTGACATAAGCTTGTGACTTCAGATAACCCCACAGCCAAAAGTCCAAAGGTGTTAAATCGCAAGAGCGTGACGGTCAATTCTGGTCACCTAACCGACAGACGACACGACCAGGAAAAGACTCGTGCAAGACTGCCAATGTTTCAGGGGGTGGTATGGCAAGTGGCACCGTCTTGCTGAAACCACATGTCGTCGAGAGCAATATCTTCCAATTGAGGCACAAAAAACTGGGTTATCGTAGCACGATAACGTTCGCCATTCACCATTACTGCATTACTTGCCTCGTCTACGAAAAACGGACCAGTGATTCCTCCAGACCACAATGCACACCAAACAGTGACACGTTTTGGATGCATTGTTTTTTTCATGAATCATTCGTGGATTTTCTGAGCTGCAAATGAGGCAGTTTTGCCTATTAACGAAGCCATCGAGGCGAAAATGGGACTCATCACTGAAAATAATTTTGTCCGCAAAATCGGCATTCACTTCTTGTTGTTCAATTGGTGAACTCTTTTCGCTGTGCGTGGCCTGTTGGCAGAAGTTGTTGAGTCAATTGGACTTTGTATGCATGGAGATGCAAATCTTTAATGAGAATACGCTGAAGAGTGGTTGTTGTAACGTCCAAATCTTATGCACAATGACGAATCGACGTCCTTGAACTGTCGGCCACGCTTTCGCGAACTGCCGTGATGTTTTGTTCTGAACGACCTCTACGCGCTCGTGTCGTGTGTTTCCACATCACTAAACGAACCAGTACTTTCGAATTTTTCGATTGTTCTTTTCACAGTAGATGAATGAGGAACATTATTTCGACCGAAAGTTGGACGCACTTTACGAATCGTGGTAATCAAACTTTCACCATTTTGATAATAATACTTAACAATCAGGATGCGTTGTTCTATCATGTAATGCTCCATGTTTACTAACTCCCATCTGTCTCTTATCAACCTGGCATGTTGTGACATGATGACAGCCAAACTTGCGCGCAATTCAAATCTTGTGCTCTTATTGAAACACCTGTTAATTACATGAATATGTATGATTTAATACAAAATTTACTATTAAAACATGTATTATATCCATTAAAAGTACATATATATTCAACGAAAAGCAGTTCAAATAATTTACCCAAAACATAAAAGAACTGCTCCAATACATATAACTCGTAATATAAAGATTGCATATAATAACGTAATAACATTTTCGGAAAATTTTAGGAATAAAAAAAAAGAAATGTGTAGAAATGAATGGTGGTGAAATTTTATTTTATGGAGATCATTTTATATTAGGAAAATATTTCTTTCTTTGGTTGTCGAGTTATTGGACCATGAATGGTTTTATTTTATAAGAGAGCCACTTATTTTCTGGGAATATTTTAAGAAAAATAGGGACGGTGCATGTATACCTTTCCTGGCGCTCAAGTAATGTGGAGAATTCTGAAATGCCATTTTATAAACTATTACAATGCTTTAAAAGCTTACATACTGGTTTCCAAACAAGTTATTTTTTGGGAATAAAAAAAATTGGGTAGGTTTATGAAGACTCTGACTGGCGCTCAACTCATATGGAGAATTCTGTAATGCCATTTTTATTTTCTTATAGCTAATATAAGGAAGTATAGTAATCGTGATTTTTTTCGACCTCGAGATATTGATTGATATATACGTTCTGAACTCTCCTGAATCCATTCTGACTATTTTCCGAATGATGTCTGTCGGTGCGTCTGTGTGTCGATGTGTGTGTGGTGTGTTTATGCGTGTATCCGTGATAACCCAAAAAATACTAATGGGAGACTTCCCCAAATTTGGCAGTTGATTGTCAACAACATTTTAGGTGACACGTAAAATTTGGTGAATGTAGTACCAGAAGAGACATAATGAATGAAAGAAGAAAAAAGTACAATTTCGGGAAAAAAATAAAAAATTTTCATTGCATTTCTAGACGAATCTCAACGAATTATAATGAAAAACATAACTTTATGAAACGAAAATCTGTCCGCATGTCTGTAGTATCGCGATACCAGCCACAGTTTTTGAGATAAAGCTTTCAAATTTGGTGCACTTGTTCTAAAGGCCAAATATAATGAAAAATTTGGTGATGAGCAAAATTGGCCAGCTAAAAGGGGGTCCACGGGACCCAAACTTTTTTGTATTTGACTTTACAAAAAAATATATTTTTTATGAAAGATTATAAATTATGTCTACTATATCAAACAAATAAAATATATTTTCCAAGTACTTAAATAAAGCTGATATAAACTAAAATATTTTACACATTTGGCCTCATAAAATGGGGTTAGGATAAATTTAACAGTTTGACATTTGAAAGGTCTAATTTTATTACAAAGATGTCAATGTCAATAACAAAAAATTATTAAAATATTTAACATGAATTATTAGGGACATTATCGAATGACGCTGATAATTAATTATTTAAAAATTTTAATGAAACATTTCAAGGTACATTATTAAAATTTGATTGAGGTAAGTGAAGAATTAAATGGAATGATTTTTTTAGATCAGGATGACATATACTGGTATAAGAAAGTTATGTGCTGGCCACATCAGATATTTTACGTTATCATGATGTAACGATCACGTTGCTTATTTAATGATGACATTTTACTCATTGAGCTGTAGTGTCCGTGAAATTTTGATAGATTTTCATTTATTTTCAACAGAGTTTATGGGTCTTTTCACAAATATTCCTTAATATGATATTTCGGACATATACCGTATAAGATCGTGTTATAGGTAACATGTTTTTTTGCATGTGCATTTCTCATCAATAGAGATTTCTGGTTACATAATAATGTGAATTGCTTTTAAATATTACGTAATCTGTATAAAACAATTTTTTAAAGCAATTTCGTGGCATTTGAACTTTTTCTAAAACCTGTTACAAAAACCAACACGATTCACACATTATTTTCTATAAATTACTACGTAAGACGGTTATTATTAAAATAACGTACCTATACATTTTTTTATAGTTCCAAAATTTTTTTTAAATAATTTGGTTTATTTAACAAAGTTGAAATGAAAGATGTGTGTATTAAAGTTCTGTGGAGTACTGAAAAACTATTGCAAACTTCTTATTAGCTTCTGAAAAAGGTCAATACCGAAGTGACATTACATTGTAAATTATTCTAGTCCGAATGTATCCCATGTAATCGAAATTACAATAATAATATTAATAATAGACAAAAAATAGGATTTTTAAATTTTTTAATCGAGTAAAACTAGGACATTCAACTTATTCATTACTAACACAAATGTTTTAATAAAAATTATAAAATATGAAAATAAAAATAAGAAACTTTTCCGAAAGTAAAAATCATTTTCCTTTTAAATTGTTTTGGAATGCCTACACAAAAACACTTTAGCACTCTTAAGGGAATTAACAATTTCTAATATCATTAATTCGTGCAGTAGGAGACTGCATTATTTTCAAAAAAAAAAAAAAATATATAAATTTGCTACTTCAAGACCTCATTGCTTTGCAAATAATAATAATGACACACAATTATTATTTACGCAAAATAGCAATTTCTATTTCATCAATTTTTGTCGTAGGAGCTAGCGTTACTTTACAACTTCACTAAAATAATTATTGCTTAATTTAAAAATAAAGGAGGCAACACTATATCCCTGTTGAGGCACCCATAGTCTGTTTCTCTTAGCCTCGATTTTTCAATCATAGGTTGACTAAACTCGCACTTTTTAAATTCTTAGTTTTTTTCAATTTTGCATATATTTTTGAGGTGGTTATTGTAACATATAGTTCATATGTAAGTTAACTTTTAATTGAATCTACATTATGATCTCATCCAAATATATTATTGCATAGTTCACCATTACCAAATGGTTAACTCACGATTGGAAACCGGGTTTTAGAAATGCCTCGTATACAATCAAATGGATTTTCCATATGCTATTTTTTTATATAAATTTTTTTAGGAATTAAACAACATTATTTCATTTTCATCCGTTTCAATACGGAACTCAAATTAATAAATAGCCTTTTTTATTCATAAATAAATTGTCATGGGGAAATTAATAAAAATACTACAACACTCACAACATATATTCTAATTCCTGTCTGAAATCACATTTTGTCTTTTACACCCACATGTTGCCTAAGAGTTTGCCAAATAAAAAAAGATAACAACATAAAAATATAAATAGAAATCGGGAAACAAAACTAGAAAGCTTCTCGTATAACACCGTCAACAGCGTATATAAAGTACACGCAATATAAAGTCACACCGACTTTGCTTTAGAATCAGAACAAACGGAAATATGTGAAATATAAAATGCCATCGAATTTTTTAAACCTGCAAATGCTATTAAACAGCTTTCTCGATAGAACAAGATTAGGTAGACAGTATACACAAGCCTCCCACGCTTGTGTTATTAAATATAACATAAATAATTCTTGGGCCATTCTCCACTAATACGGGGATCGGTCATTATATATCAGCATTGTACAATCCACCTCGGTTATAACCAAATCAGGGGGCAAGAAAAAATTTTCGTTATAATCATATATTCTCTTAATGAAAATCTGATCAAAATTGGCTTGGTTAACATTAATATATAAAAAACACAATAAATTTGCTTGTGTATAATAATGTATTCATACATAACAAAATATTCTATAATAGAATTAGAACTTCCACTTTCCAGTTCGCATAAAATGTTAAACTTTTGTGAAATTGTAAGTACATTCTGTTTTGTTTTCCATTGTGAAAAGCTGGTACAGCACAACGAAGAGACACCACATTTTTTTACCGTGGTATATAAGGTAGCAGCAAACAATATAGTAGATGACGGCTATGGTATGACTTAATATGGTCGAGAGCGAGCTAACACAACATCTTTTTCGTTTAGACCGACGACGGTGCCCTGGATGACCGTGCGTCTCGCTTCGCTTCGTTCCTCTACTATAAAATTTGCCGATTCTTTATTAACACTTTGAACAGCTACAATAACACTGCAGTTTCATATCTGGCGCCACCTACTCGAGCTTGCATGTCACATGCTTAATAGTGTAACATGACCGACGTAATTTGATTGGTTATTTTGCACATACGATTTGTCGAGATCGTTAAACCGATCGGTACTGGTCATTTTCTTGGTATAAAGCGTTCATTAAAGGCGGTCGTTCATTATAAATGTATTCGCTATTAACAAAACATTGCAGAATATAGCAATTTATTCCGTTCTTGAACTTGGTTATATATATTTTTTCATTCACGCTTCACGAATTCTTGATTTTAAACAAATTTGGCACTGGATAACTCCCAATGGAGTAATTGACCCCACGTGAGGAAGAAAACCTGGCAAGCACAGTAGCTATGTTTGGAGTGAATACGCATAGTTGATATGACTCAATTCAGTGTTAAACGCTTCGCCGAGATGTTGCAAAAAAAGAAACAAAACCTGAGCATCCACACATGCCTAAATTATCACAAATAATATCACATTGCCTACGGAAAATTTTAAGATAACATAAGTAGATAATATAATAAATCATATAAAATCATGGGGAGAATAAAGCACAATACCTATATTATTAATTGGAACGAATAAACGAATTCAAAAATCCAAAAATAAACATTAAAAAGTCCAAGTTTGGTGTCTAACTTTGAAACACGATGCTCGGATCTTTTTTTTGTTTAGTGCATTGAGATGAAAAGAAAGTTTCTTAAAACTTTTGATTTTACATTAAAATAAGCATCGATATTATCACAACCATCAATAAATTTTAATATTTTTATCTTTGTGAATTGATCCCTTAAACATACATACAAAGAAATGAAAAAATTCGTATCAAATACGTTTTAGATGAATTCTAACAATTTGACCTACTCGCGGAAGTCAGATTTAGTTATCTGCTGAAGCAAAATACAACTTGGCATCAATTATCATCATTAAAATGTATACGTCCCACATTGTATGAATACATTATATAAGTATCTACATTTTTTATGCATACCCGAATATTAAATAATAAATAATGATAATAATAATTTAAAATATAGTAAAGTCAAAGGTAAAATTATTAAAAATAAAAATAAATTGGGTTTCCTCTTTTTGGTAAAAATTTTAAATATAGAGTAAAATGAAAAAATAATAACGCTGAAAAATTTTTTTGCTAATTATTATTTACTACTTTTACAAAACTTATCATAGTTAACTACAACATATATCTTTTTAAACAATTATTTTCCCGGCTATTTGCGAAAATGCTGAAACTTGGATTACAAAAAAGATAATATGCACATTATGTCAGTGTGACTGACTCAATAATGTTATTTTTAATTTCAACTATTCTGTTCAGTAAAATCAAAAATAAATAAAACAATAGGTACTCACCAGTTGAACAATAACTTTAAAAACTCGTTATGTAATTTCAATTATCCTGTTCTCTGAAACCATCAGTGTTTATTACATTGGGGTTTACTAGTTTCAGTTTCTTTGCATCCTTTAAGTGAGCTGTCCAGACGAAGCTAAAAGCAGAAACACGTGTCGACAGATGTTTTAAAGTTTTTAAAGTGATTGTTCAACTGGTGACTACCTTTTGTCTTATTTATTTTTGGTTTTACTGATCAGTTGAAATTAAAAATAACATTATTGAGTCAGTCACACTGAACATAATGTTCATATTATCTTTTTTTGTAATCCAAGTTTCAGCGTTTTGGCAAATAGCCATTTTTTTTTCTATTTGAATGTGATAATATTTGGGTAACATTAATAGTGAATGAAGATCGTTAGGATGATGTGATACACTGTTCGTTAACACATTATGAAAGCTAGGGATGAACTACCTATAATCCTCCTAACTACAAAACTTTGAAGGGGATATGTTTTTTAAATATTGAAGTGCACTTCCTACAATATTTTTTGAAAAAATATACTCACAATATTCGGTAATGCTGCATATAGTTCTTGTCTTGTCTCAACGAGTGTTGCATGTACTAGAACATTTAAATTACCGAGTAAGAAAAAATCTAAAGGATTGAGGTCTGGTGAACGGGGTGGCTAGAAAATAGGTCTTCCTCGACCCATCTACTGATTTGAGTAATTATTATTTAGATATTATCCCACCATGACTGATATGTTGAGTCGTATAAAAGGAATTTTGTTTTTTCTTTATTGGAAAATCCTTTAATCCTAAATCAAACAGTTTTATGAAAACAGGTGTTTTTTGCGGTTTCCCTTTTTTTTTTGTTTCTGAATAGCCTCTCTTTTTAACATGTTGTCGTATCTTTCACCAAAAAGCGATTTAATCTAAAGAGAAAATTGCTCTTACCTTATGTAAACGAATCATTTAATTTCCAAAAATTCACATGCACACAAAAAAAGGTCGTGTACTCGGAGACCGACCTATATATCGGTATGTATTTTCGCCCGCTGAACCCGAATCCGGGGGCAAAATTGGCCCATCGAGTCAAAATTGGCCGGAAAAATCAAGAAATGGCCAGAAATTCACCAAAATTCGGGCTAAAAAGACATTGAAGGGATTGACGTGACTTAACCCATATACCGGTATGTATTTTTGCCCTCTGAAATCGAAACTGGGGTCAGAATTGGCCCATGGGGTCAAAATTGGCTGCCGAATAGCCAACATGTTCAAACAAGTTTTCCTGTTCCCAGTATGTTTTCGAAGCGCTCACTAGATTCTTTTTACATTTTTGGCGATTATGACGGACCCGTTTGCATTCAAAAGACCTGTGCAAGGAAATTCTTTTCCTTTTCCTCCCCTGAGCAGGCAAATTTTTTTTGAGCATCCAGCAATAGTACACAATCATATTTACGTCCCACCGCTCTTGGTAGCAACGCTCCATCTCTCGGAGATCTTGGTGGAATCTGTCTTCTTGCTCCTCACTATAATCGCCAAGATTATCCGGGAAATAGTCCGCATGCGAATGCAGGAAATGTAATTTTAAATTCATTAAACACCCCAATTTTTCGAAATCCCTAACCATTTCAGCTACAATATCCCTCCATTCAATAATCTTTGCCCCAAACTTTGGGCAATTTTGAGCCATTTGTTGGCTTTGACCGGTTGGGCTAATTTTGACCACAGATTTAGATCCAGCGGCCAAAAATACACACCAATATAAGGGTAAAATTACTTCAATATCATTTAATGTTTTTTGACCCCAGATTTTGGCGAATTTCCGGCCATTTTTTGATTTTCCCGGCCAATTTTGACCCGATGGGCCAATTTTGACCCCGGATTTGGGTTCGGCGGGCGAAAATACATACCGATATATAGGTCGGTCCCCGAGTACACGACCTTCTTTTTGTGTGCCTGTGTATCAGTCAGTTAATATGTTTCCAGTTAAGCAAGACTGAGTTTCCGAATACGAAAATTGACTACAAAAACTCTTTTTAGGGTGGTAGGACTTATCCTTTGCTCAATCCATTGATGCATTGTTATTATATCCATATGTTACAGACTTAATATATTTTGACGATTTGTCAAAAAAAATTCTTAATGCTGCTAATAGTAATAGTAAGCTTAAAAACTTAAAAGTGTTACTCCATTATTTGAATATCTTACACGTTTTGATTCATTGATATTTTGACAATATGTTTGATAATACAAATGTTGATTTCCTATGTGAAACATACAAAGTTTGCACGGCTCTACTGGACACACTTTATAATGGATATTAAATATTTCAATGGTGAGCCTTCAACAGCTTCCATTTGCTTTCTATCAAAGTTGAAATAATATGTCTGAAATTGTTGAGATAGTTATAAATAGTAGACATACATAGACGCTTCAAACAACTTTAGAGTTTGAGATGTTGTAAAATAATCTTTCAGTGCAAAAAACTGTAATAAATCTATTTGACCTACAATTTATGAGATTATGTGATTCTATAATTTAAGAACGCAGTTAAAATGCTAATATACCGCTAAAAATTAGGATCTAATTAGTATCTTTACACTTACACAAATGTTGTTTACATAATCATCTAAGCAGAAAATATTTGTTTTTTTCACCCTCAATCTGCAACCAAACGTTAATTATCCAATATAAAGAGGCTGCCGTGTTTATTTATTCAGTTACAATATCAACATGCATAATCGCAGATCACATTTACTATTAGCGGCTTTCCTAGCAGAATTAGAAAGTCACCTAAACGACATCAATAGAAATTCATCTTATCAATTGTTCCGCGCCACCCATGTTTTAAGATAATAAATTGAAATTGAATTAATGCTTTATAGTAATAAATGTACAATACGTGACGATATAATCTGCAACTTTCTCGATTAACCTGTCATACAAGGATTCATATTCATAATTTTAAACATCTATTTCCTTTTTTCTTGAAAATTTTACGGACGAAATTTAAATTTGTGAAATTTTCGCCTTTACTTTTGTTTGTTATAAAACATCTGTAGCACTTGGCGAGGCTGGTGGAATGACTATTCTTTGTAAAATATATTATTTAATTTTCACTGTTGTGTAATGACAATACATAACGTAAAAATAATTTTTTTTCACGACTCGCATACAGGGAGTCGAAATTGGATTATATGCTGTGTCTAAATTGTGACAGAAATAAAGCACTCTATA
Source organism: Rhamnusium bicolor (assembly GCA_029963845.1). Taxonomy (NCBI): domain Eukaryota; kingdom Metazoa; phylum Arthropoda; class Insecta; order Coleoptera; family Cerambycidae; genus Rhamnusium; species Rhamnusium bicolor. The sequence continues at coordinate 585,921 of JANEYF010003191.1, forward strand.
TACCTAGTGGTCAAAAACTGCAAAAACTTTTTTAGGAAGAACATTTCATAACCAATAATGAAACGAACATTATAATTATTCCTGTTTATTAACATTACTAGTGAAAAGGTTACATTCTCACGACTATTGAAATTAATATTCGAAGGAATTTCACTAAATAATTTTCTTACCTACTTAGATTTATAGTTTTTTTTGGAGCGTAGTTGCACGTGGTAATGCATGATTTGCTATAGGGTCAATGGGGGTAACTGTGATTTCGGGGTGAGTGCGATACCCGCAAATAAAATTAAAATTTATTGAGAAACAAGAAATATTTTGCCACTAACGCTTACTATGTTAGGTAATAATACTGAAATTAAAATATGAAAAATAAACAGCAAATAATATAAAAGTTTTGTCAAGTAGTTTTCATATGTAATTTTTATTCCAATTTTTAAATTAATTTACACTACTTCAAAATTTAAGTATCTCATTTGTTAAACGTTATTTAGATGACCTCTTTACATTGTTTTGATCTGAAAGGTATGCTAGATGAATTTTAATAGCAAAACCGATTTTAGCTTGCTAAAAAAATTTTTTTTTGTTATCACAGTCACCCCTTATAAATAAACACTAGGGGGTTACTGTGATAGCAACAGGTGGGGTAATTGTGATGCAATAGACTTGTTAGCAGTTACCATCCAGACAAACTTAAGAGGTATAGGGATTTTTTAAAAAAGAGATCAAGTGAACAAAATGTTGATAAAACGGCTTCTATAGATCATTCACTTTTATCTGAAGATATGCCGAGTACATCCAGAGAACCCAATAATATATCTTTAAATGATAATAATTCTGAGATGGAATCGAGTCCTGGTACATGCTTCCAAAATTTGTTATTACAAAAAAGTCACTCAAACTGCAGTAATAAAAAGTGTAAAAAGAAGGATTGACGTAGCAGAGATTATAACAAAAGAAAGTTACCTGGCTACACTTAAAAAGAAAGAAGAAGAAAAGTTGGCAAAACTTAAAGAGAAAAAGGAAGAAAAGGTGGCAAAAAAAGAAAAGTTTGTCTGTAAAAAGGAAGAAAAAATATTAAGACGGATCCTAAGAAGAAACCGAAATCAAGAGAAGCTGAGAATACTGACAGTAGTAATACAGATGAGTCAGAAATATTAACAGCATCATCGGGAGATAGCGATTATGCACCAGAAGATCCCAGAATGGAACCAACGAAGGTATTGTCCGCTAAAAATGAGGATTTAAAGAAGGGAACTTTCGTGTTAGTTTGTTTTAAAGGGGACAAAAGAAATCAAACAACTTTTCGTTTTGTTTGTATTATACAATCGGAAGTTGATTCAAATAACGAGTTAGAAGTAATGGGTTTAAAAAGTGTAGAAAATAATAAAACTGCCTTTGTAATAGTCGAAAAAGATAAGTCTCTTATTTCTACCAATGAAATTGTTGGAATTTTAGAAGAACCCCTACTTTTAACCCAAGGTGCACGAATAAAATATGTTTTTCCTGATCCTGTAGACGTATTTGAACCATTGTCTTATTTTGTGTGCATTATTCTCTTTAAAGTTATATGAAGTTATTTTCATTTGCTCTTTTGTAATGTTAAATATTAAAATAAAGCTTTAAAAATGTTTGTACTAAGTAAACAAAATCTGCTCTTTTTTATTACAGTCAGCCCATTACAGTCAAATGAATAATTTTTAAGAAAATGCACGGCTATCACACTAGCCCCATCATCTATCACAGTTACCCCGACATGATGGGGTAACTGTGACAGTAGGTGGCAAAACAAGAATTATATGTAAAAAAAAAGAGAAGGCATTTTAGAGATAATCCCGCATAAAATGTTTAAACAGAACATTACTAAGATTACACAATTAAAATTTCATTTAGATATTTACAACAATGTCTGTGTAATCTAAAAACAAACATAAACTTGTGATTTTCCTATCACAGTTACCCTCATTGACCCTATTTGTCTTATTTTGCACCGAATTTTAAATATAGGCCCCAGCAACTACCTTCGACTTCACCCTCCGTGACGATTTATAGTCATAATATTTGCTCCTGCGTCCGCTAATAAAGTTTCTCGAGTTATACGTAGGAAATGGGAAGTATAGGAGATTGGATTTGGTACGCCTAAGTAATAGTTATTACACTTGGTATTTTTCTAAAGATATTTTTACCAACTGGCTGTGTAGTACATTTTCTTGCCTTATATAATAAAAAAATCGACAATGACTGGTGTGAGGGTGACGAGGTGTGGTGTATTTACGATATAGATCGAGTAAATTTATCTTTCCTTTATTTGTGGTGACTACAAAGCTTCGGAATATTTTAGTGATTGCATTAGGTTGCTATTATTAAAGATGATCCTATATCTTTAATCTCATCAGATTTCAGGTTTGTTAGAGCCTTTTTACACCGTCCACTTTTTGTGGCGCATTTCTGGTCCCACTAAACGTTTGCGCAATAATGTTCTGCTAATATTTGTTTAGTGGCAGCGTAAACGTTTAGGTCATGTTTTGTAGCGGGGAAAGCGTTCGCCACAAATGCGCGATTGTGGTGTAGCCACGTTGCGTGTGAATGAGCTCCATTTAAATTAGTGTATTTTGGATGATACGCGTTAGTGGTGCCATAAACGCGCCACAAAAAGTGGCCCCATGAAAGGGCTCTTAATTCGTCTCCCGACATGCGCCTGCAATTTCGAAGATCAACGAAATCTGCAAAGTAACAGAACATTACATAATTATACCTACATAAATACATCAAGATAATATTATATAATAGTATCTTATATATTACATAATAGTATCTTTTCAAAGTGCCACCAGGTTTGTAATTTACTTATGTCTATGTTGTAACTCATCACTACTATAAGGATCCTAACATAGAATATTAGGCCCATTTCGTAGAAGACTTGTATTTCTTTGATTCATCATTAAAACATGCCAGCATAACATTCTAAGTTACTGTTTGTGCCTTCTATTTTCTGCACCATTCTCTGACCCGATTGTACTCTTTATCCTACAGTTATTTTGATTTCGCAGGTTAATAAGTTTAAAATAGTCACACTGGCAGCTTTAATGATTTTTTGTGGTTCTTCTTCCATGTTGAAACAACTTTTGATCTCAACAAATTTCTGATATTATGGTAAGATGCATTGAAACAGCTCAAAAGCCCCTAAAAATTATATGATTTTGATTTATTCCAATTCCTCATTTATGAATTCATGTATTTCTTTTACCGATTGGTTGTGGAAACATAGTATACATATACATACATCTCGGAGGAGAACGCAACTTTATCTTCGACGTATTTGTAGCCTGGCTTTAAATTGCATGTCGGGAAAAATAAGGCTTTTCTGTCTTTTGATATATAAACTATTTTTTCATTTCATGAATTAGTCATTTTTGAGTTTAGAAAAGTATCGTACAGTTCGTTGCGAAGTGATCAGTCAACAAGTCAACACTTGCAACTTTATAAACTTCCCTTTAAATACTATACATAATTGTAAATTCACCATATCCACAAATGGCACTACCATCACAAAAGATTACTTAGAAGTTATGGCTAGTATATACCTTAGGCTATTACAAATTTCGATTTGATATGATAAACGGACATGTATAACATTCAACTATTCACTATTTATCAGGTTTTAATTTTTGAATATTGAATAAAATAGAGAAAATGACAAACAACCACTTATTTGCTTTACCCTGAACCAGGAATCTAGTTCTAAGATAGTAATCTGGAGGTAAGGATCAACATCGTAACGAAACTGCGCTTCTGTCTCGATAAACATTAGTAGCTTATTCTAAGTCCACTTTGTTATTGTTATTATATTCCAGGGTTCTTCACCTCAGCAGATATTTTGGAATTGAACTCTGTATTTTGAATGATGAGTACGTAAACTGTAAGATATAGTTGATATTTTCTGTAGCGTATGTAAATCAGTCGTAGAGTCAGTTAAATCTAAATGTTGAATACGCGGTGAGGAAGGTGGAAAATTTTTATATCACCCATCGTTTGTATTAATATATTAAGCAGCTGTGTATCGTTCATGTAATAAATGTTGTACTTGGTCTTACCTGTCTCTTACAATGCACAAGATTGTTTAAATTTTACGTTTGTAATTATGAATAATATAACATGGAGAACCCATAACCAGCATGCTAATAACAAATAACACAATATCAACTAATAAGAATATAATTTATTTTATTAGTGTTTGATTAAACGTCACCGTGAAGACTGATACCTGCCCAAAGTGTTACATGTGGCGATTTCTTTCTGAATGCGGTTCCTACGTTCTTTAATAATAATATTTATTATCAATTTCAGAAAACCTAGTTTAAATACATAAATTTACGCAATGGTACTAAATTTAACACATAAATATACAAACATAAAAATTTATATAAATAATGGTGTATAACCATGAAATAATATAACACATAACAGTGATATAATATTATAAACGTCAGTTAACTAACAAACAATTTTTACAGAATATAAAATAAATCACGGCATACAAAACTACAATATTAGTTATTATTCAATGTGTAAAAATTATACAGAATTTTTATACAAACAGTTTTTGTGTTTGTTTTCTATTAATTTAAAAAACTTATGTATAGAATAACAATTTTTTCTTACTAGTAGTTTCTTAATTTTATTTTTAAATTGGTGTAAAGTGTTGAACATTTTATTTCTGCCGATAGTGCATTATTCTAATCTCTCTGCGTCCCCTACTTCCGTAGTATGTAAAACTTGGGTTTAAATTATGGCGTTTAAGACACCAAATTTCATTTCTGTATACATAAAATTTAGAGATAAATCTCTTACACTAAGGCTCGATTTTTCAATGCACAGCTTGCTAAATTACATATGTTTGCTAATTATACATACATACACTACTGGTCACTTCTTCATGCAAAACCCGCTTTTAATGCAATGAGAATCGGAGATTGCATAAAGATGCAGGTGAGAGTTGACTGTATATTATACTGCTTCTTGCCACTAAGATCTCCCGGCAAGCGAATGTTGAATTCAGCCGGGGACCCGAGACGCAGTAATGAATTGCATATAACAGGAGCAACTGTCTACTAGTTTTCTATTATTCCATCACTGTCTGCTACATTAAACACAGACTTTACATGAAGTAGTGACCAGTAGTGTATATTATATTGCCTCATTGTAGAATTTGCATGCATTGTAATATAAACCGCTTTGCTACATACTCGTATTGTGTTTATCTGGTTATAAGAGAGCTTTATTTTTTGTTGGGTAATCATGGCTACTATCAACAGTGGTAAAAATGTTCTTATGGAGGTAACAGAGTATTTCATAAATATATACGGAAGGAAAAGTTGATATATTAAGTTCCTTTAAAGCAATTTTGCGTGATTCTCTGCGCCTAATACCTGTTAATATTCTAACGGCCCATTTCTCTATGCCAAAAACTCTGTGCGCTTGAGGAGATAGTATCTAATAAGTAATTCCAATTTTTAAAATGTGTAAACAACCAAAGTAGAGTTGGTGTACAATTAAACTGTCACAATGTTTCCTCTCTGAACTTATTGCAAAACAAATCTTACTAACTGTAATACGCAAATAATTTATATGTTGCTTCCAATTTAATTTACTATCGATGATTATACCAAGAAATTTTGTAGAAGTTGCATATTGCATTATCTCATCCCCAAGCAAAATTGTTCTATTGGGTACATCAACTTAGCTTAATTTAAACAATACAGTTTAATATATTTTTTCTTTATTTATAGATAATTAGTTTTTATTGACTCGGAAGCATAGTTATTCACAGTTTTTATTAAGCATTCAGCGTAATCAGTATCAGTGTCTGTAACTACGAAATTAGTATCATCTGCATATGATACTTGCAAAGAATTAAATTCCTTAAGGTACCTAGCTGTCATTAATAAACAGTACAAATAAAGTGGGACCTGGAATTGACCCTTGTGATACTCCAATCTCAATGCTTGCAGACTCTGATTTAACACAAACCATTTAAAAAAAATTTCTTGTGTACGTGTTATATAAAAATATCATATGATTCTGATTAACACATTCAAAAGCTTTGGTAAAATCTCTGTAATCTTTATGATTTTCCTTTTTTTTTACGAATCCTTCCAATTTTCTGAGGAAATCGTTTTGTTCTTCTTTATCCATTGTTTTTAATGTTTTGTTTCCTTCTGGTCCAGTTTCTCCATTTCGTTTCTGTAGTTCCCATTATTTTATCATTATACCTATTATCCACTTAGTTTCCCAATCTACATTTAAGTTGTTATACCTTAGTAACTACCGAGAAATGTTTTATCTTTTTTTTCTGAGGTATTTTTTCTGATTTTTTAGTGCATTGACGCTGTCTGTTAATTATTAGATCTTCGCCTCTATCGGTGTGTCTTTTAAATTTTTTAAGGGTTACTTTGTTTTACATAATATGTTTTCCTTTTTCAAGAACTAGTAGTTAATTGGGAAGAAGAATATTTGAGTATAAACGTGAACTTTCAAAAAGAAATTGAAAGATTGTATAATAGTTACTTTAAACCAGGTTAAAAATTATCTAAAAAAAAATATGTATCTTTAAGAAAACAAGATACGAAACACAAATGTTTGCGAGAACGCCTTCCGGTTTTAATTTAGTTATAAAATTGTTACAGATATGCAAACGAGTATGTGCACTTAATTTTTGCGTCATCTATAGTTTCTCCATAAAGTAAACATTGGTGATCTACTTTTTAAAAACTATGTAAATATTTATATCGTCCATCACTGGTATGCTGGCTTAAAAAATAGATACTCAGTTATCAAATTCAAGTTTTTAAGTTAAAAATGCATTTTTAATTGATTTTATATTTTTACAACGGCAGGTTGTTGACATCCCATGAATAATAAAATGTATTAATTACAAGATAAAAGTAATTACTTCACCGGCTCTTGGTTCTTGGTTCACCTCAAAATATTTCCACTTAATTTATAAGAATGCTTAAAAATGTTAAGGCCTCTCTCATTAACGTGACTGTGTAGACCGGAATTATAAATTCATATTAAATTCTTTTTTATTATTATAAATTATTATGTTCATAGACGTGCTTCGACGTGAGCATTTTGTATATATTTTTGGCCATGTTCAAGGATTGGGCTGGCGATTTCTTAGCACTTCTTGGTATAAAATTTAGTAACTTTATATTCCGCAGTCACAAATTGTGATGATATTTTTCGTATAATTAAAAAAAGAAATGTTAAATTTTGGATATCTACAGGAATAATAGATAATTACGTGATGAAAATATTTAACTGATATACAGGTTTAAATACCTTGATCTCATTGAGTAATTTTATTGAAATTTCAACATCATGAGACGCGGAATAAAAAAGTAATTTAGTAATGAGTGGAACCACCACGATATCAGCTTGCGCTATCTCATCCCAAGCCGCTTGAATATGAAGCTGAAGACCGTTCGAATTATCCGAGGGTAGGGTAAATGTCCCACTGTTCTACCAATCATATCCCAGACTATTCGATCGGAGACAGATCAAGTCACCGTCTCGGCCATGGAAGCATTAGCGTACCGAATAAGGACAAGCATTATTCTGCTGGAGAATTGGATTATTCACCTTTTGTATGGGTTCCATCACGTATGTTATATAATCAGCAGCATATCCCACCCCAAACCATCACACCTCGGGTTCAACAGCAAATTCCAAATTTTGGCGTTCTCCACGTCGGCGTCTCACCCTCGTAGGTCCATCATGAGCCCACAAATAAAATCTGGACTTATCACTGAAGAGTGAATTCGATTGCTATTTAACATTTTCAAAAAAATTAAATAGCCTATATGCGCATTAGTTTTGTTCCTTATGTCATATTAGCCATGCAAAATATCATATTATTAAAACGTGTCGTTCAGCTGCCGAAATCATTTTAAAAAAATACTACATTTTTCTATAATTTTTAATAATTATTGCCTATATAATGTGACTGAAAAATGCAGCTCCCAGCTTGTTTATGTTTAAAACAACCCAGAACCTACCACGTGGAGGTGGCTGCAATTTGAGTTCCACTCTACCTGTCTTGTCATGTCATACCTACTGCTTTTGTTTTTTTTTGTTTATAAAAACAGTTATTTGGTACCATAACTGGTAAATATTGTGATTTTGTCAAATTTAGTCAGAATATGCGATTCTTGATTCTTCTCCACATTCTTCAGCTGAAGCTTCTGTTATCAATTTCACACACCACTCGACAGTCTGTGTGTGACAATGAAATTGTATTAAGAGGATTTTATTGAGAACACTGGATATTGAATTTGTTAATTCTTCATTAGGAAGATAGATTCAAAATTAATTGGTGGTATTTTGAAATCTCGTATGGTGTCTTTTTGTTCAACATTGATGGCCTCAGTGTGAGTTTTCGCACAGATTTACAAGTTTCTGCCAACATTGCTAATATTATACATTCTAAATTGCCAAAAAATCCCTTTCTTTGTATAACTTTGCCGATAATTTTTTTTAGATTATTTGCCAAATGGGTATCGCGGGAATTTTATAATAATACCCATAAAATGACTCGACCTACACCTACAAGATGGCCTTGAGTTAATTTGAAACCTGTTAAGAGTATGTACTTTGGATAACGTAGGTATTCAGTTAAAATCTTCAGATTTTCTGGTAGTTATCCAAGGTCGAGAAACGAAAAAAAAAAAAAAAAAGAGATTTTTTTGTTGGATTGGGTGAAGTGACATAAAGTCTTGTTCGATGTTGTTAGCCATTGACAAGGACCAACTCTATGGGGTCGCGTCGAGCTAATTATAGTGAAATGTTACGTTCTGAAGTACTCCGACACATTTCGTACATAAATTTGTTATTTTTTTTTTAAATCTTCTATTAGTGGCACGTTCCCACAATTTTCTAGAGCTTTTTCTATTAGTTCTTAATTTCCCTTACGGTTACTTGTATTGCCGTCTAAATACTGTATTTAGTGATGTAATTGCAATTCATTATACCAACATTTTAAGCTTCCGTCTGCAAAAGAAGATAACATTTGTTGAAGTTCTTCTTTTGACCAATTATGTTGAGTACCAAAACACAACTATTGTTAATATAGGTATATTTATTAAAAAAATAAATATCGCGCCATACAAAACAGTTTAATTTCATTCCTGTTCCCAATTCACTCCCTCATTACACCGTGTTAACTGAGGGCACGATGATGTAGAGTATGGGGTAGGCACAAAAATGATCGGTAGAAATGAAGTCCAAAACTTCTAATTTGATGGTATGCCATTAACATCCTCCAACCTGAAACTTCTATCCACTAATTTCCCACAGCTTGGATCATGGAAATTCTAACTTGAAGGATCATAGTTCATAGGTGGGGTTCTTCCTGATGCGTGGTTATTTTATGGCGTTCCTATCCGTGTTGTCGCTCATGATGACCTCCCTTAAACCACCTTCACCAACATCTTAACATCATTGCTATATTACGACCCACATAATTGGCAATGTTATTTGGCCTCGTTCAAAGTCACGTAACTGACGAAAATTAGCGCCTTCATGAATTTTACGCATTTCTAAAGGTGTGTAAAACTCATGACAATAAACTAATCTAAATTTGTCAGTTTTCAATATAAAGGCAATGAAATAACCAGTCAGTACTTTAAAATAAAAAGTACAAAAGAGGCCAGATATTTTTTTGTTAAAATTTTATTGGTTTCTTAGATACAATGAATGTTAATCATACTTTTATCTAACTTTTGAATATCAGAATGATCAGAAAAGAACAAAATATACATACATTAAAAACTATTTAATTTCTTATGCTAGGTATCAATAGTACAGCAATTTTCTGCTAAAAACCTAAATAATGTTTCTTTATCTATACATATCAGATTAAAAAAAAATCGTTTCACATATATGTAAAACACTAAATATTAAAACTATAACCAAATGGTCATTCTTGTAAATAATAAATGTTTATTAACAGGTTCAGTAAATTTATGTTTGATATTTTTTTACAAAAATGTAATTTATGTGGTCATTAAAAATATTAAATTATGGTCTATAATAATTCCTAAATATTTCATACTCGTTACTTTGTCATAATTTTCGTCATTATATCGTATACATTCATCGTTAATATTTTTATTTTCATATTTATTGGATCTTATTGGACTTTTTGGCATTTACTGTTAGTTCTTTTGTTGTAAACTATTCCATAATTATCTTCAGGATTTTGTTAACTACACCTATTACTTATTTAATCTCTAATCTACCAACGTCAGTTTTTATTTAAGCAGTTAAAGCAAATTACCGGTTTCTTGTTTTCTTCTAAAATTAATAATTTATGTTTGATTTAGTTGTGAATAAAAGTGGATAAAACTAGGTACATCAATAGGTTAATTACCTTTATAATTTTTTTCTTTTATTTGCAATCGTCTACGGAACCTTATATATTTGATTATTATATTAATTTTATTATTACCAGACATAATTATCATATACATATAAAAACAAGATATTTTATATACACTTTGCATGGTTTTATTAAAAATCTACTACTACTACTATAAGAACAACCTCTTTATCGATACCTCCTTGAACACATTTAGAATAGAAGTCTATCTACTGCATTCATTATCGAGAAACAGTTATAAACCAGTCTTCAAGCATTTTCTAGACAAAACTTGTAACAATGTTTTCTAGTTTCTTAATTATTTCACTTTAAAGTAACTGATAATATTTTGACCGTTAAGGTGCATGAAACCGAAAATACAAGAATTATCTGTTATCAGTTTTTACAAGGTCAGATATCAGACAATGAACATCAAATTAGTTTTACTAGACCGTTAATTTTCCTTTTTTATCAAAAAACATTGGGCCAAGAATATACCTGTTCTTTAATCGTTTTTATAATTATTATTTTTCCGAACGGGTAAGAAGCCAAAATTTTCTGCCGACCAACATTTACTGAGCTAAATTCTTAACGATTAATAATAAGAAATAGCCGTATAATAATAATTATTATAGTCTGCTAAAAAAAGACTGTTTTATGATATTTTTATTTTATATATATTTCAAGTTCTTAAATGATGTATTGCTGTCGGTACTCAACGTTTGTGGTGGTACACGTTGGGCTGCGTACTTTTAAATCTTTAAAACCAAGAACTGAATTTTATTAATAAATACAAATCAAATTTGAATCCTTTTTTTATAGATTGCTATAAGTTCAGTCATCTTTTAATTCCCGTTTTGTTAAAGAATCCCCTCAATTTTTAATATTAATTAGAATTAAGCATTTTTATTTGTTTATTCTTTATTTCTGTTGTACTACATTTACCAAAGTCTCCTCTAATACGTGCACCTTTGTTAATTACTTCCTCATTCCTCAAAGTGAGGAAGTTATGTATTCATAAAAAAAATTTTGAAAACTTTTATTGCATTTGTGGACGAATCTCGACGAATTATGGCGATACATAAAATTTCAGATAGAAAAAATTGTCTGTCTGTGTGTCTGTGTTCGCGATAGCAGCTACAGTTTTTGAGATAAAGCTTTCAAATTTGGTACACACATTCTAGAGGTCAAGGAAGAGAGTGCAAAATCGGTCTAAATAAATATTAGTGACATTTCACCAATGTGACTTTTTTGAAACGTCAAAATGTGACTTTTTTTGAAACGTCAAAAAATGTGACTTTTTTGAAACGTCAAAAAATGTGACTTTTTTGAAACGTCAAAAATTACTTTTATTATGAACTCCACCACACGTCGAGTTTTACTACGGTGAGGAAGTTCTGATCTCCTAGTAATTGGCAGCGGTTTTTTGTACTATTAGAATAAACAATGTTTTTTATTTTTTATGTTTTGTTATTAATTAAATTATAAGAAATAAATAAAAACTGACAATTGAAAAATATGTCGATACAAAAACGCGTTCGAAACACGTAAGGCCGCGAAGAGCTGGAGTTGCGTACCGACACTGCTGTTTTTACGACTACACCACTGGTATTAACAAAACACTGGTTTAATTTGAAAGAAATACTGCAATGCAATCCTTAAAATATCGAGACATCAAAGAACTTTTATCGCATTCAAAAAAATAATTACGTATTGTTTAAAATTTGTTTGTGGAAACTAAATATTCATCGCTTATTTCTGGGATCTCGCCAAAATCTAAAAATAGAAAGAAAATAGGAAAAGGCCAAAATGTATGATAATATGCAGTGTAGTATCAAAGATAAACTTATAGTGTGTCCCTGAATACGACTGTATGTAACAATTAAAAAAAAACGTTATGATTTTCTAACGTTTACACTAGAATAGAAAAAATACAAGATATAAATTTCAAATTTGTGAACGTCAAATAATAAATAAATTTGCGTTAATCCGACCAAATGAACTTTTTCTGTCACTTCCGGTTTTACAAATGAGTGAATCTACAACGAACAAATGAAAACCAAAAAAATGCAACTTTTAGGCAATTGCGCCGGGCGGTAGGTAGGAACTGGGGCCTCAACCCACGGATTTTATACAGTTAGAAATGGCCATTGAAGAATTTGTAAAGAAGCAGATCGAAAATTTTGTCACACCTTACACCAAACAGTTTTTTAGAAGATTCCACCTCGAAGACAAATTTTTGGAGACAGATCCATCAACTTGGGACAACGACGTTGGTTATCAAAATAACCCTAGATTTATCCAAAAGCTTCAAGTGGTTAACGACACTGCCGAGCGAGGTGTTAAACTGATAAGCGAATACAATAATATTTTATCAAAGAACGACGAACAAAAGCAATATATTTTACAAATCGTTAAAGATTACAGACAAAAATTTCCTGATGTTAAGAAAGCTACCCTTTCTAAACCATTATTGTAAAACTTTAAATATTAGGATATTAATTATTTTTGCAAATAAATCGATAATTGCCTTGTATCTTGTTGTCTTTTCCTTTTCAACCTTCCTCGAAAAAACGTTATAGAAAATTGGAAGATATAATTATTAAAAAAAAAAAACACAAATGACTTAAGTTGTTTTTACTTTGGTGTTATTAGGCATAGGCACTTGAGCTATTTAAGGGGTGAACGACATTGTTAAGGGTGCATTTTCTAAAAAGTAGTCGGAAATGTCGAAAATGACCGAAATATACGAATTACGCCTTAATAATCGTTTTATTTCCAAGTATACAAAATTCCCTCACAAAGGGGTGGCTTGGGGCACGTCTTTCCCTTATTCGATCGGGCTCAAATCTCACAGACAACATTTTTTTTAAGGAATGGAACCATTCCAGGAGGTGCCGCATATTAAAATGAAAAATATATTTTTCACCAAGAGGTCGTAAGGCCTACCCTACTCTGCATACTAAGGAGTGTGATAGGTGTTGAGGAAGCCCTCACAGATGATGAAAATCCGAGATAGGGCTTTGTTTAATACCGGTCGTCGCAAAAAATATTTATGTTACTCGTATGCAATCCAAGGCAAAATGGGCGTATTATAAAGCAATGAGGAATTTTGTTACGGCTTCTATTTGTCGAGAAAAACACGCATAATATATTCAAAATGTAGTATCCTGACACTATAGTTTACTATAACAGGAATATCAATACCGAATTTAACTCAAGATTGGAGTCTCAGACTTACAACTGCTGAAGTAATAAATATTATGTTAAGCATAGAAACAAATGCTAAGGGGGGTTGACGAAATCTCATATATGATGGTGAAAATATGCACTTCTTATTGTGCAAATGCAGTTACACATATTATAAACTTTGCTTGAAAAGAGAACGTTATGCCTACATGTTGAAAGCACGCACTTGTAAAACTTGTTCCTAAAAAAAGTCGTTGATATAAATAATTTAAAACCCGTAAATATTCTACCAGTTTTATCTAAGATAATAGAAAGAATACTATAAAACCAATTAGAAAAACATGTAGACATATACAATATTTTACCTCCCAAGCAATCTGGTTTCAGACCTAATTTTAGTATTTACACTACTATATCTTACAGATGGTATGCTACGAGCTGTTGATAATTCCATGGTCACTGTAAGTGTCATGTTAGACTATTCCAAAGCATTTGATTGTTTAGATCACAAGTTATTATTAGCTAAGTTAAAGCTTTATGAGATTTCAATCAATACTTTGAAGTGGTTTGGAATATATTTAAGCAATCGTTTGCAACAGGTTCAAGTTACAGTAAATGGTGGTACGATATATTCAGATACATTACAAAAAACTAGAGGTGTACCTCAAGGGCCATTTCAGGACCTTTTGTATTTGTGATATATATACTGCTGATATTAATACTATTGTGCTTTTTAATATGCATTTATTTATTGCCAATTATACGTTTCTTTCAATTCTGAATCACAGCAGATATCTATAAATAAAATAACTACTGATCTTACCACTTCCTGGGGCAGTGTGAATCGTTCGGAAGCCTGAGGCATAGCATATTCGGTACTGAGGCCCTTCTAAAGGAGGAGATGAGCTTCCTAGCAGTGAGTGAAGTCCTGACCTTCATTAGAAGTTCGGAAAGATTCAACGAGGGAGAAAAATAAAAACATCTGATGAGACGGCTAATGGATGGGTAAAAACGGCCCGTCTGTGATCTAACTTGCCAGGCATCAGCCTCCCCTTCATTACCATTACCAAGAAATCAATTTATCATATTATTTAAAAAATAGCTAGTCATACAGCAAAGCAGAAAGTTAGTGATTTTCGCGCTAGTCGTGAAAATTGTCAATACGCCAAGTGCAAAAAACAATAGTGTTTTTGCTCGAGTTGCAAATTTTATTTTTCTACAATCGCTTCGTTGAAAAATTTATGAATTGACTTATAATCGTTTTGAAAATTAGTGCCAAATGAGGAAGGTAAAAAATTATTTCCGAGGAAGATGTTCTGACTAATTTTTCAGAAAAAGCATAATTTCAAGAACCTTTAATTATATGTTACTTACTTTTTTTACCTAAAACTGAAGTTTTAACTGAAAATATTACGCTGCTTTTATTGATTTATTAATAATGTACTAAGGGAAATTTAGGAAGCCCATTAGATATACGTTAATAATGTTTACAATATTTTTTTTCAAATACAATTGCTTGTTTTCCCAACGGACGGGGTCAGCTACTGCTTTATCAGATCAACTCGGGACTTAATAAACAATAACCTAGTGGTAATAAATTTTAGTCCACGTGGCAAAGGTATAATTTGATCAACAAAATACTGCCTTTCTTTGTCATCTCGCTTGCCGCTTTAACATAAATTTATTCTACATATAAATAAGCCATTATCTTGTTATATTTGATATAAGCTCACAAACACACTGATTTTCCTGTAATAATAAATTTAATGACGGAGTAGGAATTATTATTTTTGTAATCGTTTTCAATTAAAACTTCAATAGAATTACGTTCAATGATTAAAAAAAGTTGTATGGAAAGGATTGCAGGATGCAGGACTCTGAGGTGATTGAAAGTTTGTAAAACGAAATAACCAAATAGTAAATTGATGTAAATGAAGTCATAAAATGGGAAAATAATTATAAAATCATCTACTAGAAGTTAACTCCGGATCAGAGACAGGCGAAGAAGTTAGCTACTCTCAAAAAATAACTAGAGAGCTAATTCAAACTCACTACACCAAAGAGTAACAGGTCTTCTCACAGGTCATTGCCACTGAGTTAACATAAAAAAAAAATGGACAAATCCGAAAACGGCATATATGTCACTTATGTACAGATGAAGTGGAAATCACGGAACATATGATGTTGATTGGATATTCTATAAAGTTTTGCGTAATTATACTCTTTCTATGCTCAGGAGAAAAAAAATACATTGCGGCTCAAAAAAACTCCAGGAAAAACCTATTTGTGATCGCAGAAATCTTAATGTTTGCTCTAAAAAAAGATTTTTCCTTACCCAATTAACTTTCACATTCGAATGAAATTGATAGATTTTTTGCATTATTTTTGTAAAACGTGTCAGATAATTGTAATGGAAAAATTAATTTTCACAGTAATAATATTCGTAATGATGTAATAAATTATCCTCTAGCCACATCTCAGTTGAAGAAGTACATGATACTTTAAATAATGTAAAAACAGATGCCTTTGGTATTGACAAGTTTATCACTCATTTAATTAACTGTGGCATTGAATAAAAATATTTTCCCTATCTATGGAAAATTATAACTGGTCGGTCATTAGCGAAAAATAATATTCTCAACTCATTTTCTGATTTAAGAATTATCAACATTACACCAGTCTTTCTAAATTTCTGAAAGAATCCTGTATAATCCAATGGTTTTTATTTTACGGGTAATAATTCACTGCCTCTTTCTCAATATAGTTTTAGGAGAGCTACAGTACAGCCACAGCTTTAGCAAATGTCACTAATCTGATTGAAGGATAGATACGGGGTTGGTTCGTGGTACTGCTAGATTTTTCTCCGGCGCACAGGGGACGGAAACGCCAAAAAGCTGGCCAAAATTAAAAAAATGAAGATTTTTTTTTTGAAATGGAAACGTTTTAAATCGTTGTAGTGGTACCCCTAGCATTAGAAACGACCGTTAATACCGGTCCGGGTTCACTACCTGAGTGAGGAAATTACTTATTGTGCGACCGTGCAGCACGTCACTTCGGCAGCTCGCAACGCTTCAAAAATCGTTAAATTTTCTCTGCAGCGTAAAAATTCTCAAAGTGCAGTTTTCTGTATCATAAAAATGGATTCTGCATCAGAAAGTAAGTACAATTAAAATATCTCAGTATCAGATCAGTTTATTTATATGGTAATTAGTAAATAATTATCGAAGTGGAGTGCATTTTTGTACATGCAACGATTCATAAACTCCACAAAAAAAGCCATAACTTACGCGGTTGGTGATGGTTGGTCTTGAAACTTATTGGAATGTGTTCAATGAACATTTTTTCGAAAGTGTATAAAAAATTAGCTGCATCTTTTTGCATCTTTGCGAGATATTGACCAAATTGTGCGCGAATGCATGGATGCATGCACATTCGTGCACCATAAAGTGGGTTCCTTTTGAATGCGTTCATGAATGTAATTCAGATAGTAATTGAATAAAATTAGTTTTCAAAGTCATTACACATTTTTATTCCATTCGCCAGATCCTAATTTTCCCGAAACAAATGAAACATGAATTCGCTTCAATTCAATAATAATTTTTGAACTATGTATATATTTTTGACCGTAATTTTTTTTGAAATTCTATATGGGATTCTTCATCAGCAACCCAAAAAAACTGTATACAAAGTTTTGTAAAAATGCAGCGATAATTGTCGATTTTTGGTATGTTTTGGGGGGATTTCATGGCCGCCATTTTGTTTTTTTCAAAATTCAACTTCGGATTTCGGATTCTTGATCAGCGACACAAAAAACCCCTGTCTGGACAATTTCAGTAAAATAGCTCAATGCCTTTATATTTTGGCCAGCTTTTCGGCGTTTCCGTCCACTGTGCGGCGCTCCATACCATTAACCATAAGCTACTATGTGCTAAAATTAAATATTATGGTTTTGATTGTTTTTGAGTTTCACTTATTAATTATGTAATTATAATTGGTACAAAGGTTAAAAACTTTTCTTGAAATGTTAGTTTTCAAAAAATAATTAATTGAGTTGGTGTATAAAATGTAGGAAAATGTTTGTTCACTAATTACATTCTTTCTATTTCAGGTATGTTTCGGCCAATATAGAATAACCTCGTAAAGGTAAGATTTTTATTTTCAAATTTATAACTATAAAAATTACCGAAAACCATCCTCGATACATAATCTTTCTGTACCGTATTCGGGTTTAATATATCAATATGCCCCAGTATGCGGCAATCTTACCCAAAGAATATACATTGACAATAGTTTTTTTGTATAAATATAATTTCTGGTGTTCCGCAAGGACCTATTTTAGGTTCTCTACAATTTATAATTTGAACTGCTGACATGTCTTCAGTAAGTATTTGTAAGGTTCAAGCGTACGCGGATGACAATTACAAGACAAGACGTTTTCTCCATTTTTCCTTTACATCAATAGTTTCTTGCAAAATTTACAAATGAGAAATTTATTTTTAAACTTATTGATATTAAACGATTTAAATTGCTCAGGTACAGAATTATAAAGGGAAATTGCGTTATATAAAAAAACTTCTTTTAAACATGGTTCTCCGGTTATGTAGTATTGTAATTTTATTCTTATATCGAATGTTCTTTGAGTGAACTGTTGATCTGGTAATAAATTTGTATTTTTTAAGAGAGATGTTGGAGGAGTCTGCTAAGTTGTGGTAAAATTGCCCAAATGATTTTCTCGACGATTTTCCATGTTACCCATTTGCAATCTTCCGTTTTATGAGAAATATGATCATATTTTTCAATACCATATAGCAATCTGCAATACACATTTTGAACCTTTGAGATAAGTAACATTTTTGCAACAATTCACTCTAAAGCGCAAGTTAGAATCAAGAATCACCCTAGATTTTTAGCATGATTAACTTTCGGCAAAGAAACATTACCAATTTACAAAAATGCAAAAATAATTTAAAATCCTGTGAAAAGTCATCAATTTTGTTCAAGTTTTCACCTTAAAATCACTTTAGTGAAATTAATGAAATTAAAATAAAATAATATTAATAATAAATGAAACAGTCGTATACCTACACAAAAAAAAAAGAAAATAACTACCTGCTTCAAAAACATTTATTCTTTTTCCAATTTAATATTTGAAGTACTGTCGAAGGGCGGTTTATTAATTTATCTTTATTTAAAACATTCGTTACCTTTAATCATACGTCGTAATATGTATCTGAGGAAAACTAAATTTTAATGTAAAATGTACTGAGTTCAGTATTTTTAAATTCCTTTTCCTTAAGTTAATATTTCTTTCGCAAATGATATTTACCACTTATTTTTATAAACGTTTTATCCACCAAAACGTTGATCTAAAAGAATTACCTATTTATTTTCTTTAACCAATACTATAAGTCCCAGAATAAAATGGTCATAATAACAAAATTTAAGCTATATATTCTGTTTCATTTCCTTTTGAAGATAATCTGCTTTATATTGAAACCCTCGACATAACAGCGAACAAAAATTTCTCCTCTCATCCACTCTCTCATTGGAAATATCAAAACTGATGTTTAAAATAATCGTATAATTGCAGCTAAATGGCAAATAGCAGCAAAAGCCAACAATCTAACAATCTCATGTTCGACTCTGGGTCTCCAACTGGGGTTTAGCGGTTCGGTCTATTCACTCTCACTCTCTCTGGGCTCAGCTCTGTCGTATCCTTGTGCAGAACTCCTCCTCTCTTTTCACTTTCAGGGGACATTGACTTTTTACCTCCGCCACCGCTCCGCTCCCTGTCCTCTGGCACATATCAACTGCACCAACGGACGCATCGCGGCCAAATATAACGGCTTGTTGCGGGATTGTCGGTTTGAAGTATTCGACAGCGGATTTCGAGACTTAGGGAGCAAAAAATGTAATAATGTAATAATCTGGAATTAATGTGTACCAAGCCACTAATCAATTTCGTACACACTTAAAAACGCAGCTCCATCGGTTATTTGCGCGCTACATTCTCCATAAAAACTTGTGTCGGCTGAATTCTACATGATCATCACGTCACGATTAACTGTTACTATCCAGGACACTAAACTAATAAGGATTGAATACGATAATTCTGAATTTAATAATTGTTGAGAGGTTAGGGTTCAGACGAATTACAAAGTTATTATAGCCGACATAGTACGATGGTGTACTTAGAAGATACTATGATTGATTGCACTGCATATTGATTCATACGAAGTATGTGCAGAAATTAATGCTGACTTATGCAATTTTGATACATAGGCGCCGAGTTTGGCCCGGTACTCACTGTGATAGACGACATAATACGCCGTAGGTAAAATTTTTTTTCTGAAAAACGATTTAAAATGAAAAGTGTCACTCATTTTGGGGTGATGATCCAAATTCAAAGGCTCTTTACACTTGCTTTTCGAATTAACTTGTCACATGCAAACGGACCTACAAACTATTACCAGTGTATATAAATATAGTTTAACAACTATGAGGGAGAAACGATTAACTCTTTTATTTAGTTCATGACGTGATTGACAGAGGGAGTTGACGTAATTCGCTACCGATTGCATATAAGCAATCCTTACAGTCGTACGGAAATGGCAGTATTTCTAGCAATTTCATTGGCCGTTTCAAGGCCACGGCATGGCGCGCTCATCTGATATCATTTTTAAAGGGGAATTCGGCACTGTGAAAATAAACAAACTATAATAAAGGGCAAGGAAAATAAACAAACTATAATAAAGGGCAAGGAAAATCTTACTAACGAACTAAAAAATACTTATTTAAAAATAAAAAAAATAATAAGTTCGTGATTCGAACTCTGGACCTACCGCGTGCTAGGCTAGCATCTTCTCTATCGTCTAACGAGTTCTTTGCTGACAAACGATTTCAAAAGGATTTAATACACTTTTACATGTCATGTAACTGCGCATGCCCTAAAACGGCCAATGAAATTGCTAGAAATACTGCCATTGCCGTATGACCGTAAGGATTGCTTATATGCCTACCGATTTATATATCTGAATAATGGGGCTTATATGAAATTCGCATTTCCATTCATAATTTCCACTGAAATTTATATTACTCGCTGGAGTACGCTGTACGCTCGTAGATACCTAAGAGTAACGTATTGGAATGGAGGAAGCTGACCTTCTATCATTATTCGTTAGGTGGCAGTATAATAAAGAGACTTTGAGACCAACATTCCATTACACCAAGGTTGTTAGTCTATACTTATATAGACAATGCTATTACTCTTTTAGCCTATTTTTGTAGTATACACAGGTTGTGCCAATAAAAACTCCTAGGTGAAATATTTCGGAAACTACTAGAGATATTTGAGTTCTGTAAAAGCCCATTGTTAGAACGTATAAATGGCTTTCATATACTGAATAGTATTAATAGTGATATACTTGACGTAACAAATTACCGTCCTATTTCTCTTGTCAGTAACGTTGCTAAAATAATAGAAAAAAATGCCTAAAAATAAGACTTCTAGATCACCTAAAGAAATATAACATTATCATGCTAACCCAATTTGGATTTAGAGAAAATTTTTCCACAACAGACGCTACTTATTGTTTAACACATGATATTCATGGTGCCTTAAACTGTGGTCAGAGACCTTTAGTAGTCTTTCTTGACCTTGCAAAGGCTTTTGATACAGTATCTCACCCTAAATTACTGCAAAAGCTTAACAGCTATGGCATTCGAGGTATAAGTAATGAGTTATTTAAGAATTATTTGTCAAATAGATATCAAATTGTAACAAATAATGATAAAATTAGTGAGGAAAAACTGATTAAATACGGAATTCCTCAAGGAACAGTAATAGGACCAATTCTATTTCAAATATATATAAACGAAATGCTAAAATTAAAAATTCCTGGAAAACTCATTGCATATGTTGACGACACAGCTTTATTTTTCTCTGGTTCAAATTGGAATGAAGTTACAAAGAAGGCTGAGATAGGCTTACATTTAGTAAAAAAAATGGCTTAACTTAAATTTATTAACTAAATAAAAGTAAAACTAAATTTTTAACATTTTCTTTAAATACAACGAATAGAGCCAATATAAGGGAAGCTGATTTATCATGAATGTCATAATATAGATAATTGTAACTGCACTGACTTCATAGAATCGGTAGAACACATAAAATATTTAGGGTTGTACATCGATGAGTATTTGAAATGGGATGTGCATGTTGAAAAAATAACCGCTAAACTGAGAACACTACTTCATAAATTTTACAGGCTTAAACACATACTAAATTTAAAAAGTATTGTGAATATATACAAGTCTCTAGTTGAATCAATTATTAATTATGGAATTGAGCTTTGAGGGGGTACATATAAAACTAATTTAAATAGTCTGGAAACTGTTCAAAAATATATAGTCAAAATAATATTTAAAAAACCAAAATTATATCCTACGCGCTTACTTTTTATGGAATCAAATTTATTAGATATTGCATGGTTATATATAATATCTGTACTCGGATTTAAAAAAAAATAGTAAAATTAAAAATACACTCTATCATACTTATAACTCTCGATCAGTAACAAATGAAAATTGCACAATTCCAAAACCAAACAATACACTATTTCTAAAATTTATAGACTACACTGGCATTAAATTATTTAACCTACTAGCAAATACTATTAAGCAAAACCAAAATTTTAAAAAATATAAAAAACAAAGTTCAATATACGTATGTCAAAATATAGATTTAAAAAAGGTTTTAAAGTAGTATGTTTCTATATTATTGTTATCTCTCCTCCTTTATTGAACTTAAAAGTAGTGGAACAGCATATTCCTTACCTCAATTATTATCCATGTAGGATTGTTTGAAGGTAACTATTAAAAGAAGAAAAAATAAATAAATAAAATAAAATATACAAATATGTAAATTCAATAGTTGCACACAACAAGTTCTCTATGAACTTAGGTGCGTTATTCACTTTCTTTGTAAAATCTTTGTATATATATTTTCCAAAATAAACATTATTATTATTATTATTATTATTATTTTGAATACAAATAGTTTTTTAATATGTTAAGGGATAGATGGCGCTGCGCTACAAAGAATTTCTTGGATGACATGAACTTAGACATGTTATCTGTGTTAAAGAGAATTTAATTTCAATTAGATATCGTTATATGAAAAAAATTCGAAAATCCAACCGTTTTCGAGAAATTTGAGTTTAAAATTTTAATTTGTGAAAAACTAAAATCGCCTTAACCTTCTTACATTAAATTTTAGACAATAGTTCATTGGAAACTTTCTTCATAGAAACATAGTTTTTTTACTTCAGGTTAAACCGGTAATTACATTTATTACAATTTGAAAGCGCCCGCCCCTGTATTTTATTAAACAATACTGAATAAAAATATATTCCATGCATTTTTTCCAATGCAACCATAGTAGCAATAGAGGAAATATTAACGTGGGCGAAAAAATACATCTTATATTGATTACGTTCACCTTAATGAAATAAAATCATACGCAAAATATAATCATAGGTGCCTTTGGAAATCCTCATAAACAATACTGTCAATATTGACATTACTTTAGACATTGTTTTAGTTTTTGATTGTCAAATGATGTGTATTTAATTCTTGTATTTTGGTAAATTGTTATAAAACATGGTACTTCATACAAACCGGGATAAATTAAACATGGTTTTAATTTATGGAGAATGCCGTAAAAATTCTTCTGCAGCTGTGGATTTATATGGAAGACGTTTTCCTGAAAGACCAAGACCTGATCGCAAAACTTTTGTAAGTTTATGTACTAATTTAGATAATTACGGAAGTTTAAAAAACAAAACAAAAACACTTAGAAGAAAAAGAGCTACAATAAATGAAAATACAGTGTTAGTGTTAGAAACAATAGAATATAATCTCCACACGTCATTACGTAAGTTAAATGAGCACACTGATATTTCTGTAACTTCGTGTAGAAGGATTCTAAAAAAAGAATGAACTTTATCCATATAAAATTCATTTGGTGCACCATTTAAGACCGGAAGATAATCAGTGCAGACTAGATTTTTTGGCATACTTTTCCATTATTTTAGAGGAAAATCCTAATTTGTTAAATCAAATTATGTGGAGTGACGAATATAAATTCCACAACAACGGAGTAATAATTAGACATAACTGTCGATACTGGTCTAAAGAAAATCCTAAATGGATGACGCAAACCGGATTCCAGACAAGATTTGGGGTAAATGTTTGGTGTGACATTGTAAATGGATATCGCAAAACTTTTGTAAGTTTATGTACTATGGTCCATATATTTATCATGGAAATCTGAATGGTGAACGTTATTTACACTTCTTACAAAATGATTTACCTGTGCTATTGAATAATTTACCAGTTCAATTAGATACTATGTGGTTTCACCAAGATGGCGCTGGCACACATAATAGCAATATTGTGGTAAATTACTTAAACCAAACATATCCAGGAAGATGGATTGGTACAAATGGGGTACTCAATTGACCAGCTAGATCTCCTGATATTACCCCACTAGATTTCTATTTGTGGGGTTATTTGAAAAGTGAGGTTAATAAAGAACCTATCATAGACATGGCTGACATTTATAATAAAATGTATGAAAGTGTTGGAGCCATCAACAGGAATACACTACTTAAAGTTTGTGGGGTAGGGCTATTGAATAGATTCTCCATGTGTACAAATGAAAATGGCAATAATTTCGAACACCTTCTTCCATTAGTTATTACTTGT
The DNA here is from genome assembly GCA_029963845.1 of Rhamnusium bicolor. Lineage (NCBI taxonomy): Eukaryota > Metazoa > Arthropoda > Insecta > Coleoptera > Cerambycidae > Rhamnusium > Rhamnusium bicolor. The sequence continues at coordinate 610,294 of JANEYF010003191.1, forward strand.
GTGAGAAAAACCAATTGGACGGTTGATCATATCTTCTTTATAACAAAAATATTTCAGAAACTTTCTTTGAGACTGTTAATATAATCCACAAATGAACGATTGTGATCAAACGTTAGTAATCGAAAGTAATTTGTCTGTTGTCTAATCATTTACAATTATTAAGTCGTCTTGTAACTTCTTAGAGTCATTGATGTTTCTGATATTATAGTAGATTTTCATGTCATCTACATACAATAATCAGTTTACCTTCAAATAAACAATATCATTAATTAAGATGTTAAAAAAAGAGGGGTCCAGATTGAATCCCTGCGGAACACCGGATGTTGTTGATTTTAAATACTTTTGGAAAATTGTTGCCTATAGTAATCGGTCTATAATTTTTAATATTAGCCCAGTCGCCTTTTTTAAAATCAGGTACAAATTCAGACGTCTTTCATAATGTTGCAGTATCGATCGCCAAATTAAACACAATTTTCAGAGGTTGTGCAAAGATAGCAGTGCGGTCTTGAATCAGATATGCTGAAAATTCATCAGAACCTGTGGTTCATTTAGGCATTATTTTTTAAAGATTTGTGTAAACTGCCAATTCTTTAATTATATAAGTAAAATTTGCCAACTGTTTTATTATTATTTTGCCCGACATCTTGCGAACTAGATAGTGTGAACGAGTTTTGGAAGGAAATCAGAAAGGGAATTGATAATATTTTACTGGTCCTCAATGTTAACACCATTATACAGGGTGGGGCAATAGTGCGTCGGACTTCGATATCTCGAGTTCTATGATAGTTAGAAATTAAAAATGAATACAAGTAAACTAGATAAAAAAGTCTATAACCGAAAATTATTTTCGAATATACAGGGCGAGCTTATTATAATTTTTTCTAATGAATTATTTGAAGAAACCTCTATTTTTTAAGTTTATTCTTGAATTTTGTACTTATTGCTCAATAAAACGAAAATGGTTGCATAGGGATGTACTTACGAAAATGTTCGTTTTTCATTTCTACATCACATCATTGAAAAATCAATACTTAGGGTGTTCCATTTGAAAAAATTTAAAAAAAATTATTTTAAAAAGTTCTTAATTGAAAAATAATTTTTGGCGACCCCGTATATTTTTAGATAGTAAAAATGATACAAAAACATTAATTAGATGTCTCGTAATTAGTATTCACATAAGTTTTTCTTAAAACCCATAACTGATACTTTGGTGATTTTTTCAATATGCATATGCAGATGGCATTATTTCAACAAAAAATTCATTAGATCCAAGTGGTTGGGAGATAACCAATGGTAATATAGGAATGAATAGAGTCTGGAAAGAGGCTTCAATATATCAGTGGTCAACACAACCCTGGGTGTTTTGTGAGGATAAGTTTAGAAATAATAATATTAATACAGTCCAACGTGATTTTAGAACGAGTAATGTTAGAAATGTTCCTTCGCGAACAACAATCGTGTCTTGAGTTGAAAATTGTTATCAACGGTAAATTTACTAGTCGGCAGCTATCAGTATGTATTCCACAAAATTGTATTCCACAAAATGATATTCTTGTGCAATAAGTAATATTGGCTAGTTCGGAAAATCAATCAATCAATACGCACAAGCTTTGGCTTAAACTTTTCTGAAAGAAGTGTAAGAAGAATGCTTCACAAAATGAAGTTTCATCCATATAAAATTCGTCAAAAAGTTGAGCGATTAAATATCTGAAGTTTAAAACTGAAGAACCCAATATTGTAAACCACCTCCTTATGCCTGATGAAGTTCATTTTTATTTTGAAGGATTTGTTAATAGTTTGTTAATAGTCATAGAGCCATCAAAAATGACAAAAAAATGCACCAAAGACCTAGAGACCTCTGCATCCACAGAAACTTAGAGTTTCATTTGATGTTTGCATCATACTGTTTTCGAAGAGACCGAACGTACAGTAACTATTACATCTGGGGATACTCTGAAATCCTGCGATTGCCTTTTGTATTTCAAATGCAAAATGAGGAACGTCCATTTAGGTTTCAACAGGACGGGCTATCAGCCACACCGCAAGAATAAGTCTTGAAGTTTGCAAGGAAGTGTTTCCTCTTCGCCTTGTTCAACACGATTAGGACTTAAATTGGCCTTCCAGGTTTCCTGACCTCACCGCACCAGAGTATTTCATGTGGGGTTTTATTACAAGCAGTGTACAGAATAAAACTGAGAGATATACACAAACTGAATAGAGCCATACAGGAAGTTTATGTGATTTCTCCTCATATACTGCAGTCAGTTAAGGATAGTTTTATGCATCGATTAAACAAATGTATAGAATCGCAAGTAGGTCAACTATTACATACAATTTTTTCTTAAAAAACGCCCATACTTCTATAATAGTATAGTTTTCTCCCACTTCTATAATCCTTTACAATAAATATTTATTCTGTCAAAATGGTAAAGTGAATTCTAACGGTCTCAAATATGTACTTTATGTATTAAAAGTATGTGTAATACATTTAGTTGTTATTTTCTTGTGGTTTATGATTTTTCCTATATTAAGCAAGATTTTTAAATTGTGATTTTACTTTTTCATTGTACAAACGTTTCGGTGGCAGTTTTTCACGTTTTTTAATATTAATTTACACAAATTACAGCAAAACGGTTACATTTCTTATATAACGTATCATTTTTCCACTAAATGTTTAGGTTACATTGTTGTGCTTTTAGTTTTGAACTAAATTTGAATTTACGTCTTTTATGTTTTTGATTTGGTAACAAAATTTGATCTCATTTAAATTTAGAATTCAGTGTGATAACAGTATATGCATAAATGCAAAAAGGATTGCTACATTTTGGAATAATTTGGAAAAGTTAACATAGTCGAAGTTGAAAAACCATCACCATATCAAGGTTTTTAGTGTTGCTATCTCCATAATATCTTAATACAGAGCAGTTCCAAATGGTTTGAAATTTGGTACATAGTTTTTAACTTTAATTTTTTGTGTTTATCACATAAAAAGTTACATTGGTTTCACACAGGAACAAAAATATTGTAATCACTGAAAAATACAACAAAGGTAAAGGCACTCTAATATAGAGGGTATTCTTAAATTATTCTGCACACGAAAACATGTTTTGGGAATTTGTTTACAGTCCTTGGAGATAATTATATAAGGTGTTTCAACTTTACGTACAGAAAATTAGGAAATCAATAGATCAGTGAAAAATAACAATTTACAATTTTCTCTTCTATCAAAATTTTAAGAAGTTAGAAAATAACATATTTTTTAAACTAGTAGTGGATGGAAAAGAAAATTTTGGTATACGGCACCCTTCATCTGCGTTCAGAAGACAAACATTTATTTTTCAATAAACAATAAATTTTCAATAATCATTCCCCAAGTTTGTAAATATAAAGTAAAATCACCCTGTATACTACAATTTTATATATAATTTAGATATTGTAAATCAATACTTTTTCATTTCCTTATAATACATGAAGCCACAGTAGTTATGTAACTTAAATAAATATAATCATGCCAGGACCGATTACATTGATAATAATAATAGTATAAAGGTACCTACAGACAAAGATATGAACGCAAGTTCATGTCTTTGCAACAGAAAACGTGTTCGACGGATTTTTAACTGAAATTTTGTCTACACACTAGCGTACACGAACGCACGTATATATATATATACATATATACATATTTTTTAAATTTGATTCTACTCTTATTGATTTGTCATAAATATTACATTTTAAATTAGGCTGCTCTTAATCTCAGTTAGTCGGTTCAATTGTTTAAATCTTTTAAAATAATAATACAACATTACTCAATTGAATAAGACTTTTATGTTGATCTACAAATTCCAAATTTATTACAATACAAATTTTAAAACTACCCACTCCGATAAGTTTAACCGATCTCCTGATTTTGACTTTTGACTTTACTATTTCAATAAACTTACTTCTTTATTTTCTATTTGCTTTCATAATAATGTAATTACATAAGTTTCTTTATTTGTAATTAATGAACATTTAACCTTTCACGAGTACTGATATCATTTAATTTATGTTCAAAATTTCTCAAAATTCTTCTCTTCTTTATTGTTTATACGAACATACCATTTATGTATTCTTACTATACTCTTACTATTATTATACTTCTTTCACATTAATTAATCTCCATTTTTCTCTTTACAACAAAATTTCATCATCTGTCCAAGTTATCAAATTCAATTCTCTATTATTTAATTTTTTTTCTTGACGACCTCTTTTCTTAAATTTTTCCAAAAGTTCTCTTGATAATTTTTCTATTTAATAAATGCTCACCATCTATCATTAAATTCTGACTGACTTTTCTTTTAACTTCACATTTAAAATTTTAAGTTACAAACTTTTCTTCTGTCACACCGTTTAACATTTCTAATTTCAGGTTAGAACTTTTCTTCTGTCACACCTTGACTGTCTTCTTTTCACTTGATTAAATTTAATACAACTTATCCAAATTCTTATTCTACTTACATTTACCCAATTGAATATCAACATAATTATTTAACATTATAACTTTTAATAAACTAGTTTAATATATCATTCGTAATAAATAATTTTGTATTTTATTCTACAACATTACAATATATATATATATATATATATATATATATATATATAGATATATAGATATATATATATATATATATATATATATATATATATATATATATATATATATATATATCTATATATATATATATATATATATATATATATATATATATATATATATATATATATATATATATATATATATATATATATATATATATATATATATATATATATATATATATATATATATATATATATATATATATATATATATATATATATATATATATATATATATATATTTAAAGGAACAACATATAATTAGCTTTTAAAAGTTCAATACGCAGAGAACTGAAGTTAATCTTATTTGAGTAGCATATTTTATATTTTACGCACTGTTTATTATAATATTTAATTAGAGCGATTCTAGGAAAAATCTAAAACATATCTATTCAACTGCAATTAATCCAATTAATAATAATTCTTACGTAATTAACAAATAAGCTAATACCTAATAATATGTAGTTTACATGAATTCATCTGAAATAAAGCTTATGGTTTTTTACGCGATTAATGTATATTCATAGATACTGCACAACAAAATTTAGGGGATCTAAGGAGTACGGCCTAAATAACATAGACAATTCTACTGTGAATACAGATTGAGCATATGTTCATTTTGGTATCTTGCCTTGGAAGGTAAGTGCGAGAAAGACATCACAATGGTACAATTGCAGGTATAAGATAATGATAGAAACAGTTAAGAAAGCACGATTCACACACTTATGAAAAATGAATTTCTTGCAATAAATTCCGTAGTAGAAAATCATCATGTTAGGAGTATGATTTAGTCGATATTGTTAGTTAATATTAGTTAAACCTCCACCAATTGCTAAAGAAAATATGAAAATTATAATTAATGAAGCATTTGCAAGTTTCAAAAATATGATTAAAATTTATGTCCAGTGTTTATTAAATTAAATTTTGTTCTTTATATTCAGCTCCTCTCTTATATTCATATATGTGTTAAATTTTAAAACTATGACAAATAAATCTAAAAGACGCCAGGGCGAGAAGCGACTGTCCCTGTAATTCCATTTGTTGTCTTTTACTATAATCCTTCCTCATGGTGTTGTTAGGTTCATTTAGATATATATAAAAATTAGGTACATATTTACCTTAGTTCTATAGTAACTGACGGTATATTCTAAGTCCCAATGTAAAGAAAAAACATGGAGGGTGTTAAATTTTTTAAAAACCGAGTTATTGTCGATTGAAATTCTCAAAAATAAATATATATATTTTAGAACATCCAGTATTTTTTCTGTATTTCATGTTGAGCACTATTACCACTTCTTAGCCACAATAAGCCTACAAAACGATTTTATTTCATTTAATGTACCAATTGCAGAATAATAGTTTTAGTAAGAGCATGAATCTATAATTGTTTTTAATAAATAATGAATATCTTTACAACGATTCACTTTATATCTAGCAAACTATTATCCGTTCTTCCTGCAGAGAATAATCCGGTTTCACATAGCTCAATTTACAGAAAACCAGCAAGATGTAAAATAGATATCTGTAACAACTTATATATTAATTCGCTAGATGTCTATAGTTATAAAAAAAGGCGCCTAATTTAAAGTTTGTCGTAAAACTAAGATTTTATAGACATTAAAATAAAAAAAATAGGCATTTAAAATATTCTGAATTAAGTTTCAAATAGTAATGGGCTTATTAACAAAAAGAAAACATAAGAGACATTTTTTTATATATTACTGCATCTGTAAAAACGTTGTTTAATTACAATGTTTGAAACGCAGTTTAATAAATTATATATTATAATAGATATGACCGATACAAGTTTGATTATGGAAATTTTAATAAAATGAGTTTGATCGCTGGAACGAGGCGATGAGCTGAGTTCTTGGGCAATCAAACGAGTTCGTTAAACCATAATCAAACATATATTGTTCAATATTTTATCATTGTTGATGAAAATGATAAGTTTTTACGTTATTATTATTATTATTATTATTATTGTAATTGAAATCATAAATGTCAGAAAATTTATATAAAATTCAAAATAAGTCAAATTATTTTTAGCTTTAATAAAGTTGTGTTAAAACATGTAACAAAATTTAAAACAAACACCTAATAAGTAATAGCTTCTCTGATGATGGTATAATAAGCCGAAACGTTAGAAAAAAAATAAAATTAGTTATATCTGACCGAAATCCCCAAAGAACTATATCAGATATTGTTAGGTATAATAAAATTTTAATATCTAAATTCTTAGAATCCGACCTTTCTGTATACCTAACACCTATGAAGAGAAACCCTAGGGAGGACGCGCCCCCTCTTAAATCCGCCACTGCTTTTATCTCAGAATTCTAAGCTAGAAGTCAAAATTCTAAGATAAAAGTCAGAATTCTGAGATAATAGTAACAATTCTGAAATAAAGATCAGAATTCTGAGATACAAGTCAAAATTCTGAAATGCGAGTTAGAGTTCAGAGACAAATGTCAGAATTCTGACTTTTATCTCAGAATATTGAAAACTCCAAGTTTAAAATTATTTGAATTTATTTATTGTTGTGACCCTTCTACGCCTTCATACAATACCCATTTTCCACGTTAAGTTTTATTAACGGTAAAAACTTTGCTTAAAAATAAGTAAGGAATATGAAAAACTCGGATCGAGTTCTCTCCTAGCAATGTGGAAAATGTTTTTATTATACCCATTATAGGAAAAAGTCTTAATTAGTATTTTACATTTACAATTTTAATTTGGATTGACAAATTTATAGTTGTTTTGTATAAAATTTTGTGTTTTGTAACTGTTGTTTTTTTTTTATAGCACAATGAAATGCATTTATTAAATATATGCAAATTTATTTATTAATTGTTCCATTTGATTACAAACCGACTTTGTTTACTAATATATACCATTTCTCTTATTTTGCATATATTCGGAATATTCCTTCCACCTCGATTGATTTATGAAATGCAAGCAATTTGGCAACTATGTGCAATGCAGTTTGTTGCATTCGCAGCCACCGTTGATTCGATCGACCGGACGCTAAGCGACCTCGGGTTGCAGTTGTTTTAAAGTAGTTACTTCTTGGTCCATGGCACTCTTGTACTCGTTTTGTTTAGTCGTTACCAGCTTGTAATACTTAGCAGGATGACCGACATGACGTCACAACAGTCGTAAAATGCATTTTGGGCAACTTTTCAGATGTTTGCTTTTACGGCCGAGTGCCGTCTAGATGTTGGGTGTTAAAATTCTCCAGACCCTATGTTTACCTTGGTATTTCCGATGCCGTATACAGTTGTAGACGAATTTCACATACTGTTATTTTTAATTCCATCAAATATTGCAGTGCCTATTTCCCAATTAACAATATATTATAGGTAATAATTTTTTTGACGTATGGGTATACTCATGACTTAATTGAATATTTCTGTCTAAATCTATTCATGATTTATATAAAGAAATTTTGTTTCTTTCCTGTTCAGTTCACTACATGCGATTATTCAGCTTGCGCTATAATCAATCCATGGTCCAATATATCATATTTTTTGGAGAACTAGAGTCTTCAAGAACAGTTGTTACGATTTTAATGGTTTATATTTTTGTCCACTCATTAAAATCACATCACGTTTCTAAAATATTTAGCTATATTCAAGTACAATGAAAATTTTTACATATATTTTACTAACGAAACGTGTCTGTAACTGTCAAATATTTGCATGATAAAGAAAACAATAGAATAGTTTTAATAGGATATCTAATAGACAATATTTCCATAGTACAGCTGAAAATAAAGAAGAAAAAAGCAATTATAAACTGAAATTATAAAGACCTGGAAATTGATCCATAATACAAGATTGAATAATACAATCTCTGAGTCCTCTCGCTCTTTCTTTCTTGAGATTAATACATCTTCAGATGATGTCCACTTGGTTAGCGAAGTGTTATTGAGTTTATTATGTATTATTTTAGTATTCTACTTTGGTGCAAATCTTAGTTTTTATCTGAACTGTAGGATATCAATGATTATTTATTTTTTTAAAATAAGGAATCAATCAAAGATTGTTATTTTTGTTGATTAATTTTTTAAAGATTGACGTAGTAGACTATTATGACAAGGAAGAGGTTTTTTCCTTAGAATGTGCTAATATATTTGAAAACGGTCATTAAAATACTCCGCTACATCAGTTACGTTATTACAGGAAAAAAAATTAATCATAAATGTTAAAAAAATCGTAAAAACCTGAATTTTAAGAAAAAACAATTGAAACGCAACTTAAAATTACCCTACTTGAAAAGTTTCTCAGATTCTTTCGTTATTTAATATTATGATGAATAAAAAATAGAGCTATTATTTTTCATAATCAATTATTACTTTTATAGGACTGGAAAACTACAGTTCCTTAAATATAATAGAGAAGATATTTAAATTCCTTTTAATTTTTTTTTATAACTTACGTAGACTTTTTAAATTGTTTATCATATATATTTTATATTTTTCCTAACAGATTTTTTAACATTACTGAAAATTGACTAGAATTATTTGAAATTTATACTAGTTGAAGAATAACAGTGAAGATATTTTCCACAATTGCCTTTTCTATCACGTCCTTAGTCTGAATGGCATTAATTTAATCTTGAATTGTCACCAAGTTACTCGACGTGATGTCTGGTTCGCAGGAAACATCCAACAGCGTAACATCAAGATGAAATATTGTAAATTCTATTTATGTTTCTCCGGACTTAATAATTTTGATTGAAAGTTTACTCGCTAATTCATCCATTTTCAACATCTGTAAAAAGAGACCATAAAGAAAACATGTGTCAAATCTGCAATTAAGTTGCATTACATTCTCTTTTAGAACAAAAAATATTTCATCACAAGATTATCCAAATCATTCATCAATAAGTACAATATTTTGGATATTTGGCTTTTTGAAAATAATTTTACATTACATTTTGGATAATTCTTAAAATTGCTGGGACGTTGAAAAATTAGGTATCAGCATATGCACACATCACTAGCATTTATTAATATAGAATAGAATAGAATAGAACGGAACGGAACGGAACGGAAATAGAATAGAATAGAATAGGATGGGATACGATAGAATAGAATAGAATAGAATAGAATAGAATAGAATAGAATAGAATAGAATAGAATAGAATAGAATAGAATAGAATAGAATAGAATAGAATAGAATAGAATAGAATAGAATAGAATAGAATAGCAAATAAAAATAGAATAGAATATTATGGAAGAATTACATTTACAGTATACAAAAAAAGGACGGTAAATCATTTATAGAAAGCTCATAAAAGTACATTTATAGGAAACAACTTGAAAGAATATATTTCCTTAGATATTTTATTATAAAAATTTTAATAAAAAAATTGTTAGAGATTTAATAAGTCTAAAACGAGGACTCTAAATAAATTGTTGTAGATTTAATAAGTTTAAAACGAGGACTCTAAATAAGACAGACCAACTTAAATTATCATCAAATATGCCATCCAGCTTCTCTTCACTTGAACTAGAGGTTCAAGTGTTTGAGTAGTTGTAGAGTTCCATTTGATGAAACAATGAGTTTCTATGACTATGACTCAGGATTTAATTTAAGTTTATTTGACATATACCAAGTTTCGGCTTGATTTTCCATATTCGTTTCAAGTACAAAATTGTCTGTTTTTATTTCGGCGCATTAATGTAGTATCATCTGCGAATAAAATTCATATTTTAAAAGTTAAAAAAATGCCATAAATCATTGATATACGTGGGAAATAGAAATGGCCCCAATACGGAGCCCTAGGGTACACCACATTGTACATTTGAAGCAGTTGAAATTATATCTATCATTTAAGCACAAATACTATTGTCTATTTCTTAAATATGAATCATTACACATTAGTATGTTTATGTCCTCTTTGGAATATTTTTAAGTTGTTTCAATGAAATCTTGCGACATACATTCTCAGCATTATTCTACAGATGCGTACTATAGTCTAAACCGAACTGATGCATTCTGTTCTACAAAATGGGAACTTCATGCGTAAATCTTATATTGAAAAAAAATTATAATGATCAAATTAAGCTATGAAACAGGTAAAAAATATATTATAGGTATTAAATTTTTTGTATGCAAATTTACCAATTTATGATACTTTCTCATCTATAAAGCACTTTCGACTTTTTTACCTGAGGCGTCGTGATATTAGGCTCGCATTTCATCGCCTGTCATCCATCGTCGGACGAAAATGTTCATGCAAGTTGATTTTATAACCGATATTATGTTAATTTTCTTTTTTTGTCAATTTATTTGTAGGTTATCTATTGGACTCAATTTATTTAGTGTTATGTCTAATAGTAACACTAGTATCGACTGATAATTATTATAACGTGTATTAATTGAGATTTCAACAAAATTATTAAGTTCATTATTTTTGCTTGCCATGAACCGTTTTGAGATTATTTTATGCTGTTAATCTTTGCTTTTTTATTGTTCTCTAACCTGCGTTGAAATAATGTCTCGAAAATCCAGGATTTTGTATTATGATTCCCTATAGATTATTGTGGTGCAAAACCCAGATTTAGAGTGCCAACAGTTGCATGTCTCATTTTAGATAGAAACAAATTCCAAATAGAAGTTTGCCCCTCGATGGAATATAACCAACGATATTTATTACCAAGTAAGTAATTTGCACCTACCTATTTGGCTACGGTTTAATTGTGTTACATTTTATTCGTTTTCTGTAGTATATGTATATATCTTATTTCTACGAATCACCAAAACACTATACACTGCACTCGACGCAAGTTGACATCATCTAGAGATGATTAAAGCCCAATTTTATCTCAGTTTTAATCATCTCCAGATGATGCCAACTTGGTTGGCAAAACGCGCGTCGAGGTGCAGTGTATAATGTTCTGGCGTTTCATCGAAAACTACGTCAGTGTTGTCTTCACATCAAAGAGTCCAACCTACTCCACAATTATTTCTAACAATTGACAGAATTTTGATTACCGAAACTGATAATTTTTAGTGAATTTGCTAGCGATATAACTATAATAAGCTCTTTGATCTGGTAGTCTGGTTCATTATTATTATGTAACTCAGTGATCGAGCGGTCAAGACACTTGCATCTCACCCTGGGGTACCGGGTTAAATATCCAACCAAGAAGCAGTGATCTTTACATACATAAAATATGCAGTACCCTCTCGTGCAAGTTTTATTTAATGGTACAAGGAGATGTATTAGTTGTAATGTTTAATACAGTTAACAATTACTATTGTAGCATGTTGTGTATAAAATTTAAATAAGTGGCCCTAGGATAGATAACTGGGGCATGTCAGAAATAATAAGCCTAGAGAAAGAAGCGACATTGTTTAACGTAATATGTTATGTACAATTTTTTAAATACCGGGTTAAAATAGTAAGAATCAAGTTATCAGAACAGAATTATTTACATTTTGATATAAGTAAATCATGATTAATTGTATCAAGGAATTTGGTAAAATGTAATGGGATCAAATCTGCAGTTTGATTTTTTATCCAAAGTTGGTATTATATTATCGATCATATTTATCAAGGTATGTACATATTGTGACATGTCCTCTCATAAAAACAGACTAACAACTGGGAAATAATTTATTTGTAAGTTCCAAAAGTATCTGAACTACCTTATAATAGATAGATGACTTATACTGAGTTTTTATGTATAATTAAATAATTACTATCTGAAACATTACATCTAGAGCAGTAATTTGTTTCGGATACATAACATACATCTATCATTTTCATTAACCAACGGAAACAGGACTGAAAACACGTGTTAGTAATGATGAGTGAAGTAATTTTAGATCTAATAATAATATTTGCAACTTTAACTGCAACGATGATATTATGTTTTAAAAATATTTACACGAAACATATTGTATAGTAGACTAGGGCGTCCCAAAGAAGGATCAAATTAAATAGAAAATACAAACATGGTTTTTGTTTTGTCTATGTACAACATATTTATTATTTTTAACGATAAATTTCGTATGAATTGTTAAGGAAATATGTATGTACTAAACTTGCTTCTCTATATGCAGTGTATCTAAAAATGTTCTCCTGTTATTTCTCCAAGGACCTGAGATAACAGCATGCAACAAAAATGATGTGAAATTCATCAAAAATGTTATTTTTTAGTTAGTTTAACACTGATGGTGTCGCGAGGTCTAACAACTTACAGCACACTTTATTTATTTATTTTCATCTTCTACATCAACGATGTGCCATTTTTGATATTTCTTCTTGATTTTTTTATGATACAGTACGATACAAGTATTGCCTATCCCACATCAAATGTCGAAATACAATCATTGGTTTCATGGAACATCATAAACAGAGGTTGGATTTACCAATCGGATTCCAGGGATGATTTTTACAGATGATATAATAAGTATATAGTAAACGTCTAGTGAAACATTGCCAAATTACAAAAAGAAAGTCATGCAACATATTAAGTGCATTTTATTTAATTTTACAATGTCAATGCGTAACTTAGTTTTCTCAGGGAATGCGCTATATTAAATAAAAACGTAATGAGTAATAGATTCTTTTAAATTGCAGTATACCGGTAATTTATATTACTGCGTGGAGGGGACACTATCAAACAGTATCTTGCATAACGTGGATTCATTCGGACGTAGGTACTAAAAACGTGGAGTTAAAATGTCACAACGTATTAAACCGTCGGACGCCACAGTAAATTCTTGGGTTCGCGATATTGCCGATTTACAATTTGATGGTAGAAAATTATATTGCAATAGATGTGACAAAGCAATTTCGTGGTCATGCAATACAAATATTAATAGACATATTTCCTCAGAAAACCATAAACGGCTTTAGGTGGCTTTACTTACAGTGACATGCAACGTAATTTTAACTTAGATTTAGTGGAATTTATGATAGAATGTAACATACCGTGGTCGAAACTAGACAATTCACTTTTTAGACAATTTTTGGAACAATATATTAGTGGCAAATATAGCATTGTTAACGTGCTTTCGGGGTCTGCACAAAGAAAAAATATTTATCAACGGAGTGTGAAAATATCAAAGGGAAAATTCCTTCTGAGCTTAATGGGAAGTATATCTGGCTTAGCGTGGACGAAACAACCAATGCGCGGGTTTAAGGTAGCGAATGTTTTAGTAGGTGCATTGGAGTAAAATTGTTCAATGAGCAGACACTTGATCACGACTACAATTTTAGAAGCTACAAATTGTCACACTATAGCGGATGTAGTGATTCAAGTCTACAAGAGTTTTGGGGTGACAAAAATGCAAAAAATAAGGACAAGTTCTTATTATTTCTTACCGATGGAGTGAATTATATGAAAACTGTTGGAAGAATTTTAAAGAAAACATATTAGAATATACTTCATGTAACATGTTTTAGGAGGTGCTAACCTAATGTTGATAATTTGATATCTAGTGTAAAGTAAGATTTTCTTAAAGCACCAAGTCGTGTACGGTTATTTCATGAAATTCTACCAAATACTCCATTACCTCCAGAGCCCATTATAACACCATGGGGAACTTAGCTAGAGACATCGTACTATTACTGTCATTTTGAAAACGTTCAATCCCTAATACAGCAGTTAAATCAAAATGACGCAGTTGCTATTTCACAGGCGCAACAGGCATTTATGGATCTAACTGTTCAAGAAAATCTGGAGACAATACACGGAAGTTTTCCTCGAATTCCTCTAGCCATACGAGGCCTTCAATATCAGCCAACATCAGAATTTACTACAGTTGATGCAATAAACATTGTGTTCGATTTCGACAATATATTTTTCAATTACATGGAGAAATTGCTGTTACGGTACAAACAAAATTCCAAACTGTTTAAAAAAAATCTCGGATTTGTTACGAAGACAGATAAAATAGACCTTTTAAATGGCGAAGAAGTAGACATTGCTACACTGGGCATGAATGTGGTGACTGCGAAAGTTTACATATTTTAAGAATGCCCCAGTTACATCTGTCAACGTCGAGCGATCCTTCTCGCAATATAAATTGATTTTCAACGAAAGGCGCCGAAGTTTAACTCCAAAACATTTAGAACAGATATTAATAATATACTTTTAATCTTGTAACCCGCAGTGAAAAATACCTGTATGTGTTAGTTTAGTGGTAAGTACATCCCCCTATACCACCAGTTATCTTAGAGTGAGTGTTTATAATAAATTGACGTTATCAACTTTGGGTAATACGGAATTCACTAAAAAAATATTTCAGTGTAAGATATCGCTTCATATATGCATGAAAATCTGACATATAACCACCTAAAGCCAACCCTGATTTTACGTCATATCCGATTGGTAAATCCGACCTCTGATCATAAGTATATTTCGGAACTCATCTGTTTACCTTCTCTTTACCTTAAGAAAAAGATTGTGATATTCATACAGACCTTGGTAAATACACTGTATGAATATGTGACCAAATAAGTTCCGAAGTCTCATCGTAGACATTGAAATTCGTTTTATTATGCCTTTTATGCCATTGGTTACTATTGGTGACAAATACTCGGATATATATGAGGGTTTCCCTGTTATGTATAGCTTTTACAATTAGTTATAATATTATCATATTATAAATACGTTTATTACAGTACTTATTACCTATTAAGCGCATCAAAAATGTACTAATTCTCGACAGGGACGTACTGTTAGAGAAATAATAGTTTTTTATGAAGGAACAATATTGTGGTATCTGCATACATCGTGATATCAAACTTAATATACTTTAAAATCATTACGGAACAAAGTAAGGGCAATGGCCCCAAAACTGAGCTTTTGCGAATACTAAGAATCCCTAAATAACTCTATATCAGCAAATGTTAGTTTAATATTTTTTTAGTCTAATCTATTTTTGAGCAGTGTGATTGTGAATAATGAAATACTATTAATCTGTTTTTCAGCAGAGTGTGAATGTGAGTAATGAAATATTTCAGAAAACTTCGAACGTCCAGGTCAATCGTGAATACATATTTTTTGTTCACAGATCGTGAACGAATAAATATGCCAAACGTGCAGTTTAAATTATTATTATTAACAAAAAAATGTATGCGATTCTGTAATTTTTATAAAGATCCCAGTTCATGATTACAAAACCACATTGAGTTTATATTGAGGCAGAATTGGCCACATAAATTGTATTTTTATACATGACTCTGAC
Organism: Rhamnusium bicolor; assembly: GCA_029963845.1. Taxonomy (NCBI): domain Eukaryota; kingdom Metazoa; phylum Arthropoda; class Insecta; order Coleoptera; family Cerambycidae; genus Rhamnusium; species Rhamnusium bicolor. The sequence continues at coordinate 626,148 of JANEYF010003191.1, forward strand.
GACTGGAGCGTATATAAATGTTTTTAAAAAAGAGGTAAAAAGCTTTAGATAAATAAGCACTTTGAAATATGTGAACAATCATCTCACGGTTGTCTAATACGACTAATTTAAATTTCATTGATCTTGGCGCATATGCATAATTGATAGTGGAAATAAATTATAATTCGTGAGTTAAATCTGTCTATATCTAAGTTGGCTAAAACTGGTACCTATATTAGTCTATGCAATAGCGTGCAAATTCAGCGATGAAAGGTTACTGTCTGCCAGTCGGTCATCAAAAAGACCATATGAGTAGCATACTTTAAAAAAAATTTTTTTTTAATCGAATGGTTATCGATATTTGTCCGCATAGATAGTTAGTATATGTACTCTATATACCCCAATTACGCTGACAGAAAAAACATCCGGTCGGCGGCGGTAACCGGAAATTGAATAAAATATCTTATAGTTACCAGACCAACCCTAGCGCAAAATGTTTGTTTTGGTGTATTCAGTACTGTACTGTAGTGGCAGACATTTCTATGGGTCGGTTTTTGAGCAAATTGTCATCAAAGTGGTGAAAAATGGATCCAAATTTGAAATGTTGATAAAAAACAGTCAAAATTAAAAAAACTGCTGCTCAGCCAGCTTATAGTTCACAAGGCACTAAAAAAATCCTAACCTTGACTGGCTGACATTTTTGCCAAGTTTAACCTCCTCAAAGGGTTAAAAAAAAATTTTAGTTTTTAGTGTCTGTACTTTTTTCTTATAAATATTAGAAAACGTCCTTTGGATATGTTATTACGGTAGAAAATACGAAAAATTTGAGCAAAAATGTCTGCCTACCAAAGTTTTTTAGTGCCTTGTGGACCATAAGCTGGTTGGGCAGATGTTTTTTTTTTAATTTCAACTATTCTTTATCAACATTTCAAATTTTTATTCATTTTCGCCACTTTGATGGCAAATTGCTCAAAAATCGACCGATAGAAATGTCTGCCACTACCGAAAGTTTTGTCTGCGTAATTGGGGTATGTGGAGTACATATACTTACTACCTATGCGGACAAATATCGGTAACCATTTGATTAAAGAAAATGTTCCCTCCTCAGTATCCGTCTGTCATACCAAACATTTCAAAAGATAAAAAATATGGTACTCATATGGTCTCTTTGATTACCGACTGGCAGACGTTAACCTTTCATCGTCGAATTTGCACTCTATGGCGTAGACTATATTATCACATTTTTAATTACTTTAATAACTTATTTTGATGAAAATTTCTATCATTTTTAATAATAACAGTATTTTTCATAATTCTCATTATCCCATTCATGCTATTTTTAAAACACATCAGTTAGTACAATTAGGAAAACGAAATCATTCTTCCCGAAAATCAGAAATTGAATACACATTTTCTTTGGTATTTTTAATTGTATATTTTGATATATTGCCGATTAATTACTTTACATATTATTTTATATTTCAACGTGTTAAGCTTATCTCTGTTTAACCTCTGCATAATATTAATTCTTAAATTATTATTGTTCTCGAAATAATGTCACGTTCGGATTGAATAAAACGTTTTGAAAGGTATTTAAGCATTTGTGACAGGTATCTTAGTAACTGTAACCTTAATGTATATTTTATATTCTAAAATTTGGTAACCGATTTCTTTCTACTAGTATGCTGATGCTATCTTATAGAGGATCATTACTTATATCGGTCTCCAATATAACGGGAATGAATGAATAACTTTGGTAGAGTTGAGTAAGCAATTATGTTATTTACTCGTATGCATTCGATAATTTAAGATAGGTCAATAACTACACTGGATAATTTATTGAGGTTAGGAGAGAATAAAACCAATATTTTAAATATAGACCAAAGGTCGAAGAGTTTTCATCATTTTCAGTGCTAGTACTAATAAATATTTGACTACATTGGGCTCTGTAAATTTGACCAATATCAAATGCAAGATCATCCATTCATTAATTAGTTCCATTATTTGTGGACCGACAACTGTGCACTCCTTGATACTCGCATCACTAATTCTAACAAACTTGTCCCTCAAGAAAAGAAAACCTTAGTCTCTATGATCTATCTCTTTAATAAAATGTTTCATCAAACCTAACTTAATATGTGAAGGTGGAAGATAAACTTTGTTCATCGCTTTTTGGCGTAGTGGTTTTTCCTGCCCCTACTGTCCCATTCACACAGGAAGCAACAAAATTTTGTGTATCCAAGTTGTATTTCAAGTAATGATCACCACAAACATACTGTATACTGTAAAGAGGTCAGCAAAAGATTAATATTTTCGTACGATTTCTTCGTGATAGCAGCTTAAGCAAGGGGTTCGATAAATACCTGTTCTCATTGTGACTGCTTTGAAATTCAGCTGGGAAGAATCTATCGCCATTCTTCAGGATTGTGTTTCTGTATCAAGGCCTTTATTGAAGAGCCCACATTATTACAGTAGACTAGATCATCGTGTTTATCGAAAAGGTGTTCAAATCCATGCTGCCTTTTACGGAAAGGACTAACTTTTGTACCTTTCTGTAACAGATTCCAACCTTTTAATGTTGAGGCTAATATTTGAGCTTGAAATTTTGATAAACTAAGATCACGAACCAAATCATTTAATTCTACCTGATTAATTTGGTTAGGCTCAATAAACGTCGTCTGAAAGTCAAAGTTTTATTGAGTTCGGCGTAGTACTTTATGAAAAATGAGGATGGTCAGTTACTAGAAGATGTAGGCTGATGGAGAAATTCTGACTTTCTATTCACAATGACCACTTCCAAAAACATAATAAACAAAAATTGTGCATTTAGCAGAATCAGTGTGAGCCAATGGAATTAATAATATTAGTTGCAGGATAAACTTTGTAAGCCGTATAAAGGAGCGTTTACAGTGATACTGTAAATGATTAGTTACTTGTACCACTAATTTACAGGACAGCCACCAATCCAATGTAAACCGATTGAAAAGGTACTTTACAGGTATTTATAGCAGCAGCGAGGACAGGAAAGTATATAGCCATTTACTTATCAACTAACCTTCCCTCTCCATCCTCATTAACCACTGGCCCAATGTATATGCTTAACGCGCGTTTACATTAGTATTATTTGGACCAGTTATTAATACAAGTAGAAAGCCTGGTTAGTTGACTTTCCCAGACCCAGTGTAAGTTGGTTAGTAAATAGCCTGAGAAGCTATACATTTCCCTGTCATCGCTGCTGGTACAAGTACTTTCCCATTCGATTTATATTGAGTTAGTAGCTGTCTTGTAAGTTAATGGTACAACTAACTTACCCTTTACTATATCAATGTAAATGCGTGTTTAGTTGCAAAAAACCGAATCATTTTTGAACGCGAAACACGGCCATGAAAAGGATTTATCCTCTCCAAATGATGATACATCTGCTACTGGCAAGGGAAAGAACACTTACGCTGAGTCTGGGAAAGTCGACTAACCAGGCGAGCTACTTGTACTAATAACTGGTACAAGTAACTATACATTAATATAAACGCGCCTTAATAAAAAACGTAAATGTTCGCTGGTCCAATTCCAGTGATCCTCTAAGTAAATAACTAAATACAAGAAACATACAGACACCTCATCTTTTCTAGATATGTACTTAAAAAAAATCTAGGTTTTATGTATTTTACTGATTTAAAATTTTTTATGAATAATAAATAATATCACCACATAATTTCATAGGTAACAAGGATCAGAATTTAAGATAGTTTATTTAGGAAATCTTACCCTATGACTCAAAATGGCTACCTTTAGACATTTTTCCAATTAAGAAAATATGTTTATAATTAAAAGACTTTTCAAATTGGGTTTTTCTATGAAAAAACAAATTCAGTGTTGCGACGCACCTGATGTAAGTGCACTTTTCAACACCATTTGTGGAACAAGCAAACAGCAAACTTGACAAAAATAATGTGTAGGTATTCAAATACCATTTACCGTTTTTAGGGAGTCAGTATTTAATCACCTTGTATGTAATTAAATATGATAGATTCTGCAGATATATCAGATTGTCAAAACGTTCCTTTCAAATAACAGATTTGAGGTTTCAAGTGTTGGCGGTATCTTTTCCGTGATGGATCAAAATTAATTTTAAAGAGAAAGAAGAAGAAACCTACATTAAAATCCATTTGTATTTTAGTTTAAATATTAATTAACCGCAAAGGTATAACAAATATAAATTATAGCTATTTCAAGTTTTCACTTAAGTTGTGTAAGTAATATCCTTAATGAACCGAAATAGTAATTAAAAAAAGAATGGTAATAATATATCCAATAATTTTAAATAAAACTGACAAGTCTTGGGGTTTTGTCAAACAAATCGAACTTATTATAATACAAGGTCAAATTAAAATGCAAAAATTTATGCATTTGCATAAATTTACCATTAATTCTCTTGTTAACTTTGTTGATGTATTTATTGTTAAAAAACTTGGCAAATAAAAAGGTTTTGGAAGTACAGGTGCTAAAAATGAATAAATGATGAGTGCATCATAGTCACAGAGAACCACAATACAGAGTGTCCCATAAATAACAGCCATACTATTTGCATATCTGTATTTTATAATGTAATTTTTTATGCACAATTTAAATCTATAGTTCGATAAAACGTCCCATAATAAATTTTGAACACCTTTTAGATGTTTTTAATTAAATTACGTTGTTACAGAAACAAGAATTCATTATTTCTCTACCTACCTAATACATTAAGAGTAATATCTGACAAAAAATTTTATATAGAAGGAATCGCTGACTAAAAGGATTTTGTAATATACATTCTCTTACTCTCGCAATTATTTGCTGCAGGATTTGATGTTCATTAGAATAAAGGAAGTTTTGTATTTTTCTCTGCAGCTACTGTATGGTGCAATCACAAAAACCTTAAAGAAATTTAATTTTAGTTAATATAAAACAATTATTTATCATTGATGTATGATATTTATACAGTGGATTAAATTATAAACATTTCTATTCAATTATAATCCTCCAAAATAAAAAATTAACGTAAATAATTCAATCAACTTAAGCGTTGGGTAATTTTTGACTAAAGTAAATATTGATAAAAAAAAGAATAATCACAGCATTGGAGTGTAACATTTTGCAACATGTGGTGTCTGTTAGATATCAACAATTATCATTTTAATACGATAATTAATCAATGCAAAACGTAAAATTGGCGTAAAAAATATCAAATCTCCTAAATAGCAGCTATTATTATAGGTATCTCCACAGTTTCGACGCTCCTTTGCTTACCGTGGAAATAGCTGAAATATTAATTTAAATTTTTATGCAGGGTCCGCCACTTAAAACACTCTGAGCAGTAACTTTTTATTTGTCTAAAGTCATATCCTAACATGCTTGGTATCAAGTGATATGTAAAATAAAACCCTTTTCAACGGATTACTGAAAGTCAAAAAACAATTGACAATCAAACATTTAATACTAAGTTGATTCTTTTCATTTTTTTTTCTTCTAGAAACATAGAAAATTGTATTTGACGTATTAAATATAGCATTTAATTACTTTTTTATTCCATATACAACACTCTTATAATGAGTGGGAAAATTATTTTATGTACTCCTGAAGTAGGTTGGAACCTTTGGTGTGAAGTTAACACTGACGTAGTTTTCCACAAAACACAAAAACACTATATGCTGCACTCTACGCGAGTTTCGCCAAGTAAGTTGGCATCATCTGGAGACAATTAAAACTAACCTCATGTTAACAAGCTACTCTATTTATATCTAAAGAGTTGTCACGGTTCTGTGAACCGTGACCCACTAACCTAAAGAACGGGCTATTTGGGATTGGCCCTCTATCACAAATCGTACTATTTTTACACTTTGTGATTTCCAAGCTATCAAATGCATCCAGCTGTCTAGTATTTGTTACATTCCCAATTAATTTGAAATTGCTAATATCTATTTTGTGGTTGTTCTCAAACGCATATTTTTGCAACACCAGATTTATCTGTTCTACCCTATTTGAGATGATCCTTGAATCTGATTTGAGTTGATCGTCTAGTTTGTCCTACATACTTTTTATTACAGTCCTTACAGCTAATTTCGTAAATTCCCAACCCTTCGTTTGTTTCAATTTTGTCATTTGGATTGCCTAAAAGTTGCTGTCACATCTGCCATGAAGACAAAAGTTGTTAATTGGCAAAATGAGAATAATTTGTTATTCTTATGCCCTTGTATTAGTGAATTCTAGTCATTCACAGCAATAAGAACTAAGGTACAATTTACAAATGCTGGAAAGAGGGAAATGCTTCTGATTTATTACGAATGTGGTAGAAGTGCACGCTTAGCATGTAGTATGCAGAAAGATTTCCAAATGGACGTTGCTTGGATCGCAAAACATTTAAAAACCTGCTACAAAATTTAGATGTTTGAAACCTGCACGAATCCTAGAAGAATAAGTTAGAAACGAACCACTAACGATACTAACATAGTCGCTGTTCTTGCTTGTGTAGCAGAAAATTCTTATGTATATGTGACAGACATTAATCAAGACGAATGTTTCTAGTACTTTGGTGTGAATAATCCTGCATAGAAACAGATTTCACAACTATAAAATGATAGTTGTGCAGGAACTATGGTCTGACTATTACTATCACAGGCTAAATTTTATAGCCCTAATGTCAGTTTTGTGGAGAGTACTTTCTTTAAGATATTATTATATCTTAAAGAAAGTACTGTGGAGTGACGGGTCGTGTCTTACGTAATGATGGAAAGTTAATAGGCATAATTGTCATTACTGGAGTGACATACATTTCAAATGGATAAAACAGCGTAGTTTCCAAAGAAGGTTTAGTGTCAATGTCTGGTGCAGTATTACTAACGATATGATTTATCGGTCCTCACTTTTACGATGAAAAACTAAAAGCCGAAAAATATTTATACTCTTTAGAACATATCTGCATCCTTTATTGAAAAATACTATACCATTTGACTTAAGGACAGACATGTGGTTTCAATAAGAAGGGTCTCCCCTTTATAATGCGAACATTATAACACACTCCTAAACCACACATAATACGGTCATCGATAGATATGCACGTTTGGCCCGATACATCAGATTTAGCTCCACCAGACTAGTTTATCTGGGGCTACTTCCAAGCAAAATGGACATAAGCAACATTAACACAAAAATTTCGACACAAATTTGTACTCTTGTGGTCAATTTATTGAATGCAATTAATTTTCATAAAATATTAATGTAATTATATTAAGTTACATGCGACTTAACTTCCATGGCGATAACGACGAAAGAATGAAAAGTTGTTTATTAGCAACTAAATATAAAAAAAATTTGGTATTTAGCAGTGTTGTGCTTAAAATCATTTTAAAATGTTGGTAAATACCATCAAATTGCATAAATCAGTGTGAAATCAGTTTAGGAAATTTTGCGAAGAGAAAGAATACGTGCTAAATGAAGCAACTTCAGCGTTGAAGTTGAACAATATTTTGAAAAACTGGGCCTTCAACATGAAGAAGAGTGATGGTTCAGATTATAAAAAAATGGTGGTTGAGAACATGTGGAATGTAACAGCCAAATTAGTACAAGAAAGGTTTTTTAAAAACTAGAATGTTGCGTTGAATCCGTTTACTGTTATGATTTCTAAGCCGACTGCGATGTGAGGGATACATAAATGAAACAGCTTCAAAATTAATCAGAAAATAGGCTAAGAACTATTGCCGTTATTGTCCAGCGAGAATATGTGAATATGATTAGCATTTAGGATGAGAACCCGCCAGAAGGCCTCCAAAATTTTTTTTCTTATTATGGCTTCTTACGAGTTAGTGTGACGTGTACGAGACGGCAACAAATGCGCATCAAATTACATCAAACCGAAAATTAACAATACTAATGCAGCAATAGGCAAGGTGAAACAAAACCCAATTACTTCCAAATGCGCTCAGCGTGGTGCTCAAAATTTAGATCAAGACAAATGGTCAATGTAAAACAAGAGTAATCCTGATATATACCCCGTTAGGTAATCTGCTATAGCGATTAATTATTGCATTTCTTAACTTACCTCCTTTTTTGCTTTAGACTATACCGTGCCTTTATTTCCAAAAATCTCTATTGGAACAAGGAAAACTCAAGTTCTTGGACTGGGTTGAAACCTTTTTGATATGAAGATAATACTGACGTAGTTTTTAATCATCTCCAGATGATGCCAACTTGATTGACGAAACGCGCGTCGAGTGCAGTATATGGTGTTTTGTTGTTCTGTGTATAACTACGTAAATGTGAAGTTCTTGGTATAAAAATGTTCCTAGGGAAGAAGTCAAATTGGGAAGTGGGTTAAAACTACAGCGGAAAAGACTGGTTTAAACGTTAAAGATACGAGAATATGCACTCATTCTCTCAGATCTTCAGAAGTATTGCACTTAACGAAGGCAGTCATTGGGAGACAGCAACTAATTATAATAAAGGTACACAGCAACGTCAATTCCATCAAATCCTACCTTCAAATAGATCATGTATCAATCACTGAAGGTCGAAAAGAACATACCTACATCAGATCTATAACTTTAAACACCGTAGTGGTGTAGAGTTTCAACTAAAAATCATGATGTGGTCCAATATGAATCTACACCTAAGAAACCTAAACATAATTTTTTGGCCTTCCATATTAACACATTTGTAAAAATTGTACTGTTAATTTCAGTTGTAGTAATAATTAATAAATATTTGATGTGGCCAGCACATAACTTTCTTATACCAGTATATTTCATCCTGATCTAAAAAATCATTCTAGTTAATTCTTCACTTATCCCAATTATATTTTATCACCGTCGTTCGATACTGTCAATAATAATTTATGTCATATATTTTAATAATTTCTTATAAATATTGACATTTTTGCAACTAAATTAGACATTTCAAATGTCAAACTGCCAAATTTATCCTAACCCCATTTTATGAGGTCAAATGTATAAAAAAATGTCAGTTTACATTGAAGTACTTGGAAAATGTATTTTATTGGATTGATATAGCAGAGATTAATAATCCTTCAGCTGGACAATTTTGCTCATCGCCGAATTTGTCATTGTCTTTGACTTTTAAAATATGTGTACTAAATTTGAAAGCACTATCTCAAAAACTGTGGCTGCCATCGCAATACTACAGACATGCAGGCAGATTTTTTTCTAAAAAGTTATATTTTTTATTATAATTCGTTGAGATTCGTCCAAAAAATGCAATATTTTTTTTCCCGAAATTGTACCTATTTTCTTCTTTCATTCATTATGTCTCTTCTCGTGGTACCACATTTACTAAATTTAATGTGTCACCGAAAATGTTGTTGAAAATCTTAATAGCCAAATAATTTGGTAAATCTCCCACTAGTATTTTTTGAGTTATCGTGGCCACACACAAACACGCACGCTCGCACGCTCGCACGAACGCACGCACTCACGTGCACAAGCGCGCGCACATATACACACACACTCCAACACACACACACACCTCGACACACACACACCGACACACATACACACACACCGACACATACACACACCGACACATACACACACCGACACATACACACACCGACACACACACATACACCGACACATACACACACCGACACACACATACACACCGACACATACACACACACCGACACATACACACGAACCGTCAGATATCATCGGAAAATAATCAGAATGGATTCAGGAGGGTTCAAAACGTAAATATCAATCAAAATCTCGAAGTCAAAAAAACCACGATTACTGTACTTCCTTATATTAGGTATAAGAAAGTAAAATTGTTAATAAGTAATATATTTTATTTAATAACAGTGATGTAAAATTTTACAAATAAAAAAAAATGACGAAAAAATTGCACACCCTAGAGAAAAAAAAGTTATCGAAAAAATAGCACCAGTGCATATTACCGCCGTAATCTAGTGGAAATTTCATTATTCTTATAACATTATTTACACATGAAATAAATAATTACCAATAAAATTTTCGTATTTATAATTTATACACAGTATTGCAAGGAGTTCAATAACACAAGAAAAACATTTTGGCCTTAAGTCAAATTTTACTAACAAACTTATGTCTCACCAAGAACCAACTTTTGATGAAATCATTTCACTTACACTTTTTCAGTATTACTTGGTGGTTACATAAACAATTTAGATTTGAATGAACTCATTAGTTTGTTACACATGCAAATGAATCATGCAAAATACATTTTGCAATAGTCACCTCTGTTGTAATTGCCAACGTGAGAGATTCAAAAATGCTTAGTTAAAACTAAAATATTTGTAACTACTTTACCAGTAAACAAATTGTGCTTTCTCATATCTTTATACAGGTCGGACCAGATTTTAATCGGAAAACTTAAAGACTCGATAAGATACGCCAAAATAGTATGGATTTGCCATATAAACTTATAGCTAAAAATACTTAGTTTTCGAGATGAAATTGTAAATTTTTCTCAGTTTTTCCCATATTTCTCCGGAAATAATTGAGATATTATTATAAAATTCAAAAAGTGAACGTTGCTTGTATCAGTACACTTCTCACCATAGTTTTCATCCCTCCATTCCAACCAGACGCGTGATGGTGGGGGGTGTCAAAGATATTCTTTCCAAAGAAATGGGACGTCGCTTATATCGTTTTTCTTTATTTTTCGACATTTATCCGACGCGGCTAGTCTTGGTGTCTGGGGGCTCAACTTGAAAATGGCATATGAAAGGGCACTTCTTATTAAGGCCCAAAAACAATTTTTGGTAGAAAGAAGATATTTGAAATAAAAGGTTTTTAGAAAAAAAAATCGAACCACTAATACAAATATAAATGAAAGTAATATTTTTAATGAAAATGATTTCTTTTCTTCACTTTAAAACTGGATATGAAGATGAGAGAGTACTGCTGTATCTAGCAGAGACGGATTTTTCTTAATACTATGTTTTTCATTCCTGTAAACTCAACGATTTTGACACTAATTTTTTTTTTCAAACTGACATTGTGCAGTTGTAAGAAAAATATATCTGTATTGTATGCTTCGGTATGTATAAGTGTCTTTTTGCTTTGCCGTATCAATAAGAAGGTGTATTGTGAATTAAAATTATATGATACATACCATTCTGCGTAAATATCGTCGTTTGCATATAAATAACCACTTAAAATCTAATAGTTTGTGGGATACTAGTTAATGTCTCTGGCTATAGATGAGTCTTACACAATAGTTTTGAACTCGCTGTAGATGATCATTGATCACAATTGAATTTTACAAGGTTGCTCCTTACTATGTCACTGTACGGCTGTCCCAAGTACAAACACTGTAAAAGCTATTGATTTCATCTTTATATTCATTATGCAGTGTTTATATTTTGGACAGCAGTGTCATTCAAATATCATAAAAATAGAAACATTTGAAACCAAATTTCTGCCAAAATATTTTTTTTACTAAAATAAATGCAGGTTTCAAAAATGGTGTTATTTTTATTGTAGTTAGTGCCGTACTTTTCTTTAATAAAAAGATTTTTTTCGTGCCAACCAACGCAGGACAGTCCTCCCGTGAACTCATAGGAGTCGCGCCAGCAAATTAACTACAATTACTCTCACATTCCGAAGGATTAGTGGCTGTAGTTTCCAGAATCATGTACCTTAAGCAAACGGAGAGAACCTAAAATGAGCGGCTTCCGCATTTGGCTTGCGAATACTGATCTTCAATTCTGAGAGCAGCGTAAACTTTATTCTTTCGGGTGTACGACCCTCTTGATTAAATAACCTGGGTACAATACTTGGTGCTCATACCGAAGATCGAGATATTTGGTACGTTTTTCCCACTCCTTCAAGGGAATGTCAACTCTGCAGGTGCTGAAACTCGATGACATGCATCATCTTCGTTTCATGGTCGAGAGGATTGTCAGGCTTATTGGCTTAGATTATCGTAACAGTTGGGAACTAATAGTTCCAGTAAATACGACATTTCTCGTGGTGTTTGGTCTACCTTTTACGAATGTCTCAGGTAGTAATATTGCACTCGTAATGCTGTATTGTGTCGGTGTATGAAGGCAAAAATCGCATATAATCATATGTGGCATATAGAAAGTAAGTGCATGAGCGCTTCCGGCCCCTGTGGTAAATCAAGATGTTGTTGACCAGTCCACCAGGACGCATTAAATTCTTTGGTCTTGAATTTAGCCCAACCGATCTTAAAAAGGCGAATATCAGCCTTACGATAAACCCAATCTTTCTATATTCTTATAGAAGACACCGTACTAGGGTTTATTAACGAGCTACGGGAAGAGATTTCCCTGTTTGGCAGCTCTGATTTGAGCTTTCCAGAGATTTGGCTGAGCTTAGTGACTGATTCTACATCAGCTCCTCGCGAGTTTATCTGCAGATTTCTTCGCTGCCTTGAACAATCCTATTTCATGATGTTTTATAAACCACAAGAAAGAATCCGAGATCCTGAGGATGTTACTTACATGTCAGTACTATAATGCAATGCATACACTCCATACTCATGACTTGGAGGGAGGGGGAGCAAAGGTGGAACAGATGATCTAGAATCAATGCTTCTGTGAATATTCATCTTGCGGGTATCTCGGTTTAATTGGCGCAGCTCACCTACTGTACACTTTACTACTCCAAAGGTGTAGTGCAGGATCGGAGGGGCAAGAATATTATTCGCAGACACTTTGTTCCTGTCCGAAAGTTCGGATGACCAAATCTTTAGGAGTAGGTGTTTTTACTTGCCCCGGAGAGAATGCTTTATTTGTGTCATATTATAGATGTGACTATTTAATATTAATATTATTATTGTTACTATATATTTTTCAAGCATGCTCCCTGCCACTAGTAGTTGCTTCATTAGATATTAATTTCTTTGTGTTTGGTACTACAATCCATCGCTTTATTCCATAATCACACAAAATTTAAAGAACAAATCTCTTCGCGTTATAAAATTAGTAACTAAATTAATTTTTGTTTCAACGCCCTGCGCTATATGCATTTTTCGACCTAAATGATGGCAGTTTTTGGCATGATTTTTACTTTATGCATAACTTTTACTAATGTGTTCATTAGCTACTGTTAATGCTCATTTACTGACTTTATCTAGGTATTTTAAAAAGTTTACCTAAAATTAACACGGACGTAAACTTTTTTGCGAGTCACTAAATCTCTTGAAATATTTATGTACAAAGGTTTAAATTACTAAAATATTGGATCTCTGCCAAGGTCAGTGAGCAAAAAAAAATTGCGAATTTCATGGTTAGAGGCTATTAGTAGAGGTTATTGTCCTGAAACCTATTATATACTTCTAAGTTTGTTAGGTAATATAAAAGTATGCAGCAGGATTATTTCAGTCCATAGAAATATTTCTTTCGCGCCAAAACACGAGATGTATATTTTTAACCATACCAGTAGAATGAACATAGCCAATTTATAGACGATTTTACCCATTCCCATGAGGAGGTCATCGATATCCATCATTAATATTTTACATCCTTGTTATCGCTTCTTTATAATAGATTTAAAAAATAGTAATTTAATCTGAGATTATTACTGTAATATAAAATTGTAATTTGTTATAAATCCGGTTAGAAAAACACCTTTTATAAAAAATTTATCGCAAAATCAAATTTACCATGTAGGCACCTATTATATTATTATTTATACCTTAAAAAAATATATTAATGACTAATAATTAATACGTTGATCTGCACAACTTTAATTGAAATATATTGCCGAATACAAATAACACTTGGTATAATAAAATAACTTTTTTTTAAATTAGACTTGTGGCCTTGGTAGAGGCAAAATATAAAATAAAAAAATTAAGTAAGGGCTTGGAAACTAATATTTGTAATTTAATATTTACAAATGATTTCTTACAAATAATAAGATGATGTATATTTTAGTTATTTTAAACAACTTTCCCGGATATTAAAAAAATATCATGAACATTACCACAGTTCCAGTTGTCACAAAATGTTATCTCTAAATTCTACTTAAACTAAGGAAAATACTTTAGTAGTGCGAAAGAAATGATGTTCTGAAAACGAAACAATGCGCTAAAACTAAAACTGATGCTCAGTATTGAGCAATCTCTTTAAACACACATGAATGATCAACCAGTAAAAATATATCTACCATAATACCCGCTGTGTACACAAGTTATAATACAACAAAACCCTTACATCAGCTAAACGTGATACCCAGATAATTCTATAAATAAGAGCGCCTCGAGCACTCTGAGAGTTTTTTCGTCCTAGACATCGACTAGCATAGTTCGTGTGTAAATTGTTCATAAACGTAAATTGTTAATTAACGATCCAAACAAATAAATTTTCTTAAGAATCTTCAATTTTTGTTTTTAAAAAACCAATCGCTCGTCTACGATTCTTAAGTGGCGCAGTCGGGATCGGATTTCTTCAGTTACAGCCAAAAAACAGAAAAACACAGTAACGTACGTTTCAACGTTTAAGAAGAGGAACCTGAAAAACCATCATTTCCAAACTATCTGAATTGAGTAGGGTAGTTGAGAAGACATTTTACAACATAACAAGGTTAGTCATCTTTGGGTCGAAAATACTCCACGGGGGGCATCGCGCCTACAACACGCAGGAGTCCATCGAGGTCCGCCGGTTGAAAAACCGTCCTGCAACGTTTAGAATAGGAAGGCGGCATCGCGCTGACATCAGGTTGGAATCATCGAGATTTTCGTACCGTCGATACGGTACCCGCCAACGATTAATTTAGGATAGAAGAACCACTGGCATATCTATCACGTAGAATAAGAAGGCGGCATCGCGCTGACATCAGGTTGGAATCATCGAGATTTTCGTATCGTCAATACGGTACCCACCAACGATTAATTTAGGATAGAAGAACCACTGGCATATCTATCACGTAGGGTAAGAAGCGGAGAATAGAGGACATAAATATTCCACATAAGAGGGGCGTCATCTCTATTCCCGAAAATTTCAAGAAAAATCGACGATTATTTCATTTTTAATAATTTTATTTTTATATTTTTCAGAATTTTATTTTATTTTTATTTGACATCAAGATTCAACATCAGTAAGAAAATCAAGAAAAGAAAAGGATAAACCAAGGGTCTAAGAGAAAGTATAGTAGACTACGGTGAACACAGAGCTGTTCAGGTTGCTATACTCGCTAAATCTTTCCCTAAGAACACCAGCTGAGGCTTTGCACCTAACTTTTGAGTAGTCGAAAAGACTCACTAGTTAGAAGCCCTACAAGCAAAGAAGACAAAGTACTTCACTTTCAAAGACTGAGTGCGAACCCAAGTCGCTCATAGAAAGTGTTGGCTCAAGCTAGAAAACATCTCTAAAAGAAACCATCGAGACCATTAAATTACTATTTTTATAAATATATAACACATAAATTTATATCATATATTTCATATTTTACGTTTAAGTATTATAAATATCATAAATATTATTTATTCAACGTTCAACTGCAAATTTATAGACGTACAGAAAGAATATATATATTTCATTTGATTCTAACAAAATTTAAATAAAATTTTTCATTTAAAATCACTTTTAAATTTTAAAATATATGTTTTACTTTCAGACTATTGAGACAGTGTAATAGAGCATTACTTATTTTGCAATTTGTAATCAATCGTTACATATTTGAGATGATCAAAAAGTCACTCGTTGTTTTTACGTAAGTCAATTAACTAATGACCGATAATTCTAACGATATTAATCAGCTTTCGGATTTGCTTAATACTTATCTTTCACTTTCCGAAAATCCACTTCCTGAACTTAGTCCAGTTCCTACTAACAAAATAAATTTAAATCCAAACATTATGGCCTTAAATACAAATACGGGACCACAAATTAGTGTTAGGGATTACTTAGACTTAATTCCACGTTTTGACGGTGACACATCACAATTATCAAATTTTTTAAACGCATGTGAAAATGTATTAACTCTTATGGCACCTAATAATGACCATGCGAGAATTTCATTTACATTATTGCACATTAGAACTAAATTGATAGGAAAAGCCGCGTTATTATTAGCATCACGGACGTATCAGAGTTTCCCCGAGTTAAAAGAAATTTTACTTAATATTTTTGGAGATCAACGTAACGAAGAATCTTTAATAGCCGATTTAACAATATTAAGACAAAGACATACCGAATCATGTTTACAATTCGCAGATAGATGTATAGATCTAAGAGGTTTACTTTTAGACAAAATATCTTGTTCGGATTTTCCCGCCGATATAAGAAAAGCGAAAATCAATATGTATAATGCAATGACATTACGTGCATATTTAACCGGACTTAATGGCAACATGAGTCATCTACTTCGTTGCAAATCACCAAAAACTATAGAAGACGCTATTCATATGGCAACAGAGGAAGAAAATATTAACTATCATAGACAACAATTGGGCACATCCAACACCCAAACTTCTAGAAATGGCACACAACTTAAAGTAGCTAACACACCTGTTAGACCTACTTCATATTTTCAACGTCAATTACCTCAGTTGCATACAAGAATGTCACACCCTGTACAATATAGGGCACCTCAATTCCCACAACAAGAGCAACATAGAAAATGGTTTTCTCAAGAATTAAATACACATGAAGTTTTACCAGAAGACGGACAACCTGAGGAAGCATCATTTAGTCCATATGACGAAGACACCACATCATACGAAGAATACTTAGAATATCAAAACCAATTTTATCAAGAAGAAGATTACACGGGCGAACAGAACAACGAAAATGAAAAATTTTCAGAAACCAGCCTCGGAGACATCGAAACAATAAATTTAAACACGCATAGCTCAAATAAATTACCATATATAATTTTACCCGAAATAAATGCTAAATTTTTAATAGACACGGGAGCTGCAAAAACTTTAATTAATGAACAACTAGCAAAAACGTATTTTTCAAAATTTATACAAAACGAACCATTTTCAGTAAAAACATCTCATAATAAAACTATTCATGAAAATACAGTAACAATTCATCTTTCTGAAATATTTAAACAACCGGAAATTTTACATAAACATTACATATATGATTTCAGTAAAAATTTTCAAGGTCTTATTGGCATTGACCTATTAACCAAGCTAACTGCGAGATTAGATTTCAAGACGGGCAAATTCATCATTCCAGGTACGGAAATACAAATGTACGTGGATGGCAAACCTTTGCAAGAAACAATCTTATCTCAAGCCCACGGTAAGATAAAAATATCACCTTTCACAGAACAGATAATTACACTAAGCACAAATTATCAAAATGACACCGAACTAGTGTTACCTTCTCAAGTATTAAATTGCCATATAGAAATTCCTTTAGGAATTAGTACGGTACACAATAACCAATTTAAATTTATTGCTATAAATCCGACAGACATTGAAATTGAAATAGACTTGGACAAATTAGAATATTATCCTCAACAATTCGAAATTAATAATTTAGAATTCGATCAAGAATTATCTAAAGACTCATTTAATAATTTTGATAATTTACAAAAAGCTAATCTTAAAAACTTAAGACTCAGACATTTAAACCAGGAAGAGTATAATGCGATACGAAAACTTTGTTTTGATTATAGAGACATAATGTATTGTGAAGGAATTCCATTATCCTTTACTAATACTACTAAACATCATATTAGGACAACTGATAACATTCCAGTATACACGAAGTCCTACAGATACCCACAAGTACATAAAGAGGAAATTGCGCGTCAAATTAATGAAATGCAACGACAAGGAATAATTAGAACTTCCAACTCTCCATGGTCATCACCACTATGGATAGTACCAAAGAAAATGGACGCAAGCGGGCAACGTAAATGGAGGATTGTAATTGACTACCGCAAATTAAATTCTAAAACAATTGACGACAAATTTCCTATTCCGAACATTAGCGATATTTTTGATAAGCTTGGAAAGTGCAATTACTTCACAACGTTAGACTTAGCATCAGGCTTTCACCAAATAGAGATGGCTGATGAAGACATAGAGAAAACAGCATTTAACACTGACAAAGGTCACTACGAATACATTCGTATGCCTTTTGGTCTAAAAAATGCACCAGCCACGTTTCAACGTGCAATGAACAACGTTTTAAACGGTCTCAACGATATTTGCACTGTATACTTAGACGATATCATTATATTTTCAACAAGTTTAGATGAACATATTTTAAACCTGCGTAAAGTCTTTGACAGATTAAGGCAAACAAATTTTAAAATTCAACTTGACAAAAGTGAATTTCTTAAACAAGAAACAAACTATTTAGGTCATGTAATAACACGTGATGGCATAATGCCTAATCCGGATAAAATAAAAGCAGTTTTAAAATTTCCTATACCAAAGACGACTAAAGAAATTAAATCATTTCTCGGACTTACCGGATATTACCGAAAATTCATCAAAAATTACGCAAAACTAACAAAACCACTAACATCATGTTTAAAAAAGGGTAGTGTAATAAAACACGATGAAGACTTCATGAAAGCATTTAACACATGTAAACATTTGTTAACAAATGCACCAATACTTCAATACCCGGACTTCTCTAAACCTTTTATTCTTACAACAGATGCTAGCAATGAATCTTTAGGAGCAGTGCTCTCGCAAGGAAACCCAGGGTCGGATATACCGATTGCATTTGCATCTCGAACACTTAATGACGCCGAGAGAAACTACAGCGTGATCGAACGTGAGCTTCTTTCGTGTATTTGGGCCACAGGGTATTTTCGCCCATATCTATACGGACGTAAATTTACCATATACACCGATCACAGACCACTCCAATGGCTTCACCAATTAAAAGAGCCAAATTCAAAACTAATGCGATGGAGAATTCGTCTAGAAGAATTCGATTACGATATAAAATACAAAAAAGGTACGTTAAACACCAACGCAGACGCACTATCGCGCATAAAAATCGATCAGATCAATATTAATCCACTAGATACTACATCACTGGCAGTTAATCATGAAGACGACATATCACAGCTATTAGACGACATTAACGAAATTATAGAAAACGACGGAAGTCAACTTAGCACTCCACCTAATATTGATATCAATAGAGATATTCTTGATGCTATAATCCCCGCAGACAACGTAACAGTACATTCAAATCAGTCTGACGAACCTCAGAGATCTATTGAAATTTCAGAAGATCCAATCAATAAAGAAAAACGACAGATTTTAATAAAAATTCAAGAAAACCCAAAACCATCAAAATCAAGCAAAATTGAAAATAAACACATCACCAAAGTTTATTTACCTCTTAACTATCAATCAGAAGATTTAAAAGATTTACTAAAAAATTATACAATTGGTAACGAAACATTTCATCTTTTCGCACCAAGGCAAGAAATTTATAGAGAACTGTCTGTTATCTACACATCACTATTTAATAACAATGCACCTCGTATTATTTGGCATACATCTAGAGTTAAAGATCTACGTGATATAGAACGAATTAAAGAAGTTATAAGAAACTACCACGAAGGAAAAACAAATCATAGAGGAGCTCAAGAGACATTCCTAAAACTTAAAGAAAAATACTATTTTAAAAATATGCTTAAAACTATTCAAGATTATATAAATCATTGCGAGGCATGTCAAAGAGGAAAATATTTACGTCACCCACCTATACCACCTCTTAATATAACGCCGACATCATCAACACCTTTTGAACACTTATACATGGATACTCTAAGTATCGAAGGAAAAAGCTTCTTCACGATCATTGACGCATTTTCAAAATTTGCATATGTAACTAAACTACTTAGTAAAGAAGCAACGCAAATTACACAAGAACTACTAAAATATTTCGCCCTATATACCGTACCGAAACGGATCACATTGGATAACGGTGGCGAATTTCAAAATATGACTTTTAAAGAAATGGCAAAACTTTATAATATAGAATTACATTTTACAACACCTAACCATCCAGCAGCCAATGGACAAATTGAAAGATTCCACTCAACTCTTCTAGAACACATACGAATATTTAAACTAAACCTTAAACATAAGAAAACTTCAATTGAAGACCTAGTTATATTAAGCTTAATTGCATATCACTCAACAATACACATTAACACGGGAAGAACTCCACAAGAAATTATCTATGGAAATCGACCCACGAACCTTAATCAGGATATTACAATGAACCATCTTATTAGAGATCATATAGAAGATATGAAACTTGTTCATCAACAAGTCAAGGATCATAACTTACAAAATAAAACAAAATATGTAGAATATTATAATCGCAACGCACAAGATCCACAAACTATGTTTAAAATAGGACAAACGGTATATTTGAAAAACTCGAGAGCACAAAGGTCAAAACTCGCATCGAGATACGAAGGTCCCTATACGCTTACTAAACTTAATTCTGATAACACTGCCTTACTTTTAGATGAAAAACGTAATTTCCCTGCTTTCAAAACCCATACTAGTAATTTAAGATCAACTAAAATGTTCAATATTATTGCAGATGCCTAATAACACTAAACTTTACTTTATCCTAATGATTCCACTTACCCATAAAACTACTTTTGATAATTTTAAATTATTCCCAATACCAAATAAAAATAATCAAATTATCCTACCTAAAGGAAATTATCTATTAAGCAATGATTAAAATCACGCGCTTACTACAAAACCATGTTAATCGATTATTGAAAATCGATATACCTATATGTGAAATCGAACGAATGACAACTTCTGAACTATGTATAAAAAGCCTAATTGAACCATTTTGTAAAGTCACCATAGAAAAACACATTTTAATATCAGCTTAATTTAACAACGATTAATTTTGACGAAATAAATGAAATTCATAATCAAGTATTATTTGAGGAAAATAGAATAAAAACTCAAACTCTGCTTGATATACAGACAGACAGAACTGCCTGGACAACTTATGTTATTCCTATTATACTTGTAATATTGCTACTGCTTATTTTAATATATTATTATCCAAACTATAAAATGCTTTTATATACTATATTATGTTGTAAAATAAATAAAAATGTAAAAAAATTTTAATTCTGTAAAGGACGAACAAATGAAACCTGAAAATAGCCAAATTAATTTAGACAATTTAAAGCCATTTTGACATAAATTGCCTTCTAAGGGTGGAGGAGTTATAATACAACAAAACCCTTACATCAGCTAAACGTGATACCCAGATAATTCTATAAATAAGAGCGCCTCGAGCACTCTGAGAGTTTTTTCGTCCTAGACATCGACTAGCATAGTTCGTGTGTAAATTGTTCATAAACGTAAATTGTTAATTAACGATCCAAACAAATAAATTTTCTTAAGAATCTTCAATTTTTGTTTTTAAAAAACCAATCGCTCGTCTACGATTCTTAAGTCACACACATTGTTGCAATTGAAGTACATAAATAAAGAAAATATGTACCTAAAATCAACACGTAATCAGCTGCCACGTTCACAATAGATATGTCCTTCTAATCATTTACAAATACATATCCTCGAGTTTATAGCAGGCTTCATTATTCAAAAATTCTAGTTATCCTACTCAGTTTATATTAATTGGAGGGTGATCAAAAAAAAACTGCACAATATTTTTTCTTAATTATCTGCTTTCTGCACAGAAGGCAAAAAGCATACGTTTTTATTTAATTTATAGTTAATATAATCAAAACTATATAAATAAAAAACTCAACAAGTGTTCATAGTGATGTCTATTAATTTGTAGGCATAGACGAACTAGTTCTTGAATTGAAACCCGTTTTGAAATTTAAATAAAAATGAGTCAATATTAAATTCAATTAAGTTAAAGCTGTAATTTGTCGAGCTATTTGTCATAGACACGTGGTGACTGCAAACAGTTTATTCACTGAAAAAAGGATGCAAAATGTTGGAGAATTAAGCAACAGAAAAATAAAACAAATAGTGAAATAATATACAAAGTGAATGGACAAAACATGCATAGAAAAAAATGCAATCTTTTGGGTACCCCAAAATGTAGACAAAGTCTCAGGCGTTTCGAAATTGCTGTTCCTCATCAGTGCAGCACAGCTGGTATCTATAATGGGATAGATCTGGAACAAAATTGAGAAGCTACATTTGCTTACATGACCAGTTTTTGTAGAATAATGTTTTCAGATGATAATAAATATGCTAATTCCTGAAAACATTTTCAAGTAAGGACCTGTAAAAGTCTATCTGAAAATTTAACAACAATGTTTGTTTTATGTACTGTTTATTATTTATTCAGTGAAATTGTTTAATCAATTTTATAAACCATGTATTCATAATATAGTTTGTATTTTTATTCAGGAACACCATATTTCAAGGGAACAAAGAAAACCAATAAATTAATAGTGATTTAAATATAGTATATTAATAAAGATATCATGAAAAATATAATACCAGAGTATTCCAACAGAGAGGGTAAAAGTTAATTTACAAAATAGTAATAAATATTAGAAATAAGACCTATAGATGTCAAAGTCGAAATTATCTCAAATTTATTTAATTGAACATTAATTAAAAATTGCCAACACAAATTTCTCCAATGATTTATAAATTTGTATCATACTAAGAGCAGCGATTAAGCTTTCATTGCGATTGCCCATTAGTAAAGGATTTTTACCAAATAAATGGAAATCCCTCTCTATTTTATTTATATGATTCCCTAACACTCACTAACATATTTTTAAATGTAAATGAACAATTTGACTTTTGTATTTTGTATTAATAGAAATTACTACAAGGTAGATTGAGTACTTAATTATATTCGTTCCATATTTTCTAAAAAAAAAAAAAAAACTAAAAAAGCTAAAAAATAATAAGTATAATACTCAACTGAATAGAAATCTGGACCGCTAACTCAATCAAAAATTTTGCCAGGGATATATTTTAACATAATAAAAATGTAATAAATATTGTATTAACGTAATTACCTATTTGATCATATTAGCAGTATATATCGAGAACAAAAGCGGGCCTAACATTGATCCCTGTGGAACGCTAGTATGACAGTTTTTCATTTTGCTATACAGGGTGTCTCACCGGGAAATGCATCGATCGATATAGAGAAAAGTACGCACCAGAGAATTTTGAAAATTTAGGGAGCTACTAATGGCAGTATAGCTAATGCAACTAAAATAATTAAATGCATCTGGCACTTCCGGTTATACCGGAAGTCGATACCAACTTGCTTATTTTAAATGGAACATCCTATATATTTTAGGGTTTTCGAGAAGAGCATAATATAGGATGTAGGATAATATTTGATATTTTAAAAAAATGTTGACAGGTGTAATGGTTTACAATAACCTTTATAACTTTCTTCGTATAAAAGATACTCATTTGCTTTTTGGCATGTAGAAAGACCATAAGGTGAGCTACGCTCTACAGTTTAAAGAAATTCAATAATAGTGTACCAAGTGTTCCATTTTTGACGTTACATTTTGTGAACTTCAAACCGCGAGAACTTGCTTAAGTCAAATGGAACACCCTGTAATTTTTTATATCATGTTATGTATAATTAAATTCCTTTTTTTCTGATATGAGCATTCTGGGGGTTTAAGTTACAACTTTTTGAAATATTTGCGATTTTCTTAGAAATTCAAGAATTTTTAGTAAAAATTCTATCAAATTAGCCATGATTAGAAAGAATCAGTAATGTCAGTCATTCCCTTATGTCAAAAAATGCCACATTTGTTACTAGATATCCTCAGAAAACGGCAACTGTCACCAAACACTGCAAAACGTATACTGGATAATTGTAAAAACTATGGCTCTGTCAAGGCAAGAAATTAAAAGCAGAAGCCTATTGTATAACCGGAAGTGCTTGTAATTATTTTAGTTGAATTGACCGCACTGCTGATAGCTACCTAAATTTTTAAAATTTTCTGGTGCGAACCTACTTTATCCCTATATCAATCGATGCACATTTCGATGCAGTTCCTGGTGAGACACCCTGTGTTATGGCCTACAATATAAACTTTCACCTCTTAGGTAAAGTAGTTATTCTAAAATTTCCTAAATGATGAAAAAATCTAGTGCCTGATAATGCCCATCAAGAAAAATGATCCGCTTTGACAGCAAGTATGAAAAAAATTGCCGTTTAAAAATTTCTAATAACTTCTTATTTTTCACCATTTTTCAGTATGTAAAGAATAATTATTAAGTCGACTTATTGTGCCAAACCCTATACAGTTAAGTATAATAATCGAATCGTTTGAACTTATTAAGATTTGTTGAAGAAATCGAAACTTTTTTCATATTTTGGTTAACCACATCGGAGCAGCCATAAAAAGTTGAACATTTTTATATAATTGGGAAAGTCTTGTAAGATATACTTCAATATCAGAAATCAGCAACTATTTACATGAGGAAATAACACTGATTTTATCACACCCTCGTTATTAAAACGGGTGTTTAATGTCGTGTAAACACTATTTTAATACAGCTGAATTTATAAATCCTGTTTGCCAAATCTACACCTTACTTAAAAAAAAATTAGATTTACAACATTGCATAAGTTTTATTTTGCGTGTAAATATAATAACTGCCATCATGTTGACCAACTATTTTAATATTCAATACTGTCTCTCTGTTCATTTAACTTTTTATTTCAACTAACATCGTCTTCGATTTGACGTTAATAATTATGCTAACCTCAAATAATAAATTGAAACATTTTATATATACATTATTTTTTTTATAGCAATTGTGTTCTTGGGATTTTGGTTCTTTAATGATAGATATGAATGAAAATCTAAGTTGGACATAATTGGACATAACTTTTTAAAATCTAATTTCAGTAAACTCAAAAGTACACCTACCCCAAAAAAACCCACGTAGTTTATGAAATCCATGTGAAAACTGTGACAAAGTATACATAGGCCAAACTTCCCAACATCTAGAAAAAAAGAATCCAATCCCATAAGTATGATAAAATTAATAAAACCGCTCTCCCGAAAAATACACAGACAACAAAACATAAATTCGACTTCGACAAAACAAAAATATTAGCTACAGAAAACCACACCAAAAAAAGAGAAATCTTAGAAATGATTGAATTAAAAAAAAACCCAAAAACAATAAATGACAAAACAGACACAAAAATTTAAACAAAATCTACAATAACTTACTCAAAATAAATCAAACAAAATAGTAGCTGTCCTTACAAAAAATTAGAAATACACCTGCCACAGCAAGCTAAGTCAACAGATCCTTAAAACTTTTAAAATTTAGGTAAAAAACACATGTTACAGGCATTGGGAATTTAACAAATTATAAGCCACCCCAGTTCAAGATTTTAGTTCAAACTTAGTTGTAAACACAAAAACATCATCGGTTAGTGTAAAACAGTAAAAAGTGATGTGCTCGCTATACGCACAAATTATTAATTAAGTAGCATTATTGTAAACTATAAAGTGCCACATCGGATTATTTTTTCGTTTAAGGTAAGATATTTAAATAATAATTAAAAATAGCAGAATAATTTTAAATTGCATTATAAAACGTTTGTGAAATGTGTTTGTGAATAAACAAACAATTTAGATTTTCATTCATATCTATCATTAAAGAACCAAAATCCCAAGAACACAATTGCTATAAAAAAATATAAATAAGCTTCAAGAAGTCAAAAAGAAAAACAACTTTCTTTCAAACATTATTTTTTTTATATACACATTATGTTAATAATTAATTACTGAACAGTTACTTTAGTAATTATAAAGGTACAAACCAAGATTAGTAATCTTGGGTACCAACAATGTATTAAGTTATCTAATTGCATATGGTGTTGTGTTACTAATCCTAAATATGTAATAAACTTATTTGCTTGAAGCTTGTGTATACTCATGATTGATATTAAACGTATGTTAAAGCACCAATGTTATTAAATCTGCTTTAAATTTTTACAGTAAACGTAGTCAACGATTTTACATGTTTTTCTTCCATACAGACTGAGATGGAAATAAAGTAGATATGCCATGCCCAATTTTCTTTTCTAAACTGCTTCGTATTTTGTAATATAAGCAATAAAAATTGGGTACCCTGTATATTCAAAATAGAGAAAATTGTTTAAGAACAATAAACATAATAATTATTGGTGCATGATAATAGTTTTCGAGGTTAATAGAATTATCTTTATTTTCATTATATGTATGAGTTGACAAACATTTCTAATAATAAATAAACCTTATACAAATTATAATTATTGTTCACAGATGTTTTTAATTTATGTGAATTTAGATCAAATTAGCATTGAATATTTAACGATAAATGACTATTCATGGCTAGAAAATTAATTGTTGCAGACAAGAGATTAATTTTTTTGATTTTACTATTTCATTGATTTGACTAGAAGGTTGTATACATCACTAAATTTTAAATAGTCATCCTCGATACACTGTAGCAAATTAAAACTTAACCAGCTGATATATTTTAGATTTAATAGCTAGGAAAAAACTAACTGAAACATTTTAGGAATTTTAATATTTTAATTTGTAGCGAAAATAATTTAAAATAACCTAGATACAGAAGAACAAGTTTTTACGTAAATATAAATAAGACGAAATGTTATAAATAAATTCCATTTAAATACTATTTGATGATCTGTGTTTTAATCAGAGTTGACACAATTATCTTAAGAAATAATTATGTTGAATTACAATAATTACAGTTAATTAAATTACAAATTACTTTTAGCAAATTGTAATTAATAACACCAACAGATTGCTTTCAAGAAAAAGTAAAGAATTATAATTTCAATTATTATGAGATCAGAAAAATTCGAACAAAGTCTTTAGAATAGTACCGAGATACCAATTGTATCGTGCGAAATTTGAATACAAATTAATAGTAATCGGAAAAGAAATTCGTTGAGTATTTTTTAAACAAAAATTGCTTTTGAGAATTTGCAAATGATTATACTTACAAATTATTTTCAAATTAATTAATTGCAAAAATTGGTTTCACTTGAATTGAGTTTGAAGAAGAACGTATGAAGCAAGTATTGATAAAACAAACTTTGGCTTGGGAATGGATATGAGGCAGGCTATAATGGATTGGCAATTCCAAGAATAAGTAATTTCCGACACTTGTTGAGTTTCTAGCGACACTATAGTCCCACTCTTGAGGGGCACAAAAAAAAACTGGAGCATTAGTAGAGAGCACTAGTGATCAATATTAACCATCAGTCACTGGTTTAAGCCATATCTCATCTACAGCAGTTAATCTTAATGTAGTGTGAGTAATGTTCTCAAATAGGTATGTTCGATTATTATTAATATTTCCCCATATGGCCCTAAGATTGTTTTTTACTCCTAAAAACCTAAAAAAATTGAATTTAGGAGACAAACAATACATGGAAGACTACCGAAAATTACAAGAAATTTCTTTTACTTGGTTCTATAGTGTACTTGTAATTTTGCCCACAGAAAATGGATTGCATTGTATCGTCAAGAACAAACTTTTGTCATCCAAGTCTCTGACGATATCAACATTCAACATTCTTACATTCCGTATGGTAGTATTTGTTACACATAAATTTCAAAAGGCTGAATGTGATGGGTTCACTCTCTCACATTCTATGATTTCATCTTTCATTCTATGAGAACATATCCTGGGATCCATTCTGTAATTGAGATAGACAAATTAAAAAAAAACAATCAATCCCAGTAAGTTAATATTGATGATATATATTCGTTGCTTCCAAATATATCATTGGTCTTTCACAGTGTCAGTTTTGGGGATACCTGTGGTGGTTAATTTTGATTATTTTAATGTTAGTTCTCATACCGAAATCGTACATGACGTAACTTCGACTATATCTGATAATAGACACTTCTGTTTCAAGTAGAAAGTTTCAATAAATCTTACTTTTGTCTACCTGGTGATGCTTTCATTTCAGCTATTCTGCTTCTCTTTATCGACTGGAACAAGCTTTCTCTCATATAGTTCTTGTCACATTGCTCATAAACTCTCACATTGTTGACATATCCAGTGACTTTTCACCTCCTCGTCTCCTACTGCCACTTTAATCGCTTCAGTAAGTATCTTCACTGCCTCCGAACGGCTATCTGAAAGACTGCCTTTTCAAATAAAATATAAATATTATTAGTACACTTATTTTTAGTTCCTCTAAGTATCACTTCCATTTTACATTAAATCATTGGACCGTTACCGTTTCAATTTGATTCATGTGAAAAAAGAAGTTGTTGTAATTTTATTTTTTTTTATATTAGTATAATATAGTAAAACAGATTAATGCAGGGTGTAACATAATGGAATGTCATACATTTTATTATGTTACACCCTGTATCATGATAATTAAATTGTATTTCTAACACTTATTCAGACTATAATCATCATATTAGTTAATGCACAATTTAAAACAATAAACAATTATCCTTGAATGTTATAAAATTTTTATTTATTATTTCCCTGTCCTCGTTATCTTTGCCATTTAAACTATAAACAATTGCATTGGAAAGATATTTCGTACTTGATATAATTAATAGCTAATTTATTCTGTAAATTTGTTTGAATTCCTACAGGGTAATTCAAATAAATTTTATTGCAATGGTAACAGCATCGCAATAAATTAGCAAATTTGAATGGAAAAACTCCTGGGTTTGATACAAATCAAGGAACTAATTTTTTTTCGAAAACAAATTATTCATTCAACTCGTAGTGATTGTTGCCTTTAAATATGAGTCCCACTGCCACACAATGTTTATTTCGGAATATTTTCCAGTTTAATATTATCTGCGCATATGTTTTGAAACACCGTTTAATTTCCTGGCATTAAAAAGTAATAGCTCTTTGTTTTTTTTTTCAGGTATGGCATTCTGTAATCATTTCAATGTCAGTGTGGCACTATGTGGTTAGAAGCAACATATTGTGTAAGTCATATTTATGTTTAAAATGACCAAGAAATTTTTATTAGAAAATTAGAATTATGATATTCTATAAATCATTACTTGAACATGCAATACAGTAATGTTGAAAATTCCAGCCCAAACATGTATACTACATCGTTGTTGAAAAGTTCTCACTCTAATAAAATTGCACCAGACTTTCATTATCTTCATCATGTAACGCATGAATGTACAGATAATAGTATGGATGCATTACTTCACGATTAAGAGTTCTCCAAACGAAAGAGTTTGAAATATTTTGCTGGGTCGCAATATGTCGAACACTTAAGTTGGTATCGTCTGTTACGGCATCAATAACATTTTCTTGATCGTTAACATTATAAATTCGAATGCGTTCATTGGGGTTTAAAACATTGCCTGTAATACAGAAACGTTAAGATGTCTAGCTAAATACAGGTCTAGATGGTTGAAGTCGATTTGAAAATCATCTTCGGTATTCACAGCTCGTGCTTCCATCACATAAAGTATAAACAGCCGAAAGGATTACAACGGACGGCCAAAGTCAAACTTTCTGGATTGCAGAGATTAACATGCTTGACAGTACCGAGAGCAAATAGCATAACGCTGTTAGCAGCAATGGAAATTCTCTTGGACTTACCTCCTCTTCATATATATTTGGAGAGAGGTGGGCAAAGTATAGACTGCAACAAGCGGCCATTAATATGCCGCATGGAGCGGAACAGGTTGCTGGATGACATAGAGAGTTGCAGCATCCTGGGAATGCCCTCGAATATTATGCCTACCATGACCAACTACGACTGACCTTCAAGAACCTTTCTCTGGAAAGAGATAAGTGGGATTGGAATAAACTCCATCTACTCTAGGCAGACAGTTGCTGGTTTACAGATGGTTCCAAACAGGAACAGGAGCTGGAGTACATAGCTACAGACCAAGGGTGAGGATATCCTCAAGTCTCGGTACTAATAAAACTATTTTTCAGGCCGAGGTTCATGCCACTGAGCTGTGTGTGCGAGGGCTGGAATATATGCATCTTACACACAGATTAATAAAAATTTTCTCAAATAGCTAAGCAGCTATAAAATCTCTTAGCTCCTACCGGTGGATATCCGGCCACTCTGGTGTGAGAGGTAACGAAATAGTCAACTCTTTGGCCAGAGAAGGAGCGGGATCACCAATCATCGGACCACAACCGGTACTTGGCATATCATCAAGTACTACTAAGATGGCTATCTCAACCTGGGCTGAAAGAAAAACTGTCCAGTATTGGAAAAAGTTACCAGGATTAGTTTATTCGAAGGCGTTTATAAAATACCCTTTGAAATCAAGAGTTAAGCAGGGTAAACTTGAAAACCCTAACAGGTCTATATACCGGGCACTCCCGACTAAACTATCATCTGCATAAATTCGAGCAAGCGGAAAACGCCGAGTGCCGTCTATGCCTAGAGGATGATGAGAAGGCAGAAAACGTCTTATGCACCTGTTCTACTCTGGAGATGATCCGAATCTCAATATTTGGCAAAGGGCAACTACTGCCAGAGAATCTGGAGACACTCTCACCCAATAAAGTTATCAGATTCATAAATAGACTGAAACTATTGGGTGAAATATAATTAGGAGTGAGCCACAATAGGCCTGCTGATGGCATCAGTGGAATATCGACAAGAACCCACTTACAAAAAACCTATTACCTATTAACGACTACTGTCAAATAAAGACTGATCTAGCAATTTATTTGTATTTCATGGCAATCTAATAATATTAAATTGAAAATATGTAACATTGGTAATGATTAAAAAAATCTTAAATTATTATCTCGATAACGGTAACGAATCGAGCATATATTTATATAAACTTTTTTTGCTTAGAATAAATTTCTCTACTACATGTTTGCATTTGGTACACTCAAAATGAAATATCCTGTATATATTTCTTAAGTTTTAATTAATGAACAAAATAAACAAAAACTTAAACCATCCATAATTATTGTTAGTAAACCGCCTATAATTGTGGACACTTTTTAAGCAAGAATTGAACTTTGAAAACAAAATTATTCTTATTTATATACTTCTGTGTAGTTTCAATTTCATTTAACAATTTTGTATCATTAAATTAAGTAATTAATTAATTCATTCCTTCGCTGGTGTTTATATTATAAACAAAAATTATTCCAGTCACACCATATGCTGGGTGATGGCCAACAATTAAATTTCACAGTTGTAAAATTTGGCATTACTTTATGACTTTGTAAACATGTGTCTGGTACTCTTGAGGTATTTGTGTCACATATTACAGTCAGCTGCGCGACATTCAATATGGTCGACTCTAATATTCCCAGATGAGACAGGGCGTACCTGATTAGTGAATTTTGAGATTTTTAACAGCTTTATAGACCTTGATTAGCTTGATTTAAACTATTTACTATTTCAATTTTGTATCAGGCATTTATTAGCTTGTTTATTGTATTTGTTTTTAAATAAGAGTCTGCTCTACTCATTGTCATATTACCACCAAAAAGGTCCTGAGGGTATATGTAGATATTGATGTGGATACTGTGGAAGAGAGTGATGACGAATTAACGAGTTCTGCGAATATTAGGTGCGGTATATGAAAATGGTATTTGGCGCAGAAGATATAACTTACAACAAATATAAGGAACTGACTAGAAGCAGAGATGTCAGTACAATCAAAATTGGATTCAAATTTAAGTTGAAAAGACAATATTGACGAAAACGCAAGAAAAATCGGTGCGACCAACTGGCAACGACCGGAAAGAGATAGAAACGACTGGTGGAACAGGTTTGGGCACTAATGATGACAACTATTCAGAAACAATTATTTTATTGATTGCTCGATAATTATGTATACTTTTTTGATGTATGACCTGGTTTATTGTTCTTCTTTACACACAATTATATTTTCATCTAGCAACACTTTAGAAAAATGTGCATACATCGTAATGGCCTCAAATACTTGTTTCTTTCAGAATTATTATTACTTAATAAATGTAAAAACAAAATGAGTAGTGTGTAAATTCACAAAATGAGCATTTCTTTCTGCTGACATGGTCACCGACAAAGTTGTTGACAGAGGTTTAAAAACACTAAAATTCGAAAATTGACGAATCGCAATACTTTCATCAAATAACTTTGGCTATATACTCCATTACTCATTTTAAATGCGTTAAACTCAAGCCGAGAAATGCAGTGGAAAAACATATGTTCCTCACCCACTCTATCGCGTTGACCTAAACCTGCCAAAAATGTAAAAAATGCTTGAGGTTCTGTGCTACCAAAGGGTTCGCAAACATTACGTTAATTAATCACTTTTTTTTGTCTTAAAATATGAAACGGAAAGTAATAGAGCATTACCAGCTATGGGAGTGCCATGGGTCTCAATATTGGATCCTGTGGAACTTATGTCGTGACTATTATGCACACCTATAAAAATATTAAAATAGTACATATTAAGAAACAGTTAGTTAATTTGTTTAATGTATAACTAGAATCTAAAATAATATATTGTGTTTATTTCTGATAAAACTTCCCTCTAACACAGAACCTTTTATTACGTAGAACAGCTTTTTATTTTACTAACCATTATTGTAGAAAAGTATTAGGGGATCATAAAATTATAACCTTACCATGTCTTTATGTATTTAAATTTGATGTTAATATTAACGTTTATATAAAAAAAGTATATATGTAGGTATTTATTCAAAATGTTACTACTTGCATGGTGATCGCTAACTTTACAGTCCTAAAAAGTAACTATGTATGTTTTTGTTAATCGTAACGTGGGTGTTACATGGAAGAATTATTAACCATTTTAGTTCTAACAAAAACAATCTTAAGCGTAGTTAAAAGGCTTTATCAATAGAACTAGTTAAGCACTTAATTTAAGGATATTAACATATTCATGAAAATATATTGATGAATTAGGAGTGACACCAAGATCTTTGACTGAATTTAAACATTTACGTAGGCAAATGATTTCTACCGCAACAATAATAATTTATGAACTCCAATGATAATTTTGTCAGAGACAATCTGGTTCCTTGCGTACAGATTCAAACACCTTTAAATCAGCATGTAACAGACACTTGATTTAAGTTCAAGGTCGTTAATAACTATTATGAGCGTAAGTAAGGCCAATAACTCTGGAAACACCTGATACTGCCAAGGCATTGAACGGACTGTTCTAATACATACAACGTTAAGACTACTTAGAGCTGGTAAATGTGATTTTTTTCATGCAGATTCGGTTGAAAGTATTCATGGCGGGAGGATTAAACTTTAACGTTTAATTAGGAATATTAAACAAATTTTTGGAACGTTTTACAACTAGAAAATTAAATTTTACAAAAAAAACTGCTTGATTTTAATATTGGGCTACAATATTTTCAAATCAAATCTAAATTTTAACCACATAAAAAAAATCTATATTTTTAAAGGTTTGTGATGAATTTGTGATAACTGCCCTAGGACATCCTCGACTTTAAATAACTAGATGGCCATGAAATAAGTATAACAAAGAGTTAAATTAGTTTTACATAATTCGAAGCATAACTGTTCGTTTTTTTGTGGATTCGATATGATTCCTTACAGGGAATTCAGTAACTTTTGAACATATTCAGTGATCACTGATCAGTAGAAAAGCCAAAGCCATCGTCTTTTTGACGATGATAAAGAGAAGAACTCTATCATTTTCTTGTTTTGGTTATACTTTTCTTTTAGGAACATGTATTTGTAAAAGTGTTTTTCATATTAAATATACAGGGTGTTTCGGAATTAGTGCAAATGATTGGCAGGCAGATACCTTGACAAAAATTAAGTGAGATTCTCATATAATTTTTTTAAAATTAGCCCTCCCTTGGGTATTACACCTCTCTTAAGGTGGTGCATGAAATTCTAGTTTTAATTTCTTTTCTCAAAATTAATTCATCTTAGAGGAGTAAAATTTGGTGAATAGTTTCTACTCATAAATGGCCTTTCTGTGATGGAATTTTCATGCACTTAATTTTTTCTTAAGGGTAAACACCAATCCTTATGATTTCTATCTTCATTGATAATATTTATAATAGGATGCCTTAAAATCCATTAAGATGAAGAAAAAATCTAGTTGGTTCAAATCTGGAAACCTAGTGGGCAATTTTGTCAACGCGTGACTTTTCTTTCCAATCTAACGACTTAGGAAGTGATTCTGAAGCCAATATAGAACCTCTATCATATAATTCGCACCGTTGTGCATAAACCAATACATTTGGAGAAAATGTAGGGAAATGTCGTCCAACAAATAATTCTCTAAAAAGTTTAAATATTCATTCCGACCAAGTGGCCTAGTAAAAAATAAGGCCGAATCAAGAGATGTCCTGCCATAGCGACACATATTTTTCAAAGAAAATATAATAATATGTTGATTTAATTTCGGGTTAGTAGTTCTTTATCGCCTAATAAGATATTACTTGGAAAGGCAGGGTTTCGTTGCTGTTATAATAGCAAGTGTCTACAAAATGTTACACGTTTGTGGTGATCTTCAGGTAGCACCTCCTGATTCCTCTGCATATAATAAGGATGAAGGCCTTATTTTTTCAAAAGGCGCCATATTTTTTGTATGTTAATCCAGAGTGATGCTCCGTTCAACAATAGTGATTAAAGAAACACGTTTGGTGGTATTTGCATTACTCCGACAATTATCATAAATGCTTGTGAATTTTAAGATGAAAATTAAAGCTAGATTTTGATGCACCTCTTTGGAGCAGTGTAACTCCCCAGAGAAGGCTAATTTAAAAAAAAGTTTATATTTGAAACCTCATTGAATGTTTGTCAAGGAATCTACCTTCAAAATATTATATAATATATGGTAATAAACTGTGTATATCCTTCCAGATAAATATTTGTTCTGTATTGTGTTCTTAACTAACTGAACTGCAAATTAATTTCAGAATATTTCATTAACTTCAAATTTAATTTCATAAGTTTTTAACTGGCGACATTTGATCAAAGGAAGATAGGTTGTTTTTAATTGTAGTAGATATAATACTTTGTTTTGTCTATGTATATTCCTATATATTTAGTTGCCACAAAAGTTGTGTTTTAATGAATATGAATATATAAATATTTACCTTCATATGTTGTAAAAACTGAAAAATATAAACTCAGATTTACTAGTAAACTACTTATGCTTAACCTAATCAATTATTATGTTGTTGTTACTGTGTACTTCTTGTTACAAACTGTGCTTTGAGATACATTTTTAAAAAACTACTATGTCATCAACAAAATTTATTAAAAAACCTTGCATATAATTTGTGTATAATTTATTTAAATAAATATTAAATAATACTGGCCCTGGAACAGCTCCCTGTGGGACCCTACATAGTTCCAGCGTGTTAATAATCTTGCGATATTCATTATCAATAACAGCGATGTTTAATGTATGATAATGAAAATTCTCTGTAGACTCACAAGAGACAAAAATTTTAACTTGGATTTTATGACATGTAACTTTTTACAATTTTCAATGATTTTTATATGATTTACGAATATCAATAGCCCATCTTAGTGAGTCAGTATTTCCAACCCTGCGAGATATTCTACTAATACTATTAATAGCTATTGCCCACCTTGTTTCAGCGTTTACAACATCTTATTGATCGTTATTCATCGGTGCTGCTCTAACTTTTTTCGAGTCAATAACAATAAAACAAAAGGATCGCGATAAAAAGAATAAAAAGAATTCATCATGGGATTAAAGCGTTCACTGTAATTGCTAGTATTAATTTCTATCGACCTCATTTTCATTGAACTATAAAGAAACAAAGAGATAATTGCGGGTCTTTGGCCATTAATGCAACTGGGTCTTGCATTTAGCAGTATTTATACGTCCGGTGAGCCATGCAGCCTGCGGGAACGCATTTTCAATGCATTCTAATGATGAATTATCCACTATGCAAAGAAGACTCGTACTTCTTTACATAGGCTCTTATTTCTAATATCATTTTATGATTGGAATTAACCTACATCGTTTTTGTTTATGTTTACTTTATGCATATAGTTAGTCAGAACTAACGGTGCATTTTGTTCTTTATGGGTTATGTCGTGACAAATCTAGCATCTAATGGCTCTGAAGGCGTAAGTGCATAACAAGATAGAGATACGTAACTAGTGCCTACATTCATTTTCCAAAAAATAGCGGTAACAGCAAATTTATAGATTCAATTGGAAAAAAGAGGTACTACAGCAAGTAGTTTATCGTAACAAGTTCAAGAATGCTGTTTGCATAGTATAGTTATTCTATATGTCCCTTGAGAGCTAATGGCATATATACCGGGTAGGATCTATTTAAAATGTCCACTGTTGTCATCTTGGGAATTATTGGTTCAATTGGGAAACAATTGGGAAAATTAACGCTCGTCAGGAATTTACAAAGAAATTTAGGATATTCGGATTTTTTTACATTTATAATAATTTTATTGATATTCAGCGTTTTGAGTAGTACACAATATAAATGGCTTACAAAATGATCGTTCTCTAGAAATGTTATGCTCTCTCATTTTAATGTATTTACCTGTCTTTAAAATTCGGGATATATACTATTTTTTGGATTAAACACTGCATAGTTGTCAGCTTTTGGTCAAGTCTTGACTTTCTAAGCTTCTTTGAGTCATATCTGGGCAACAGAACATTAAACGTGAAGTATCATGGGTTTCCATCTATTGAAGTATTAGCGACGTCAGGAGTTCCGCAGGGCTCTGTTTTGGGCCCACCATTATTTATAATCTTCATCAATGATATCTGCCAAGATATACAAAGTAATGTCCTCCTATATGCTGATGATCTAAAATTGTTTGCATCTGTTAACTCCGAAGAAGATTGCCATCGATTACAGCATGACCTCTCAAAAATAAATTCATGGTGTGAAAATAATAGATTACCCTTAAATATATCATAATGTAACGCGATGACTTTTACAAGGAGAAATAACTCGATAAAATTTTCCTACAAAATAGGCAATGAAATAGTTACGAGATGCACTCAATTCAAGGATCTCGGAGTCATCTTTGACTCAAAACTAACCTTTACTGCCCACATAGATCACATAACTGCTAATGCCTACAGAAATCTAGGCTTTATTATGCGAAATTCAAGGCATTTTAAAGATATCTCCACACTTTCTCTCCTGTTCAATGCTTGTGTACGGCCAAAACTGGAATACGGTGGTATTGTCTGGAACCCACATTACAATATTCATATCCTTAATTTGGAACGTGTTCAGAGAAGGCACGTTAAACATCTTTCATTCAAAGCTGACGGAATTTATCCTTCCAGAGGCACGCCATAATCTGACTTACTAGCCAAATTTAATCTAAATGACTTAGCAACACGCAGGATCTACTTTTCTGTGTTGTTCTTACACAAACTATTAACAAGTCAGACTGACTGCCCGGATATTCTTAGTTCCATACATTTCAAAGTTCCATATTCTCAAACTCGCTCACACGACATCTTCTAATCTTCTACCTAGCTACACCAAGAACAAATGTACTAAAATCGTCGCCTATTCACAATATGTGCTCAAATTACTTAAGCTATCAGTCGAACCTTGATATTTTTAATTGTAATGTTAATAGTATAAAGCAATGTATTTTGAATCGCTCTTAAGTAAACCTCTAGTTCATACCAAACCACTGTTTAATCTATCTTCTCATAAATTATTGCATTCCCTTTTTAGTTTAATAGTAATTATTTATCTGTAAAACATTTAGTATTAAGTCGTTTACTTTGTACTGTGCACATATTTCTTTGTATATTTCCTGCCCTGTAATTGGATGCATATCTGTCTGGGCAGCTGTATTCATAAAATAAAATAAAAATAAAATAAAATAAAATAATACTATCCAATATGGCATCATTTTATACCTTGTTTTCGAAAGAAATATTAGTAGTATATTGATTCGAGATAAAATAACTCCGGGAAGTATTGTTCTTTTAATAATATTCACTTTTTCTTCTCTTTTTTTCTTTAGATTTTTCAAAGTATGAATAATTTTGACTTTTATGTAACCGTGTGACAATATATCACATCGTTTCATTAACTACAGTAGTATTTACTCTAAACAACAAGTTTACTTTTATCAGTGTTGTAATGTTGATTTGATAACATGACTCCAGAGGATTGAACAAACTCTGTACACTTTTCTGGATACGAAATATAAGAAATTAATACGACGCGACGGTCTCACAGCTGAACAGACAATATGTTGCATGGCTTATAGACATTTAATCAGTGACCAAGAAGCCTAATGAGCCGGAGTGAGTGCCATCTAGATCTGTGACTAAGGGCATTTTCAGATTTTGATGCCAAATGCCCATGAAAAATGCGTTCTCCAAGAGAATGGTTATAACCACGTTCCCATTGAGTCGCTCATGTTTTTCTTGTGCCAACTATGATTCGGTTACCAAAGAAAATACAAAAAACAAATAATTACTAATAAAAGATTGTAATAATAATTATTAATTTATAAATACAATAATACAATCATAAATAAATATTAACTGTAAAACAATCAAGGAAATAGAGGCTAGTACTTTTGTGGAAAACTAACTGCCTGTCAACATTTTTAATGGAATATTTAACTCAAATTAAGTTTTAACAACAGGAAAGTGTATTACAAGCAGAATATAATTACCAGATTTCTGTTATGTCTCTTGTCCTTTAAATAATAAATTAGATTTAAAAGTTCTGATATTTACATTTTCTTGTCGCTAAAACAATTTTTAAGTTAAAACTTAATTTAAAGTCTTGATTATTCTGGAAAATACGACAGAAATGTTTTGATTAGTAGTGGTTTAGATTTGTTGATGTTTAGTATAAAATTTTAATAATATACTGGGTGTTCCAAAATATATGATATAAAATTAGGAGCATATTCCTTATGTCAAAATAAAATAAAAAGGCTGTATGAAGATATGTCCGAACACGCTTTGTTTTCGAAAGACATGGTGATGACAGATTTATTTAAATATGTCTGCAACATATTTTATTGGATTTATATAGTAGATCTTATTTATACTATTTCATCAAGAAGAAAATTTGTGTTAAAGAGTTAGAAATAAAAGAACTTTGTCCAGAAGGTCTATTTTGCTGTTTAATGGCATTATTCTCTCCTCTGGGGATTAGAGAATCCCACTTTTTTAGATTACAATGTTTCGACTATATAAAATATAAAAAGAATGATTGTATATTTTCAAGTTAGCAACGAATTCGTGACATTTTGTGGATTAGTAGGAAACTGTAACCGATTTTCTAGTATCCAGTTATTTCCATACGTGGGATTTACCGATCAGTTCCCAGGGATTGCTTTTATAGATACAATATAATATATTGCAAATACCTACTCACACAACAAAAACATATTAAGTGCATTTTACTTAATTTTACAATGTTCTTGGTAACTTAGTTTTTTCAGGAAATACACTGTATTAAATTCAGTCTACAAGAGTTTTGGGTTGACAAATATGCAGAAAGTAAGGACAAGTTTTTATTATTTCTTACCGATGGAGTGAATTATATGAAAACTGCTGAAATAATTTTGAAGGAAACATCAGAATATACTGCATGTAACATGTTTAGCAGATGAGCTTCATAGGATTGCTGAAGCTATTAGAGGGTGCTACCCTAATGTTTATAATTTGATATCTAGTGTAAAGAAAGAGAAAAAGCACCAAGTCGTGTACGGTTATTTTATGAAATACTTTTATTCTTTAACTGGCAGTGAAAAATACTTGTGTGTGTAGTTTACTGTTAAGTACATCTCCATATACCTCCAGTTCTCTTTGAGTGAGTGTTTATAATAAATTGACTTTTCAACTTTGGATAATACGGAATTCGCTAAAAAAAAATTTTGAAGATAAGATATCGTTTCATATATATGCATGCAAATCTGACACATAACCACTTAAAGCCAACCCTGGTTTTACGTCATATCCGATTGGTAAATACTACCTCTGGATTTTGAATATGTAACTGGCATGAACAGAATAATTGAATATGCACGAAGCTCGAGTTATCTGTCGCAAAAAAAGTCTGCCATTCAGACACTAAACAACTAAACACGTTAACATTGTCCAGAAAGGGTTAGTGTTAAAAATCTCTGAATACCAAAAATGACGACAACAGCAAACAGCCTGACATTTTTTTAAGAGCCGTTCAGAAACCTTGGCTTAAAATATTAACATTTCGAAAGATGACGAAAATTTAAATGCCTTTTCATAATTAATTGATTATTCTTTTCTGATCCTACTACATTGGAATTCCTACTGAAAACGTTTTTATTGTTATATACTTTGAACTTTAACTTCTTGCGAAATTATTTTATAGTGACCTATACGCTGTAACTAACAAAACTAGCTAAGAGCATTTGAAAAATGTGATGTGAAAAAATGAAAACTTTATTAGGTGTATAACAATAATAGTCGGCAATAAATCATTTATGGTATATTCTTTAAAACTCGCATATGAGTCACCAGTGACTTTCTCTTATTCCCTGAGTAAATTATTTCTTAATCTTCGTTATCAACTAGTAGATGCCCAATACTCTACTAACTTATAGAAATAATATTTATTAACGTACTTACCCCTACCTCTAGTACGTTTTGGAGATATACAATGTTATTTATTGTACATACTATAAAAGAGCTTATCTGCTATGAGATATTTTATGGAAATTGGACATCTGCCTAGTTGCATCCAAGGTGGAGATTTATATGTGAGAGTTACTATCTATAATTAAATTTAATACTTTATTCGAGGGTAACCAAGCATACATATATGCATTTGGCAACAGCAATATATTCATGTATATTATCTACTAGGGCACACCTGATAGCTGTGAGTTTAGTTTGACATATTCTTATTTGTTTATTTATATGCACAATAGCTTTGCCCGCCTATATTATTAGAGAGAACATACGGTTTCTTATGCAATTTTATTGTACAGGAAGTTTGCTCAAAGGCATCGCTGTATTTATTAAACTAGGATTTTGACACTCCTTTATAGGAAATTGTTCCATTACTCAACGGTTTGTGTGAGTTATTAAAAAAATCGGTCTCGGTTAAGTGCACCTTGATGGTACTTTCTCATCGCATTGTGACATTCACTCAAATGTATGAATTCCAGAAGAGAATATTGCATAATTTTTATCTGCAAAATATATGGATTTTTAATTTATTTAAGGTTTCCTCATTATTTTTAATACTACCTTAAGAAACATACAACCATTTATTTCAAATGACATCTACATTGAGTATGTGTATTTTACCATATGACTTAATAAAAAATTTCATACGTTGTTCTTAAATTAAGGAAGTATGTTTCCGTCATCAAATTAATGTAATGGGCTCCTATGATATGATGACTAGATAGATTTAGTTGTGAGAAAATGTATTTAAGATTCGCTGTGATTACTAAAATTTAATAAGATATGTGAAATTTTGTCCACAATTTGGTTTAAACGAAAATATTATTTAACAAGTGAGGTACATTCACCGCTGCGATGAAGATGCCATATAGATTTTCAAAAGACGGACAAAGTACATCGGATCGGTTCCAGAATGATTCCAATCGATTCGGTCGGTCCGATTACCTCGAATTCGATACCCCACAAGCCTGGTCGCGCAAGGGTAACTTCGGGTGACTTCGGATATCTTCGGACCGAGTTCGGTTTTTTCAGTTAAAAGTGCGGCCTGGGTACGTGTCAACTCCCTCGGAAATTAAAT
This sequence comes from Rhamnusium bicolor, assembly GCA_029963845.1. Classification (NCBI taxonomy): domain Eukaryota; kingdom Metazoa; phylum Arthropoda; class Insecta; order Coleoptera; family Cerambycidae; genus Rhamnusium; species Rhamnusium bicolor. Next base: position 667,856 of record JANEYF010003191.1, read on the forward strand.
TTGTTTTTCGGGTCCTGCAATCGTTGTTAAACTTGCCTAAAACGCATTAGGGAATGATCGGAGCGGTTCGGGAATGCTCGGAATCGGTTCCTCGCATTCGATTTTATTAAAAATGATACCCCGCAAGCCCCGTTTGCCTTCGGGTATCTTCGGGTGACTTCGGATAGGTTCGGGTCCAGTTCGTGTTTTGCGGTTAAAACTGTGTCCTCGGTGGCTGTTAACACCCTTGAAACTCGTTTGCCCTTTTTAATTTCTTAAAACGCTATTAAAAGTGCTTATAACGCCTTCGGGAATGATCGGAGCGGTTCGTGAATAGTCGGAATCGGTTCCTTGTGATCCATTTTATTGAGTCTTATGCTAATATGCCTATATTTGTACCAATTCGGTCAATATTTGGGGCATTTATTGCATTTCCAAAAAAAAAACAAAATTCTTAATTTTTTTTGCCCCACTTCCCGTTTTCGGAACCGGCTTAAAATCAACACGCATATGTAGACCGTAAAGGTCTACCCTTGTTGTAAATTTCAAGTCGATCGGTCAATATTTTGAACAGATATCGCATTTCAAAAAAAAAAAAGAAATAAAAATGGCTTTTAGGCCGTTTTGCCCCACTTCGCGTTTTAGAAACCGGCTCCAAAACAATAGGCATATGTAGCCCTTAGAGGTCTACACCTGTTTAAAATTTGAAGTCGATCGGTTAATATTTAGGACAGTTATCGCATTTCAAAGGAAGGTAAAAAAATTGGTTGTTGGGCCGTTTTTGCCCCACTTGCCATTTTCGGAACCGGCTCAAAATCAATAGGCATATGTAGACCATGGAGGTCTACCCCTGGTAAAAGTTTGAAATCGATCGGTCAATATTTGGGACAGTTATCGCATTTCAAAGAAAAGTTTCCGGACTTCCGGAGTTCCGGAGTTCGGACAGACGGAAAGTTTCTGGAAATCTCGAGATTCGGATAGATCCCAAATTTGAGGTCGATCCGATCAGCCGTTCTCGAGATACGGGGGCCCAAAGTCGCCGAGCATAAATGTATATATAGATTTTTTTGAAGAAAATCTATATAACAAGTATGTAAAAAAAAACAGTTGAACAGTTCTAGTTAGAAAAGTGGCTGACAATTTCTGAATATAATAACTTTTAAAATACGTGAAAAATAATATAAGTACTGAGTATTCACAAAAAGTAGCATACAATGATTCAAACATAATGGACAACAAATTAGGTCGATTTAATTTCGATGGAAATTACAAGATGTTTGAGAAATGGAATGTGTTTAAATGTTGAGAAGCTTTCATCTATTTTCATTGTATTTAGTAAAATGTTTAACTTGATTATCGCTGTGAATGAGAGAAAACTAACTTTTACAGAATTAAAAAATTACGTGCATAATTAAAATAATGGAATATGGGTGACAGCGAGATTGCCTTGTAGTAGATCCTACAAGAAGCAAATGTGTTTAAAAATGGCTAAAGCATAACCATTACTCTAATAAGTATATAAGAGCAGTTATGGCTCTTTACAAAAAGTGGTGAATCTTCCTTATCATACAAATTATTTTATTTTCAAAGGCAAATATTGTCTCTCATCGTCTACTATTTATTTATATTTGCTGCTGCTGTCTTATTTAAACTAGCTCTGTGCCACATCTTTCGGGATATCTCAGTATCCGCTCAGCCACTATGGTTGGAAACCTGATCAGATTTAATTTAGAAGTCATGAATATACCAAAGAGAAAACGCAATATCGTGATCCAACATTTTGATCATTTACACATACATGTACACCTAAGTCATTAATCTGAAAATAGTCGGTCCAAAACATGAGGATGTGTCAAAAACCTCCTTTTTTCCGAGTGAATAGATTTATTTACCTAAATATCTTTTTGAAATGGGAGTAATTAATATCTAAATATTGATACATACAATAGGAATAAATTTACTACCAATAGGCAAGTCCAATATAGTATATGTATGTGGACGAGGAATCTTGGGTATGATTTCGCCAGATATGGTTCGATACACTATTGTTGCTTCTTTTTAAGAATGTTTTTGCAGAATATATTTTGGCTGAAACCGCTGTAAGAAAAGATGACCTGTAATATGAAACGTTGCATAGAGTAAGTCGTTAAGGCGTAGAATGAAAAGTGTGGGAGATAAAGAGATCCTTGTGGAACTTCAATGTTGGTTAACATTACTGACAGGATTTTACTTTGGTATCGACTCCAGTTCTGTTTTCCTGCCAACAGGATTAGCCAAAGATTAGAATATCTGACTACAGAATCTTCTTCTGTTTGACTTTTATATTGATTTATACAACTCAGGATATTCTAAACTTTAATAATCTTTACCCTCTAGGACACTAATGGTGTCCGATACGAGGCACGATCCTTATCCACTATAATATTGTTAGCAAATATTAATAGTTGCCGACGTCATTTAATCAGTATAATAATAATAGTAAATACCACAGAAATTAGACAACCTCCGAGTCCAAAATCGGAGCTGCCTATAAAGATACTGCACTTAGGAAAACGTAGACATACAACTAATCACATCAAGATTGCTACTCCTGGTGGCGGGATTCGAACCCACAGCTACGATAAATAAAATTCTAGTCTCGTTTGACATTCTGTGCTCCAACCAACTATACCACCGAGCCGGTGTAGTTTCAATCAAAATAACGCATGATGAGATGAAGCTATACTTTTGTTATTTTTGAGAACAAACTTAAGATATCGAAAAAGGAGAAACCTAATCAGAAAAATGAGTGTGCATCCTATTGGCTCAACCACGATAAATGCTTAGGCATAATTATTTCTGTGTTGGTCGTAAAGAGGTCATTGTCAAATTGACAGATGACGAGAAGTTCGTAACAGTGACTTGTGGAAAAATATTTTCATAACCCATATTTTGCTACAATGGGCTACCATCGTACAGCACTAGAGTCTATCCACTTTAAGAATGAAGTACTCCTAAGAACGGTTTACACAGCCACACTCATCGCAGTTTTAATTTGAATCCATATCACTGTTGAAATCGACTCTTTCTTCGGTGCAAAATCTTTCTACTATACAATGAGCTTTCTTTTTCATTGTTCTTACGAAGATACATACATACTTATTTTGTGCATAGGTAGGTACTGAATGTATTGATGAATTTTACCATGAATACCACATTGCAGTGGATAACAGGTTGCAGAGAGTTTGCTCTACTATGAACTTGCCTCACGCTTTGACCAATAGAAGCTTGAAGATAGCTATCTAAAATCAACGCTCCATTCTTAAAACGAATAAGCTATTGCAGGTAAACGCGCTAAGAAATATGTTGCATTACTTACTATGAAAAATCACGTATTTTAAGTTTTAATCATCTCTAGACGATGCCAACTTGGTGGACGAAATGCACGTCAAATATAGTACCGAGTGTTTTGGGGTTTGTGGAAACACTTCAGGTTAGTGTCGTCATATTAAAGGTTTCAACCTACTTCAGGATGATTTATAACGTACAAAATAATTCATAGATAATAACATGATTGTATTTTTGTATTTAAATATTGCAAGTAGAGTGCTGGTGTGAGTGTGACATGAGGGATATAAAATAGTTATTATGTCATTAAGTAATTAACTTTTCGTAATCTGCCCATCAGACTTGCCTTTATCGCAATTTTAATTTTAATGTGGGTTAGGCAACATCTTTATCATCGAGGCGCTATCTTTACTATGCCTTTATAAACACAATAATTATGTGTTTAACTAATATGTTACGAATTTTTATTTCAAGTAGGCTAACATGTTTGGTTATAAACGTAGTGAACGTAATTGTGCCTGCAATAAACTACCTTCAAGATAACGTAGACTTGACATTGAAAAGTTTTACTTCGCTTTATATCGGTTTATTGTCGTTAGCAATGAGAGGAAATATAAAACTTACTTACTTAGAGCTTTTATATCTGAGAGTACATTGTTGATGATATAATGGCCACAACTTCAATTATTATTATAATTCTTTTATGATGCCCAACTGAGAATTCATAAAATACAATGAAAACTTTTAGTTTCTTTAGGGTATGCTATGGTTCGTTTAAACGTTATTTATCTACCATTGTTTTTTGATTTAAATTTCAATTGGCAAAAGAAGAATAAGTTCGTTACTAGAACCAGGACATATTCAAAAAAGATTACAATTTTAACTGTTAGAATATATTGCGTTACGTAATATACCGGTGACTACGAAATCGTTTTACAGATCGCCATATTGTCAGTTTTTAAGATAGAACTTGAAATTTGGGTTGAAGATATAGTTCATAGAGATGCAAATTTTATATAAAAAAATCAATTGAATATCTCTTCCGGTTTTCCCGGAAGTGTGTTTAGAAATTTAACTAGCAACCTGTATATTTTTACAGATAGTTGTATATCCATCAAAATTCCCTTTCCATCGATGTATCAGTTGTCAGTTTTTTCAAAGTGGCAATGCAGGACACATTTTGCTCATATTCAATATCGCGAAATTTTGTCGTTATCGAATATTATTTGTTTAAAATAACTTAGTAAATGTGTCCAAAAGGAGGTTTCTTTTTGGTTTAAAATGCTTTTGTAAAATGTTGATTAAATAATTCGTGGTATCAATTTTAATTTTTATTTAAATTACACATTTTCAACAAAAGAGCTCAAATAGAAAGTACAAAATATAGAATCGTCATAACAAAGTAAATTTAATTGCCTATCTTAAAATGTGCCAAACATAACGTTTCTAGAATTTTTTAATAACAAATTCACGTATACATATATGTATGTATTTCAGTAAAATTTCTATGGTAATTATTGTTAAGTTGCCACGGAAAAATATTGGGAACTAAAATAACTGCAGCACATATGGCGGCGCTGCTATCAGACGAGTAACGATCAGCTGATTTTTGGTCTGGTTACATGTGTTTTAAGTGCCTTTGTGGATTCTCTCCAAAGTATTAGGTAAAAGAATATATTTATTGCACTAATCGAAAGCTGGTAAGTAAATTCAATCATATTAACCTATTTTGCACTATTTTTTGCTAACTTGTGGAAGTACGTAACCTAAAAATGTCTTACTGTTATAACTTTGTATACCTTTTGTATTATAGTTCTCTAGCTTAAAATGGGGGGAAGTTACTGCTTTTCCCATCGATAATGCTTTCTCCCACGCTTCTCTTTACATTTTCTACAGGAGACCACAGATGTTGGTGATATAAACACACCTTGCATCTTTATTGGGAAAATAGTAGATGTCCTGCCCATATTTTTCCTTGATTGACAATTGTACACACAATAATTTGTATATGCACTCTTTTCTTTAGCATATTGTGGAATAAACGTGAATAAAATAAAATGTAGTAAAACTCCGATAATCAAACTATACAAATGTGATCAAAAGAATTTAAACAAAGAGCATTAAGTGTTTCGTTATTGAGATTTTTAACCACCAGGGGTGATGTGAGAGTCAGTGTATTGTTGGAACAGCTCATTCAAACAATCTTCTTGCAGTTGAAAACAATTTCTTACTTTGCTTCTTCACTATCAATTATAGATCTGTCTCAATGACAATATGGCTGTAGTAATAATTTATCTAGTAAGCATCAAAGTAATTCACCAGTTTATAGCCAACCGAGATTGTCACATAGCTTAGATTTTCCACAAACTTAGCAGTAGGTATGCGGACGGTTGAGACGCCCCCCACCACTACCATTTTTGCTCTCCCCAAACCACTTACTCTCAGCCAGACAGGCTGCTGACGTATATCTCCTGTCTCGACCTGTATACCTCCTGGTACAGCTTTTCACATGTCCGTACTTTTACTGGTACAGCTTTTTACAGATCTGTAATTTTACTGGTAGAGGTTTTCACAAGTCTGTACTTTTACTGGTGCATCTTTTTACAGATCTGTAGTTTTACTAATGCGGACGGATTTATAAAAAGCTGTACCAGGGAGAGCAAAAATGGTCGAGGCAGGAGGTATACGTCAGCGGTCTGTCTGGCTGAGAGGAGGTGGTGGAGGAGAGCAAAAATGATACTGGTGGGGGGCGTCCCAACCAACTCCATACTTACTCTTGGCCACCATTTTGGTAGTAATACCAAGTTTGCTTTAGAAACAGCACTAAAGGTACTAATTCTGTTATATTCTTTTTGAATCTAGGGAATGCAGGCGGACCCAATCTGACTAACATTGTATGGTTTCAAGAACGAAATCTGCAATCAAAATTCACAGTGGACCATTTCCGATGGACACAATAGATTTTTTTATTTCAAATTACATTACAACTAATGACCTCAAAAGTTTAAAGGTTATTTATTTATGGACATGCAATTCTTCAATAGATTACGTTTATTGAAAGTATCGAATGAATGTCAGGGCGTTTCCAAAAGATGAGCTTTCCTCTTACGGATATTCTGTTGCCAAAAATTATTGATATTAAGGACTTACATGCAGCAACGCTTACTAATAAAGTTCCTCTGCCTTCAATCTCTTGGAATGTGTGTTTCGAATTCTAACATTTAATAACAATTTAAGGTATGTATTTTTAATTTGGTATAGAATCATATTTAATTGAGACCTAATGTCGAGTTTTATTTGAGAAAAAAATAAAGGATAAAACAACAAAAAGTAGAGACCAGTTTTCGCCTCAGTAGTATTTGTAGTGTAACAATACTGGGAAACAAGTTACACTACTATGTCCTTAAAAAAAAAAGATAAATGCTTATGTCGTTTCTAAAGTTTTATTATATTTTGAAATTTTGTTGTATTTCCACTGATATTTATATGACTTTTTCAATAATAATCGAAGTAATTATCTTCGAGAAAAACACTTTATGCAATAGTTATTAAAATAATTCACGACCATAATAATTTTACTCTTCTTTTTATTAGTATCCCAAAAAATTAGTAGGTGTCGCAGAAAATAATTACGTGTAAATTTTTTCACAAAGTTTTGTAATTCTTTTGTTGCTCCATGTGTTTTCAAACAAAAAGACTATTCTGGGTTGAATACTAAAGTAGTAAAATGTACTAGTACTAAAATGAAAAATACTTTGATAGTAAACGTATTTGCATTTTAAAGAAATATTATTTAGGTAAGTACGTAGCAAAAACTTCTATGTTATTAATCTTAACACAAGAAATTATTTACTTTTTTATTAAACCTTTCATTCTGGGTACAAATCATGACGAATTACCCGAGAGATTATACAAGATCATTCTTTATTTTTGGAGATTCTTAGGAGGAATGTGCGAATTATATGATGAAAATATTTACACTTTTGTTTGTTTTTATATTATTAGTAAGATATATCCTGAAGACTAATTTACACAATAATATGAAATGCATTTTAAAAATGTTTTCAAACCTATTGTTAAGATTTTACAGTGGCCCCTATCTATAAATTATCCATTGACAGATATGCTATAAATGTATGGCATGGGGGTTTCTTTATCTATTCTTGAAAGGTGTTATTTCGAATAATGAGCACAACATGAAAACCAATTGCACTTACTTATGTTGTCAAATTTATGGCGGATGCGCTAATAGGAAATGGATATTACTTTTTATTTCATTGCTACATGTATAATTTATAGGGTGATATTTAATGCTTATTTTTTATTCTTATTGGTTCAATTGACAACGTAAAGAGTGCAGTAAATAAAGCGTGACGCTAAAATATACGATTACGAAAACACCAAATGTCAAACAAGTTCCACATCCATTTTTGGTCCTAGAGCGCATTTTTTTTTATTGACACAGAAAAGCTTCGACGGCTAAGGGTCATTAGCTTATGACAATATAATGGTACAGTTATTATTGTATTATAATTAGGTACTGCCAAGAGATATTTTACACAGTTTCTTTATATTATTCCATAAAACGTCATTAATGGGCCCAATTTGCCAGTTCCATCTTACCTCTGGACAATCTATTAGGATGTGTTCAATGTTGACTTGGGGACAAAATTACAGCGAAATCAGTTTTCTTGAGCTAGTAACAAGCTAGGTGTCAAACAAGTATATCCTAATGAGGCCTGTAAATTTTAACTTCTCTATGGTTTGGCGGTAGAAACAAGACATTACTTGCTGTTGGTTTAACATTTTTGAGTTTATCGTTACTATTATTACATTTTTGTTGCCATCGTTTATTGATCTTATTTTAAAATGAATTTTGTATCAGATTTCATATAGATGTCTGTTTCATTGCCTGGAATTCCTATATGGATTGTCACATTAACATTTGATAGGTGTAGTTGATAAAATATTTGCTGAATATGCCGAGCTATTGGAATGAGTGTAGTTGCTTGATGGATTGCAAAAAGTTTAGTGAGTCCGAGGAGATTATATAGTTACGTTCACTATAATTGTTTCAATACTCTTCCTATCATCGAATTTTTGAGAGTCTGTTTTGAGACAATGGTAAATAATAAACTGACATTTAAAGATAGTAAAATATATCAATCAGGTAATTTAATTTATTGTATTTTTTCAACCAAAGTTAATGAATTTTTAATATTGTATTGAAGTTCTGGGTTTAGATTATTTAGAATAATTGATATGAACTTTGCTAACTGATAAGAAGTTGAATTTATTTGAGTTATTACTGGCTTTAATGGAGTATTCTGCTATGGATCTTAGTCAATCCATATCCTATTGGTTTTTGTAAATTACTAGTTATAATGCAACTTTTGAAACATATCTTCTTATAAAGTAGCATTTCGTTGTTATGGATTTTATAAATTCAGAATTGTTTATCTTATACTTACAATTCAATTAAAATTTTGAAGTTCGACTGGCTATGAAATTTTAAATATCCTTTTTATTTAACATTTTGTTCCAATAGTAAAGATAAGGTCAACTTACTCTTAAGCGAATTGCAATTTTTTTTCATTTTTGAGCGGCCTGTATCAGAAACACAAAATTTGATTGTATTTTTTGGGAAAGCAAAAACCTTTATGTAGAATAGCTTTTTCTTGAAAAGTTTAATATTTTTGTAATTTCACCTCTTGTAAACCCCATTCGCGAACATACTGTATATGTTGTATTTTGTCTTATAGTAATTCCCTTGTATAAGAAGTTATCTTTACTTTGTCTTTTTGATAAAATTTGTTGCACCTATTTATTACTGACAATACTAATAGCTCCTTTCCTTGTGTTCTACGGATTTCCAGCAATAATGAATCTGTTGTAATCAATGATCTGAAAATGGCACGTTAAGGTGCCGAAACTGCAGTAACGATTAAGTTATAATAAATTAGTGATAAAAAACAGAGTAAAGTATTTTCCTTATCTCAAAGTCGTTTTATTTTATTTTAACTAATGTCGTTGGCAATATATACTGTACTTTTACCATTAAAAAAAGATAAATGTGCATATAATAGTGCTACGGCAGCCTATTACGGCTGCATTTTAGGTCTAACTGATGGGTAGTTAAAAAGGTCAAGGGTGGACAGTGTGGACCCGCTCAACTGTTAATAAAGGCCAGAACGACGAGCTATTGCCTAGAAAATTTGACGGGTCAAATGGATGGTCCTCACTTATATGGTCAACTTTACAGATTGGCCGTAAACAGGAATTTATTTTTTTTCGGGCAGCAAAAAAATTTAAATGAGACCATACGTTAAAAATTATGTGGTAAAATTTTCAACATTTTTTTCCAAGCACCATACGTATCAAAATACCGCTAGCTATGACGACTTCCTAATTCGATTTATTTATTTTTGGCAAAAATTATTTGTAACATATAAGTAGATGGAAATCAGTTTGAAACTCAGAAAATGAAACACCCATATCAAATAGATAGCACTAATTAAAGAGCTTTCAAAAGTTCATGTTTTTTTTTTTAAATTTTAAGTAAATCGCTTTTATTAAATTAGTACAAAAAACAATATTTCTTGTTTAACAAATTTGTAGTAATATGGTCCCTAATTTCAAATGTGCCATGTAACTAAAAAATCAAAAACAAAATTATTCGAGAAATTTTTTTATGAACGTTTTCAATTTGGTCCTAATACCTTGGACATATTGAATTTTGAACAAAAACCAATATGGGCATACTAACATTTGGTTGAATAAATTTTCAAATATTTATTAAAAATAAACTACAAAATTGATAGTATGCCACGACAATGAGTCATAGAATGCTCCCTAGCTTTATTTCGAGAGTAGAATCGATCTAAAGAGGTCAGATAGGTCAAAGTACAAGTAGTTCACACCTGACAGCAGTCAATTATCACCTGGCAGGCGGCTTCCTCTGATGATATCCCACACTGATAAGAATGCTCCCATAGTTTTTAAAACGCCCCACGTACTACCTCTCTCGGCATATGTCAAAGGAACAAAAAGGTCACATGCCTTTGATATCCGCCGACGAAAGTTTCCACGGTATTCAAAATTTTCCCAGGCTCAAGTGCCACCTTGAGAAAAGAAATATGAAATTTTATTTTGAGGCTTTTGCAAAATTAATTTATAATATTACAGTTCTGGATCCTTGGTGATTGCATAAAACGGAAAATACAACAATAAAACAGCTGAACAATTGGTAAATCATAGGCAATGGATCTTCAACTATATCTGATCATAAAATAATTAAGAAAATTCTACAGTAGAGTATTCTTAAAAGAACAGTTTATATCGGCTATTGGATCATAGATGACGATCGCTTTAAAAATTACAAAAATACATTTTGAGGATACCACCCAGTACTTACAAAGTTTTGGTTGAAATTCAGTATTAACTTCTATACAACAGCTAATGGACTTATTGTATAATATATGCATATTATATTTAAATCTCTAGATCTTTATGAAAATGTGAAACAAACCCCACAATTGATATTCAAAAATAAATAAAGATTGTGTTGCCAAGTCTGCATGAAATCATGACAAATAAATTAAACTCCTCACATCATTTCACTACAAAGTTGGCACATTTAATAATAAATTAATGTTTTTTAAAAAAAAAAGCACTATATTTGTCAAATCAGTGTTCAAAAAAATTCGCCATTTGTAACAGTTAAACGCAATTAAAAATTCATATACACAGACCGGTGAATGCACTAACAATCTAGAGCACAACATTTTCCAACAATAACATGATTTTATTTAGATACACACTACTTACGCGGTCTAGTAAATACTGAGAGGCGTAACAGTTACGAATTAGTCAAGGGCTTCAAACAGAAGCGATGACAAATATCATAATTGTAGATAATATCAACATCATTATTTATTTTTCTTGATTGTTTTTAGAGATTTTGAAAAATAAATATTTTTGTGAATATCAGGACGATGTGATTATTTCCCGATTTAAATATATGCATGTATCTTAAAAGCATCCTGTATTAGTAAACCCAAATAGTCCATACACACCAGTAATTTGGCCTAGAATCCCTATCTAACTCGAAAATCGTAAAACTGGACTTATCAACTTTTTCGTGAAATCTCGTCAGTTGAAATTGGCTTCGCTTGCTTACAGTGAAACTTGATTTTATTAATTTGGATCAAGATGTGCTCTCCTCAAAAAGCCCTAGCGAACTCTGAATTCACATTTCCAATATTACAAAGTTTCTTTTATTAAACGCGTTAGTGTGAAAGTCGTATGCAATAAGACGAACCAAACTATAGATACACAAATAAATAGAAAAGAAGATCATAATCCATCAAATAAATTGTAAAACAATTTCAGGACCGTTGAGCTCAGTAGCGATTCTGACAATTATATGTGGGTCACTCCGGATATCTCGCTTAATATCCATGGTGGAAGAAAAATGTTTAAAAAATTTATTTAATTTTTTATGAGCTATGTGACAGTGAAAACAAATTTGAAATCGGTGGCCTACTTGGTAAGATATGATCAAACAACGTGAAAAAGAATTACTTCAAATTCATCTGATGTGAAAAAAAAAACGTCAGTTGAATAGATATAAAAATCGAAGATTTTTTCTTTTCTTTTTTATTTTCCGTTGAATATAGCAGGCTTATAGAAGCAAAAGGAATATAATTAATTACTAACTTTTTAAATATTTTGTGTGTTTTCTATAAAAAAATGAAAATTTTAAAATTCGGTTTTTAAATAAATCCGCTTAAAAATTGTGACACGGGAATAAAAGCACACCCAGCCGTGATTGTAATAATTTGAATTATTAATTCAGTTAAAAAAAAATATTTCTTGTTCTATATTTTGTTCTAGAAATAGTCTAATAAATATATTTCGTGCATTAAAAATAATCTGAAAATTCAGCATTCAAAGTATGTTGCCTTTAAGAAACTGCATTCGTTCATTTTGATGTGATTTGACTGAAAAAAATACCCTCGACTGCGTCTCGTGCACTTTTTGTCAAATCACATCAAAATGGACTCGAGCAGTTTCTAGGCAACACGTTTTCATGCACTGAATTTCTGATAGTTTTTAGTGCACTTAATATATTGCTACAGAACATAGCTGTGTGGTTGAATTGCTTTCAAATATTATTGTTTTTAGTGTCCTTTCTTGATTCATTAAAAAAAAAATTAACCCAACACTGCACATTAAAAATGATAATATTTAGGAATACTTTAGTAGGACATTCGTGTTCCCTTACAATCAGAATAAACCTTTATCTCGATTTTTTCCCCTATTTCTTAAACCAAAGAATTGTAGGTGAATGTAACTGCAATATTTTCGCGTATTTTAATGAATCAAGAGAGTACACCAAAAACAATAAAATTTGGAAACAACTGAACCACACAGCTGTATTCTCTGTAACTACCACACGGCTCATAAAAAATAGAATAAAATTTATTTAAACATTTTTCTAACACCATGGATATTAAGCGAGATATCTGATATGACCCTGTACATGGCGTCTCTAAAAGACTAAGCTATAATGTAAATGAAAGTTCAAGACGTAAGGCAAAATTTTCATAACGTGAATCCGAACATATTTGTTTGGTACAGAGATCTACGGTCTTAAACATTCTACTGTGGAATTTAAGTTTAGTTTTAATCATCCCCAGATGATGTCAATTTGGTTGGCGAAGTGTGCGTCGCGTCGAGTGTTTTGAAGACTGTGAACACACTACTGCAGCATTAGGGTCATTATATTGATCCTCTTCAGAGTTAATAGATCAAAGGTAAATTACAAGATAAACTTTTTTTGTGGACAGATCACATAAGTTCAGGTTGTCTCTTATGATAACTCTCATAGCTTCCTTCAAATAAATTAATTAAAATAAACACGATCTTTAATTAACTTACTGAACTAAAAAATCGACTCATGTTTTACTACCGAATCTGTCGGATCCAATTTCCGACCCACTTTGAAATTTCTATTTTATGGCCAGAGAACATAATTTTCGGGCGATGAATAACAAATATTCATCCGATGTTTATCTTGTGATCAGGTTTCTATTTCAATGCCACAACACATAACTTCACAAATTGATTGGAACTGAAAGATGCAGGGTTTTGACAAATTTCCATGAAAGCATTATTGTGTTTTAATTTCTTATACCTAATATAAGGAAGTATAGTAATCGTGATTTTTTTCGACTTCGACATTTTGATTGATATATACGTTTTGAACCGTCCTGAATCTATTCTAACTATTTTCCGATTGGTGTCTCTCGGTGAGTATGTGTGCGTGCGTGCGTGCGTGCGTGCGTGCGTGTGTGGGTGTGTATCCGCGATAACTCAAAAAATATTAATGGGAGAATTCCCAAATTTGGCAATTAAGATTGTCAACAACATTTTAGGTGACACATTAAATTTGGTGAATGTGGTACCACCAAAAGAGACATAATGAAGTAAAGAAGAAGAAAGGTACAATTTCTGGGAAAAAAATATATTGCATTTCTGGTCAAATCTCCACGAATTTTAATGAAAAAACAAATCTGTCCGCATATCTGTATTATCGCGATAGCTATCATAGTTTTTGAGATAAAGCTTTCAAATTTGGTACACTTTTTCTAAAGGCCAAAGACAATGAAAAATCGGTGATGAGCAAAATTGGCCAGCTGAGAGGAGGTCCACGGGATCCAAACTTTTTTGTATTTGTCTTTACAAAAAAATATATTCTTGATGAAAGATTATAAATCATGTCTACTATATTAAGTTATTTTTCAAGTACTTAAATAAAGCTGATGTAAATTGACATTCTTTACACATTTGACCTCATGAAATGGGGTTAGGATAAATTTGGCAATTTGACATTTGAAATGTCTAATTTAGTTACAAAAATGTCAATGTCAATAAGAAGAAATTATTAAACTATACATGAATTATTATTACTGATAGTATCGAACGACGTTGATAATTAGTTATTTAAAAATTTGGATGAAGCGTTTCAAGGTACGCTATTAAAATTTAATTGAGGTAAGTGAAGAATTAAATAGAATGATTTTTTTAGATCAGGTTAATTTATACTGGTATAAGAAAGTTATGTGCTGGTCACATCAGATATTTTATGCAATACTCATATAACATTTAACAGACATATTAATATCTTACAATGAAATAATAGTAAATTACTAAGAAAACATTATAATCTAAAAATTTATATTTTAAATAAATATGGGGGCCAGCGTAGATCTGCCTTAACAATACCCGTGTTTCGACACGTTAAACAACGGGTGTCGCAGTTATCTGATTGTAAGTCAAGTGAAAGTCGGCGACTTCGTCCCAACTAGCAGTTTATATGTATACAGGGTGAGTCTTAAGTGTGTAGTTATATTTAAATCACCGATTCTTGACATCTGTAGAAACCCTCTGACACATTTTTTTAATACACACGTGTAACTGAGTTATCGACTTTCAAAAAAATATGACGAAACTGTTTTGGAACTGCTGGTTACTGGAAACATTCTATATCTTAGAAAAAATGATGTAATGGACTGAAGCAACGTTGCCGCATATCTTATGCATTTCTCTCACCTAGGCGCGATTTTACAATCGTAAGTTAACATAAGTTGAAGGTTACCTAGCATTATATTTTCACAAAAATCGATGATGTTCTAATACAAACCACTTCAACTAAAAGTTACTTTAGCATAAAATATTTGTTGCTATAACCACTTCCAAAACAAATGTAAAATTGGAAAATCGAATTCTAAGTGTGAGTTTAGCTAACCCACGATTGAAAAACCGAGCCCTAGCATTAAGTTCATTCCCGAATTTATAATAACATTGGATGAAATAATTAGCTACTTAAACGATTAATTGCTCCACTTGAAATACTTTTTTAAACATTTTGAAATACCTTTCAATGTGAGAAATGTACAATTTTAACTTTTTCTTGCACCAATCAACATTTATTTAAGCGTTTCATGTGGAATGTACAACTAAAACTAAATTTTCCGATGAACAGTAACCTTTTTAGGGAATCTCGAGAGGAATTTAATGTTCCCATCTCATTTTTTTCAAAGTTTATAAAAGGATTATTATTTTTAAGAAGTAGGTACTTTCCCTCTGCTATCACAATAATTTGAAATGTGTAGGTGTTTAAGGAATAAATCAGCTCTCTATTATTTTAATTGGCCTTTAATAGTAAAACACTGAAGGTGCAACACAATATCAGGTGATGGAAAATAATTTGCAGTATTTTCACACACTTCTGACACTTTTTACACTGGTCATACCCAACAGTTTGCATTTTATTCCTCCATAATACTCTGGACGGTTAGGAGGATAGTATACGTCATTTTTTATAAAAAAAGATCAATTCTTTCTTGAGAAAACAGCACTTTATTCGGGATAGGCCATTACATGATAAAAATTCAACCACGCCATAATGTGAACTGCGTCGCATATGTAACCTATGATCTTCACGCATCTAACCACGCACCTAATCAGTGTTGCCAGACATACCACTTTCATGGTATTTATACCATTACTTTCCATGTGTACCTGCACTTTTTTTAAGTAATAAAACTATTATTTAAAAATTTCTGCCATTTTATACCAATATTAGCAAAAGTTGATAAAAAAGTTAAATTTAGGTCGTCAGCCCCAACCTCGGTCAGTCCTTCAATTAAAAAAGAGTAAACTGAATTAAATTTTATACCGTATACGTAGATCTTTATAAATCAGAACCTCGCGTAAACAGCGCTAGTTGTGCAAGCCCAAGTCTTTTGCTGTTTTCCGTTGTTTCTGTTGCGATGGTAAGACCCGTTTTTTCAATGCTCAGTTAGCTAAATTAACCGTCAGTTAGGTCAATAGAAATTTTTTGAAAAGCATCATGATTTATTTATAATGAAATTTATAACCTATGTGGAAATCTCACAAATCTGGCAACACTACACCCCATGTAAAAATCAGTGTTATTTAGTTCGCGTACCTGTCTGCATTAGCATTTACAAAAATGTGTTTAATAACGGTGTGATAGTTTTTTGTGATTAAATTTGTGGTTGGAAGTATTGAGTTACTATGCGAAACATCATAACATCTATTATTCTTTTGCAGTTGACGCAAATAATATATTTTCAAAAATAAATCGGAAATCCCATTTAAAAGGGACACCCTGTATATACAAAATATTCATCTATCTGTATAGTTGTTTAGGCTCTCAATACAATTTTAAATCTGTCGATGAATAGATTCGTATGTAGCAACAAAAATGAGAATAAAAAAACTCTTCCACACCAGACTGATTGATTGTTTTCGCTTTCAGAGCATAATAAAAATAAAAGAATCGTTGTTTTCCTGACATACTTCATAAACATGCCTGCTAACATCTTAGCGTAGATCCTCATCACTTCACTAAACAATATTCACTAAATTAAATTTTTGTGATAAGTGTATTATAGGTTTAGTGTTGGATGACAGCACGTTAACGTAACTGTTTTTTTTGCAGAGATTTGTAGGTGATTAGTATAATCAATTACTTCCTAAATTTCGTATTTCGATATTTTTTAATGGATTGTATTTTATAATAATAATAATAATAATAAAAATAACATTTTTATTTTCAAAGTCTTTTACCATTAGAATACAGTCAAATTAATAAAATTGTACTATGTAATATGTTCCAATACAAAAAAATATAAAATGAAGTAAAAAAACAATAAATTACAATGAAGAAAGAGTATTGTTATACATGAACCTAAAAAAGGGGGAAGAAGATTGGATCAAGTAACATATTTTTTCAGAAATCGAATAAAATAAATTTAATGAATATGAATATATGTAAAAGTAATTTTGCTTTTTTTGAAAAGATTAATAATAGTAATTTTCTTAATTTAAGAGGGCTAATCGAACCACAGTTTGTAAGGTAATTTTTCAAAACTTATTTCTTCCATACGGTTTGGTTAAATTACACCAAATTTGGAGGATCAGTAGTTGAAAGTGTACTAGAGGGTACATGTATATCTATTTTAATTAATTTTCACTTTATGTAGGGAAAATTTATACTGTAAATATATATAATATAATATAAGTGAAATTTGGACGTGATTAGCTCCTGAATTATGATATCAATCGGTAAAATTCGAGATAAAATTCATACATGTCGTCTAGAATGAATCTTCATAATTATGCTCAGCAAGTTTCAAACTTTTATTCCGTACTATTTGATTAAATTTAATTTTCTAAATAAGTATCTTTGTCACTACAAATGGAGCAAGGAAGTGTTACCTCTCTCGGGAATCGCACCTCAATGAAGTCGGTGATTAAAACGTCCAGTGAAGGTATAGTCAAGAGCAAAATTATTCAGCAGCGCATGTATAAAAACTTTCTAGAGAGTGACACAGCTATCCGAAGCTTTTCCCCCTTAAGTAGATAATTTGTTAAATATTTTTATGGGCATTAATTTAAGGCCCCTTGCAATGATGGATATGCTATGAACGGGTATATTCAAGTGCTAAGTTGGTCACAAGTTTTGACCACTGTTAATATCAATGTCAGTTCTGTTGCTGAATACGCCTCATGCACAAAATATAATTTTGGCATTTTTGGAATCTTTACTTAATACAAAAACAGTTTGTAAAGGATTTTTTTTAATTTTTTCTTTCACGAAAGTTAATCAACATTAAAGTTTGAATTAGTCTATTACGCGCGCAAACACTGCCTGTCGTCAAGTCGATGCGATGACATCACAGGGCTCGAGTGCGAGTGCAGAAGGCAGGCAAAGCAATTTTCAAGTGAATTAATTATAATGACCAATTCTTCTAAATTATTATATTACTGGTGCATCGTACTGATATGTGAAAATACTTCAATAAAAACGTCAGAAAAAAATTTTGTCCAAGTTCCAAGAAACGGAAAATGTAGAAAAGTGCAGTTAAAGATGTGTTCCATAGAAGTTTTCGAAAACAAGTTGCGTTTTGCATGCGTGGATCTTTTTGATGTAATTAAAAAATAATATACATTGTACTGATTCTGCGGTTGGCTCCTTGTGAAACATTATTAAATATTTTAAATAAACAAAGAAAATTTGCTTTTAAATGTTTCAAAATTGTATTTTCACTCTACACGTGTTTCGGCTTTTAGGCCCTTTTCAAGAGTACCTCTCATCTGTACTCTTGAAAAGGGCCTAAAAGCCGAAACACGTGTAGAGTGAAAATACGATTTTGAAACATTTAAAAGCAAATTTTCTTTGTTTATTTAAAAAATAAAAAATAATAATATTAAAAATAGACATGCATAGGCAATAAAAAATAATCATTTCACCCTTTTTTTTCTGTTATTTTGAGGCACTAACGACGATATTTTCCATCGTGAATTTTGTGTGAGCGTACTGGGTGCTACTGAAAATCATCGGACACAAAGTTAACAATTATTATATCCCTTTTGCGTGACTCATTTTCAGCAAATGCTATTATTTAAATAGATTTCCATCGCACTCACAGTTTTTACTTGAAAACAATAAAGGGATGTCCAAAAAATATTTCTTCTAAAAGTACATACATTCAGTGTGTATATAAAATTCTTATACATAGGTATCTAACAAAGGTAATTTTTTTTATACTTATAAAAAAAAACCATTTAGGTGTATAGATTTGAGGAGGGTTTTGATTCTATCTATAAACAAAAATTTAGCAACCAGACCGGCATTAGATATCTCCAGCCGTTCACGATAAGGAAAATGTAGTATGACGTCATCCTCAAATTTGGATAGTGTAAAAATATAACTTGTTTGTTTTTTCTCACACGTTTTCCGATAAAACTACTATGCGATTCAAATGTATTAAGCCCTCAGTTTAACCGCGAATATCTCAAAAATGAACTAATGAAAAAATACCATTAGATAATTTTACATAAACCTAATACGTAAGTAATTTCCGAAAAATGACCACTTAAAGTTTAATGTGATGAGAGTATCGTTAAAAATGTGTATATTTTTTTATATAAATTAAGGAATCTTTGTAATGTTTTAACCAAAGTTATTAAAATTTCAGTGAGTAGTTTACAATAGACACATAATGAACATATAATCTTTTATATTTTTCCCCTCCCACGTTTTTGAGATATTCGCGGTTAAAATTAAGGCTGAAGACAGTTGAATCATATAAGTAGTTTACGTATACTATAATATCTGCATAAGTATCACAAACCAGACAGAAATTATAAAATAATTTTAGGAAACAGCAACCCAGACTTAATTAATGCATTAACTAGGTAGCGTACTGTTCACCACCCCGAAATATTGTGGCCGGTGACGTCGCGCCAATAGGACAGCATTCTTACAGCATCTGATATTCGCGGAAGTTCAATTAGTAATTTAAACATTTTCCAGGTAGAAATTATTAAAACACATTTGATAATTGTTAATGTGCAATGTGCAATGAGCCTATTGATCAAAATTTCGTTTTATGTGTGATACACAGTTTACAATTTATAGAGATGGAGAAGTTAAATTCCCAATTCTCTGAAACTGAATCTGTATGAATAATGTGCAGGTATAAAGGATATTGTACGTATAATTCTTTTTAAGCGTAACTACTGCGCTGAATCGAGAACAGTTGCCCCTGGAGATCTTGCAATAATTTGAACAAAAGAGCGCAGTTGCCAGATAATAAAGTAAGTAGTAGATAATTTATTAGTAACTACGTTGATATGAGTCACCCAATTCAAAAGGGAACCCATATAAACTACAAGTAACTTGGCTACTATTTTATTTTACGGGGCAACTACCAATTTTAACTAGCAGGCTGTCTAGTTTTCTAGTAGAAAAAAGCAATAATAATAAACGGTTTTTGTATTATTGAGAGCTAGACCAACGCACAGTAATTTTGCATACAGTTAGTAGCATTATTAGGTTTAAAGTTAAGCTCATTGTATTGTCAGAATCAACCCCAATGATGGAATTAACAGCAAAAAGAGATAAGAAGGCATCTTCTATGTGAAACGCGATATCGTTTATATAAGGAACAAATAATAAAGGCCCCAGAATACTTCCCCTGAGAAACGTCAGCAGAAACCTTAAAAGGGCTAAACGAATATTTCCCCACATCTCTTATAACAACGGATTGGAGTCTCCCCGTTAAATAAGACTCAATAGAAATATGGATTGGGCTACGAATTCCAAAATTGTTAAATTTATTTAGGACATGGGCATGGTAGCCTAGTTGATAAAGCGCTTATAGCTATTTACTCGGTACCGAGTGTCGATGCCCTAGATGTGGTTCGGCCTCCACAATAAACTGTAGGGCCTCGTCTCTCTTTACTCAACACAAAATCCTAGGATTTTTTGGTAGTTACTTCGGTGACTTGAGAGGCAGTTAAGAAAACATAATGAATGATCACCTATACGCTGATGACATACAGGTTTAGCTGTCATTTTTTGTAAACAGTATCGAGTAAACTATTGACAAAATAAACTTCGATTTAGACAGTTTTTCTAATAGGTGTTAAATAAATGGACTCAAAATCAACCATACTAAATCTGTAGCAATGTGAGTAGATAATGACAATATTAAAAGAAAAGTAGATTTAAATAACCTTTCGATCATTTTGAATTATACTGAAAGGTCGTTAGTTAGTCACTCCAAAAACTTTGGTGTAATCTTATATGACAAACTAAACCTTGAAAAACATGTCAATAAAGTTGTGGGTGTATCATATTTAAAACTGAAAATGTTGAATAAATTAAAAACATCTTTGGACGTAGTGACAAAATTAAAAATAATACAAAGCCTTATCTGGATTATTACTTGCCGGTTTATTACAATTATATGTCACAATACAATACAACAAAAAACTCAAAATGCAGGCATGCGATTTGCATATTGTATTCCATATAGAAATCATGTTACGCCATACTTTAAAAACGAACTAAAAAAAAGGTAGACCCCAAACTTTTCTTTATGAGTGTTAGTTGGTTTTAGAAAAAAATGCAGTTGACTGAAACCAAAAGAATCGATATTTTGGTGATGATTAGAATTAGGAAGTTTGGATGCCATCCCAGAGGCCGAATGGTATATTCCCATAAACTTAAGGAGTTTGGATGTCATCCCAGAGACCCAATAGTATATTCCCAAAAACGCGTGTTATAGTAATAATAAATTAAATTGTAATATTTGACACTACTTACACATTAATTAATTAAGTAATCTTCTGCATGAAAAACCGGCACCGATGATCGGTGGTCGATCGCCCAGAATTATATTCGTTAAACGAAGCATATTGTTAGCCGACTACCAGCTCTATGGCCTCCCATTTAGTAGGAGGGTGTTAATTTGTTTACATTATTTAGCAATTTTGTTCAGTTCGAGAACTTTTAAGCTAGAGGTCTGTTGTATATAGGTCGAGTATAAAGACATTTTTTATTTATTCGAAATGTTATCTTCAGTGTGGTGCGTGTTAGTAGACGTAAAAAATGACGAGGCTCCCATGTTTTCAGAAACAGTTATGTGTTGTGTAAAGTGCACGGTAAGACTGTCATAGTTCATACGCGTAAACCCGCTGCTCGCTGTGACGAAACATGTGTCGTCGAAAAAACACCAAACGTTGATTGGTGGAGACAAACAAAGTTTGTGAAACAGGGAGGAGCTGTTACGTAAAAGTTAAATAGTGTTTACTGTACTGTTTGTCCCTGTTTTATAGTCTGCTTTTTGTTATTTACATCATGACATCCAAATTCCCTAAATATAGTGATGCGAGGTTATGGAGACTGAACTCGGACACAACAGGTTTTGTTTAATACTAAATACCCCCAACGTCAACCCATTAGCCAGTCTAGGGTTAGTGAAATTTAAAGAAAATTGAAGGGAATACTGAATATTCGATAACCTTGTATCAAAGAAGAATATCAATTATTTCAATTTTGTTACACACTGTATATAAGGTATAAGAAAGACAGAAAAGCCTTGTCACTTTGCCTATCATAAACTCAATAATAAGGCCTCAGGGGTAAATTATTTTAAATCCTGTCCTGTTAAATAAACCTATATCCACTTAATTCTCATAGTATAAATTACACTGAATAGGTATTATTGTTATTGTGTGTTTATACTATTTTTATTGAGGCAAAGTGGATTATTATATTGGACGGAAACTGCGATAAAATCTGCTGGGTTGACCCCATTTTCTCACTGCACTTACCCATCTGAACATACAATAATTCCTTGTGTTGCAATTTTGCATGAATAATGTTTAGCATTATTCAAAAAAATCTGCATACCTTTCCTCTTTGGTGTAGCAATTTATATCTTTTCCGTTTGATCATATACTATCATTATTATTTATCTAATAATTGTTGTACATAATGCGGGATAATAAGCTATTACTTACTAACCTACATAGCCTAACAGAAAAACTATTATTTCAATACTTGCTAGACCGTGTACCATACTCATTTGTATACAATATGCCCCAGGAAAATATAATATACTATTAAAGCCATTTATTATAGATTAATTATAATGTGATCTTTTATTTATAAGTAATTATGACTTTATGCACTTTGAACAATAAAATCTCTTGGAATAATTAAATCAGATTGTTTTAAATTGATATTTAATGCAAATTTCTTTATATGAAGTCACACTTATCGTAAATAAATACTGTATATTAATAATAATTGTTACAATATCGACGACTAGATATTTAGTAGATTGTGTCAAAAATAGCTCAAAAAAGTACATAATTCTATTTTTCCCTAAAGTAAAGACAACAGATCTAAAGACGAGGGACACACACCCAACACCCAAATATGCTTAGATTAATTTCTGCTTCCGAAGAAATCTTAGCTCCGTGGCCGGAAATCTAACACTGGGGTTAGAGGCAACAACAACAAATACAACAATAAATGTGGAACAGTTTTTTTTTGGGTAACAATTTACAAATTGAAACATATAAGCATTCAGATTCATCTACGACCAAAGCAAGCCAATCATCCACGTGCCCATAGACAACGTGGCAATTGAGACACTAGATTGGGGTAGACCATGAAGTCATATTTTTATATTGGACTTGCTTATTTTTTAATTTTATTCTACATGGGTAGCTCCTTAACGAAGAAGGAAAACAGGTTACCTAGAGGGGCATTTAAATTAGAAAGGTATTCTCTTGATGTTTTGTGAAAATTATTATTTTTATTTTTGTTTCCAATGGTGTGGAAGAATGTCCTATCTATGTCTGTAATTACTGTTTATTTAACTCAAACAAACTGGGTTTTAAGAGTCTGTCGGGAACTTGTTTTCATAAAACCAGAAAATAGGCATCTGTTGTCACTTTTTGCACCCCTCACTTATTTTGGGCAACTTTAACGAAACTAACCTAGAACTTACTACATAAAAGGTGAGTATATATTAAGTTCCACCTATGCGCATCCCATTCTCTCAAACAAGGGTACCATTCAGCTGTCTAATATTAGTTACCTTATATTTTGATTTTATTGTAAATAATGAAATAATAATTATTCAAGACTCTAAGTTTGGTCGCATAAAACCATCCCGGTTTTCCTTTCCACACACTGAAGCTGATACTTCAGTTACAAGCTTTACAGATAGTTAATAACTTGGGTATGACAAGGACAATTCTAAACTTGATTTTGTCTGTACTATTGTTATCGGCCACTATAAACAATTTCAGCTCTTCATCCAAAATGTGTGCCGTTAAGGGTGGTTGAGACTAACATAATCAGCAGCATCAAAATTTAAGGTTGACATCTTGTAAGGTCTAATTCCTGTGTCGCCTCCAATCTTCAAAGTCTGATTGAGTTAAAAAAAATAATTACTGACGACAAAAATAGAGAAAAACCAATAGTAACGATAATTTTCACCGCCTTCCTCATCGTAACCCTTAAATTTTGCCCGATTTAAAAAATACGAAACATGTTTAATGAAGATGTCAAAACACAACTTTTTTCTACTATCGGAGTATTGAAGTAAAAAAAGGGTTTTTTGATCCACTCTACTGACGTTCTTGTTAATTTTAAAATACTTGTACATGAAACATCCTGTATAGCAGTATTTTGCCTTATTTTAAAAATATGTTAGTTTAGGACTAAGCAGGACCAAAACCAAGTTCAAAACACAAAAAAATTCATTACGTTACACCTCACGTAAACTCAATTTAGAAGGAACATCCTATACAAACAGGGTGTTTCCAAAAAGGTATATTAATTACAGTTAAAGTTAATTGAGCTTAGTATGTCAGATAAAAACACATGCAATATATTTTTTTAATTTTCCAATTGCCGTTGATATCTATTTCTTATTCGGTATAATAAGACATATGAACAAGGGAAATAGGTACTTTAAGGGAAACATATTTTAAAATACGTGGAAGGCTAATTTGAGGTATCAACTGCCACTTTTATTTTCTCTTAAAATATTGTAGGAAGGTTTATGATTTTTACATATTATCGTTTCATGGGAAACTGACTTCTAAAACTGTCTGGTCTGGTATTTTTTTTTTTATTTAGGTAACCATCAATTTTTATATAAAACAAAGAATTAATGACCCTAAGTTCCTATTTTTTTATCTTTTTGAATCTCTGGTTTTTAGTAAAATGAATGTAAAAAATTAGATTTTTTTGGTAAATAAAATGCACAAAAAATATAACGCCCGTAATCAAAAATCAATAAAAAAAATTTAGTGAGAAAAGCACTAAAATCTCTCAAATTTTAATAGAGTTCATGAACCAAATAAAACGTTAATAACTAAAAAGCTGCTCTGAATTTTTCCTTTGCTTAGCAACACCTTAACGTTATGTTTATCTAAATGAAGAAATACAATATATAAACATGTTTAGAATAAATAGGTGTTGAGATAGTGATAAGCGTGCCTCCTAAAAAATAAGGGGACGGAAGCAATAATTTATCCTTAAATCAGTGTCTTGCAAAAAAGCATTATCGTGTATGATTGTTCAATATTATTATTGACAGTGTTGATAAGCATATGTTCCTGGCCATTTGGAAAATATAAAATAATTTTTTTCTTTATTTTTAACTTTAAAATACTGTATTTTAGGTTAAAAGCAAATTAAATTAAATTATATTTATTTCATCTTCAAAATCTGTGATTAAATAACTCATATATATGTTAAAAATGTACTGTATATACATATAATTTATTTTATATATTGAACTTGAACTATTGCATATATCTCTTTGTTTATTTGCATAAGCAACTTACTATTGTCTTACATGTTAAATTTCAAGGTTTAGACATATAATATTTTGTTACTAATTTTATGTAGGTACACTTTATATCCATGATTTAAAGTGTTCACATATTTTTTAAATAAACAATTTAAAACTATTCATAATTTTTTAATAATTGAAAAGTACATTTTGACGCTTTGGATCGGTTTGTTAATGCTTAATTAACTCTAACTAGAAAATATTATACAAAGAAACATGTGTTATAATAAACTGTTTCCTTGGAAACAATAAATAAGAGAAATTATACTTCACTATTGAAGATGAATGTGATGATTTTTATATTATTAATTCGATTTTTATGACATTATAATAAAAAACTAATTTGGATATAACTTATTTTTCTGGTTAAAATTGATGATCATAGATAAATTAGTTATAAAACCTCACGATATCAGATGCAGAAGAAAAGTGGGAAGAAGGGAAAGGAGAGGAAAGAGAAACGTAAAAACATATTAACACTAAATCTATTGAATATACAAATTCGATTTTTATGACCTTATAATAAAAAACTAATTTGGATATGACTTATTTTTCTGGTTAAAATTGATGATCATTGATGAATCAGTATAAGACTTCAGAATATCAGATGTGCAACGATTCTGGTTAGAACATCCCAGATCTCACTCAACAATTCAGATAGATTGTTAGACATTTTGTAAAAAATATTACTGTGACGTCAAAATTTATTTATAATGATTCTGAAGTACCACCATTTATTGGAATGGTAAACTCTTGCGCCATAAAGGGAGAATTGAAGGCTTTCAAAATTTGTTTTCAGCATATGTATTTTTAAATATTCCAAAACTTAAAAGAAGCTCTGGTTCTACGAAATAAGACTGAACAAATTTGTACTGAACTTGACGAACTTAAGCGAGAAATTATTTTATCTGTTTTTGTTTGATGGCAAACCTATGAAATGATTCTAAAAAATTTTTTGAAACTTTAGAGAACACAGATGGTAGAAAAACAGATAAATAGATTAATTATTTCGGCACAAGATGTTAATAACTTAGTTAATATGATTTATGAGTTTGTGACGAAAATTCTATCAAATTATTTGACCATGTGGAGCTTTCCAAAACTGGGCGACTTACCCCATTATCAAAATGTTGGGAGTATAGTTCAAAATTTAAGTGACAGGAATGGTTCTGCTGAATGAGGTGTGGCTTTAATGCAGGCATACAATAGATTCTAACAAAAGATGATGAACAAAATTAGAAAATATTTATTAGAAGTGGCGGAATATCATCATAAAATTTCCAAAAAATGTATGTTTAATCGTTGATTAAAAAAATTAAAATCATGTACAGTTTCAAAATTAAATACATATTTCGTTATATCATCCTCCATTTAATTTTTTCCGGAACCGTCTAGAAATTCTTACTACCTGTTTTACTGTGTCACTTAAGACATCAGTGATGTCTGACGGGTTGTAGCATTGACCACCAGAGGGATACACTAATCACTCACTAGTCTTTCTTGCTTAGTCTGCGTTAGGCAAGCCAGGTTTGTTGTTATTATTTGTCTTTTCTATTACTTATGACTAGAGCTGTCCGAAGTCACCTGGCCGACAGAGCCGTCATATGACTCATATGTTTACATCATATCATAATACTTGAATAAGTACAGTAAATGGAAATAAATTTTAACAATAATGTTACATTTTATAAAAATTTGTATAAAACTCACCCTTTTAAGCAGATTTATGAAGTAGTTTGGTTGTCGTCATCACAAAGTGGGGAAGATCTATAGTATAATAGCATCAGGTATGTTTCTACAGCTGTCTCCGTCAGCGATGTTCGCTTTGGTGAAAAAATATGTTTGTATTTTGAAAATGACCGTTCGACATCTACCGATGTAATACAGGCATAAGTAAAACAATCTGTGAACTCACTTAACGAAGTTGTAGATGCACCATCACAAATTTGTCTTAATTTGCTAAAATCAGTATCTTTCTGTAATACACTCTCGAATTTTTCACTAACGCGATTATTTTTTGAATCATTTATAGCCTGTAGCTGTGTATTTACGTCGTCCACTATTTGCAGCGATTCCACTAACGACAACGAACTATTTTGCAATTTTTCTATTGCGTCGTGTAGTCCTCTATAATTGTTATTAATAGTTTTTAAATCTGTTTCAAGGGAAACGTCTTGAAAGCCTGTCTGGTTTTACCTAATAGCTGCAGCCTCGTTAGGGTTGAACTGTAGTATCACAGCTTTTATTTGTTGAAAATATTCAGCATAATAAAAAGCCGCTTTCAACCATGTTCTCCAACGTGTAAGAATCGGCTCTGGTGGTTCAGGGATACCAGGACACTGTCGGTGAAATGCTCGAAGCCGTTTAGGAGATTTGAGAAAAACTTTTTTTGTATTTGCTATTAATGCATTTACCTCTGGAAAACATTTTCGAATCGTTTCTGCCACAAGATGTAACGCATGCACTTTACACGTAACATGTAAAAACCTACAATTGTCTCTTTGAAAAGAACGGCCTACCATGCGCATTGTCGCAGCACCATCAGTCACAAACATCAATACTTGACTTGTTGAAAGTTCAAATTTTTCAAATGTCTCCAACACCCCACGCGTAATTATTTCGCCAGTACACGCAGTTAGTCTTTTACTAGCTAGTAAAAGTGGAAATGTTAGTTTAAGAGGGCCTAGTACACGTACTATAATATTTAAAATAGAATTTTTTTTACAATCTGTCGTCTCGTCAATACATAACCAGAGCCGTGTATTTTTTAATCCACATTTAATCCTATTTACAATGTCTTCACGAACAGCTGGAATATATCTACGTAACGATGTACGACTTGGTAAGTTCACCTGGGGATTGTATTTATTCCAAAACTTCCGAAATGGTTGTTTATCCAGTATGTGTAGCGGAATATTACAGGCTATTAACATTAACAATAAATCAAACATAAACTGAGTTGTCAAAGGCATGCCATTTTTTTTATTTTGATGTTGCACGGTGTTGATATGACGACGACAATCTGTTTTGTGCCAGCACATTAAGTCTTGATTACAAACTTTACAAATTATTTTGCATCCGTCATAGAATAAATCCGGAAATTCACCGATAAATTTATTCACTGTGTCCGCGTACGGTCGTTTTTTACCCTTTGGCGCGTTTGACATTATGTATAATTTATAGGTACAACCTCACGCATTAACCTTTCAAAGAAGACTGCAACGTAAATCACTTCTAAATCGGCACGTGTGACGCCATCGCAAGACCGTGGCTGTACTCCAGCCAACTCGGACAGCTTTACTTATGACAGTTCGAAACTGGTCTATGTCTAGTGTGGAATTGACAAGTTATCTTAGTTACCAAACAAGACATGCAGGTTTAATTCAACGCAGGTAGGGTCTTTTGTACGCAGAGCAGTTGTTTCCTGTAAATCTTATTCAGTATACACGGTGTCTCATCCGGAATTGCATCGATCAATATAGGGAAAAGTACGCACCAGAAAATTTTTAAAATTTAGGGAATTACTAACAGCAGTGTGGTCAATCCAACTAAAATAATTACAAGCATCTGGCACTTCCGGTTATACCAAAAGTCGATACCAACTTGCTTATTTTGATTGGAGTACTCTATATATTTTAAGGTTTTCGAAAAGAGCATAAAATTCTGAGTGCCTATGCCTAAACACAGCCGTTTCAGAGATATTTGACATTTAAAACAAATGTTGACAGGTGTAATGGTTTACAATAACGTTTATAACTTTCTTCGTGTAAAAGATACTCATTTGCTTTTCGGCATACAAAAAGACCATAAGATGAGCTACTCTCTGCAGTTTAAAGAAATTCAATAATAGTATACCAAGTATTCCATTTTTGACGTTACATTTAAACCGCGAAAACTTGCTTAAGTCAAATAGAACACCCTGTATCTTTCACCATGTTTAAATTACACCCACGAAGACTTTTTGAATTTGTTTATTATTTATGGAGAATGTGACAGATATCAAAAACTTGTAGTACATTTGTTACTAGATATGCACAAGAACGGAAAATAACACTAAACACTGTAACATGCCTATTAATTCTGCCCTCGAACCTCCACACATTTTACACACCTTCGGATTAGATTTTCATGGTTAACTCTTCAAATTGAATCCTGTGATAAGTTTTGAAATGCGTTTCTTACTCTCTGCATACAATCTTCAATAGTTGCTAATGGGCTGTCATAAACTTTATTTTTAATAGTTCACCAAATAAAATAATCTAAAATTGATAAATCGGGCGAGCGAAGAAGTCATAGGAAAGGTCCATTATTGGCGATCTATTGATCGTAAAAAGTTTCTTGTAAAAAATTATTTATCAAATACGCGTTAT
This sequence comes from Rhamnusium bicolor, assembly GCA_029963845.1. Taxonomy (NCBI): domain Eukaryota; kingdom Metazoa; phylum Arthropoda; class Insecta; order Coleoptera; family Cerambycidae; genus Rhamnusium; species Rhamnusium bicolor. The sequence continues at coordinate 697,800 of JANEYF010003191.1, forward strand.
ATGGTGGAACACCGTCGTGCTGATAGAAAATGTTTCTATATTCGGCGTGAGGTAAATTTTCTAAATAGTTATTTTTCAAATTTTAAAAAATATTTAGATATCTTTCACCTAAAAATTAACTGCACCTATTAGGAGAAGAAGAAATCTTTATAACTTACTGTTTAAATTTTCCGGATAAAATTCTAATGCGACCACTCTATCGTTTCTTATGGCACAGTAAACATTAAATTTTCTTAAAAATGTCGCTCCCTGAACACATGAGGAATCGAGTTACTCCAATAATGTGAATTGTGTCGATTAAAAAATCTAGTTTTGATAAATTTAACTTTATCTGACCATATAATGTTTCCCAAATAAGAATCGTCGCCTACAGATCTGATTAGAATAAATTCACAAAAATTTTCTCTTTTTAGGAAATCTGTTTGTTTAATCGTTGAACCATTTGGAACGCAATCCTTGCATATTCCCGATTCCAGAGCAGTTTCTCTTAATGACATCATTGGAAATGCATGAAAATGTCCCAGAATTGCTATTTCGACATTTTCGTCATCAACAATATGCTTCCGCGTTTGAATTCTTGCCTTGACAGAGCCATAGTTTTTAAAATTATCCAGTATGCGTTTCACAGTGTTTGGTGACGGTTTCCGTTTTTCTGGATATCGAGTAGGTAGCAAATGTACTACAAGTTCTTGATATTACTATATCACATCCTCCATAAATAATAAACAAATTCAAAAAAGTCTTCGTGGGTGTAATTTAAACGCAGTGGCATTTTTTTCACCTATATTTTGCAGGAGGTGTTATTTTCCACATTAGAAACAAATGAAAGGGTCGATTTTAAACATTTACTAGGATAATATATACCCCCTAGTAAGATTCACCAGAGTTACGTACATAAAAACCATTATAATTGAGCTGTAAGATATTACAGATTAATTTTCTACATTTCCTCTAGTGGATCAGAGAAATGTGCTTCATATAATTGAACTGGAATAGAATTCAGGTTATTTCCTGTTGAGTCTAGGAGTATAGAATGATGGTTAATTAACCTAAGTAAATTCCAGCATTGCACATAGCTATAAAGGGGATACTGCTATAATAAAACCATAGAAGTGCAGCATTATGTTTATATTACTGCAAACTTGAGCGTAAGTACCCTATTAAAACTTACATATTAATCTTGTTACGATGCAATTAAATCAAATTTGAATGTATATGCGTATATTAAACTAAGTAAATTATCTGAAGTAATCTGTACGGAATAGATAGCGGTAATCAGATTATTATACAGTACAGAATAAATTAAGTTTCTTTCTTGATATAAATTTATCGAAAAAAATCTAGATAAGTAAAAAAATCTAATGGTGCAAGTTCTGGGGTTCTCAGTGGCTATTCAATAGGTATTTTACTTCAGCATATTGTGAAAATTTTGTTACGGTGTAAATATACAAGAACGGCATAATGTGGTGCTGCGCCATCCTTCTGAAATAGAAACTCTGTTTACAACGTGTTTTAAGTTTCTCTTATGTACATGTACGCTTATGTACTTTATTAAATAAATAATTTGGCTCAATTCTTAATATATTTAGAAATATTCCCACCCTTTGTATAAATCTCCTTTCAGATATACTCGTGTATAATAAATTGAGGGTATGCAAGTGAGTGGAAATATGACCACATAGAGACACAACTCACAATTATAAAACACCTTACACAGCAGTTATGAATTTGACCACATTGAGGCACAATTGTAAAATATCTTTCACAGCAGTTCTGAAGTTTCTGTATACGGTGTTTGTCTTCCTGTGATGACAAGGATTATATACTACATATCCATAGTTTAGATGTGAAAAAACCATGGTTTCGGAAAGCACTATCTTTCAAATACATAATTTTGAAACCATGGGAAAATGCTTCTAGATACACCGTAATATTTTAATTTTGCGATTAAGTGATTAATATCTATAAAATCAAATGTTTTAGTCATATCCAATAACATCATGTGAACTGTGTATAATCTATGGCTCGTAAAATTTCATCTGTTATATTAGTTAATATCGTAGAAGTACCGAACCCTTTTTGAAATTTAGACTAATTAGGAAGAATTACTGAATTAACAGGTATATATTGAAATAACCGTTCGTATTATTATGTAATTTTTAGTGGAACTGAAACCATGCTAATAGAACGCAGATCTTTAAGGGGCCTAGTTGGGAAAAAGCTTCGGATAGCTGTGTCACTCTCTAGAAAGTTTTTATACATGCGCCGCTGAATAATTTTGCTCTTGACTATACCTTCACTGGACGTTTTATTCACCGACTTCATTGAGGTGCGATTCCCAATAGAGGTAACACTTCCTTGCTCCATTTGTAGTGACAAAGATACTTATTTAGAAAATTCTTTTTAACCAAATAGTACGGAATAAAAGTTTGAAACTTGCTGAGCATAATTATGAAGATTCATTCTAGACGACATGTATGAATTTTACATCGAATTTTACCGATTGATATCATAATTCAGGAGCTAATCACGTCCAAATTTCACTTATATTTACAGTATAAATTTTCCCTACATAAAGTGAAAATTAATTAAAATAGATATACATGTACCCTCTATTACACTTTCAACTACTGATCCTCCAAATTTGGTGTAATTTGACCAAACCGTACGGAAGAAATAAATTTTGAAAAATTACCTTACAAACACTGGTTAGATTAGCCCTCTTAAGTTGTTCAGATTTTTTTCACAGGTATAGGCTTAATACAAGATGTGTCTTAAAAACTAATAGAATAAAAACAACTTCAAATAGTTTAATAATTTTAACTACGCTTTTGCCCTTTTTCAAAACTAATTACATCATTTGTAACGAAGTGATTTTTCTGCTATTAATTTTCCGTTATTTTAATACGTAATCTGGACCATTCTCCACTTCGACACACCCTGAAATTCTGTCTTTAAAGGGTGCCAATGTGACACACAACATTAGCCATTTTGTTGTTGTTGTTACGTCACACATTTGTTGTAATACACTTACAAACATTTCTGTTGTTTTTTCTGTAGGACACCGTCAATATTTCTTAGCATATAGGATACAATTAAATAAATAATTGAGGACTCCATAGAACACTTATAATAAAATATATGGTTCTATTTCTATCTATTTATGTATTAAAAAAATCTCGATAGCATCGTAGCACAAACTGGGATGACGCCGTTTCTAAACTTTCTCTACGAAAAGACGCCAAATTGAGATTAAAAAATTGAATTGTTCAAGGTTTTCTTTTTGATAACCTTGACTCAACGAATTTATTCCATACAGTCATTATCATTATTTGAATGATAAATTAATAATAAAAAAATATATTTATCTTTATTATCTTTATTATCGATTAATTTACCGAACTTGTTACACAGCAACGAAAATTTGACAAAATTGGCTATCTATTTCAAGTCCTATTTACTTTGTCAAAATTATTATGTACGCAAAAATTAATCAGTAAATTTGCGATTATTTGTTAGCATAGATAAGGGTATCTATTAATAATTATATTGATTAATACTATTTTTGTTCCTCCAAGTCTAGACAAACGTTCGTAGTTATCTAAAGAAAGTTGCCCTTTGTAAATATGTTAACTTGGTTTACAGATGATCGAACGTACTGAAAAATGGAAGCTATGATTGGTTCCATGATTAAGTGATTTTGTTTCATATAAATCATTCGTAGCTTAAAAGTAACTGTAAAGAAAGATTCTATAATTTTTTAAATCACTATTTTCTTATAAGCAAACATTTGGCCCATTTTAAACCTAACTTTATTAAGAGCTCCCAATTTAAAAGTCATTAAAATGTCATAAAAAAAATAGTAATGTTAAATAATGTTATGCTTTTCTCTTTGAGAAAATGTAGAATATTTCACTTGACTATGGAATCGTAAATCTGTCTTCAACTAAAAATTCGACCTAAAATTCCACAGATCGTAACTGTACAAATTTCCTGTCAACACGACAAATGAAAGATATGTTCACTTGCCTCTCAATTCGGTTGACGTGGTGACTACTATATCACTTTTATTTTTCTAGAGCCTACTTTTGTTTTTATTGAGGGAAAACCATATGATGTTCATCGTAACTGTAACTTAAATCATTGCATCAACATTAGCAATATTTTCAGAAAATCAAAACTCAATAGCAGCACGTGAATAAATGGAACAAATTTCTAGAGCCAATATTAAAATGATTTGGACCGTTGTTAATTTGATTGGCTAATAACTGTTAACTCTTTCTAAAAATAAATTACTACATGTTATAAAAATTAATAAATATACATTGACTTTGATTAAAAGCCAACTATTAGACTATAAATATTAAACATAGATAATATCCTTCCTGTTAATTACATTTCTAAATAAAAAAATAGCTGAAACTGGAAGAAGATTTCACATACATTATTATTTAAATTTTCCTAAATGTGACACACTTCAAGCACAGTGAATTAACATATACATATGATACATTTAAAGTTATATACACACAAGTGTTATTGATGTTGTATTATATGCCTCGTGTGTGAAACAAAAAGCAGAATTTGGCTATTTTTATTTTAGTACAAAATGGTCAAAAAGCCAATCTATTAAGTATTCTAATGCTTATGTCTGTACTTTCCTGATCCGAATAAATTTTTAAAACCATAATGACTTAGTATATGTTTTTTAAATTAAACATATTAATGTGGATTATTATTAATCTAAAAAATATGTAAAAAGTAGCCAAAATATTCACTATTTAATTTTATAACTATATGGATTCCATATCGGCTTTTAATAGAGTAGCCTATGCCCAAAATATTAATTTTATATAAATCAATAAAATCGTTTTTATATGCTATATTTCCGAAGCCAAAAAGAAAAAAACTGTACCAGATGAATCTCAAACAAGGTGCAAACCTACAGCTTTTTTGTCCTCTTTTGACATATGAGGAACATATTTGTGACTTATTGTTTGACGATACAATTTTTTATTTGAATAGATAGAGAAACCAGTTTTCTGTACAATCTTTCTTGAATATTTAAAATCGGTTAAAAAGTGTCACACTACCACTAGTAACCGATTTTACTTTTATCCACTGAACTTCATGAAACAGAACCTTAAGGAAAAAGTTTGGACAAGTTGACCATGGAATAAGTAAAAAAATTGCACAGAGATACGAGAAATAATATGCTTAAATATGTTTTGTTTTTTTCGCAGAAGATACACCAGTCTAAACTATTCTGTCTGAAAAATTTTATTTTTGACAAATCATATATGAAAATCATGATACATCCCTCTATTATGAAACACTCGGTATCATTGCAACGAACTTATTTTGTCAACAAAAAAGCATTAAGATATAATTATCTGAAAATTCAATATTTTCTAACTCTTACAAGATTTTACAAAAGTAGATTCAGCTGCTATGCAATAAAAATTGTGCTCTTTCATCTTGTTTTTTAATTTATTAAACAAACAATCCATCATTCACAAACATTTTTAATTTTAATTTTGCTGGTTGGTCTTGCGGAAACTATAAAACTTCTATTTTTATTTCAACATTCGAAGAAGAAAACAATATAAATGTATTTTTCTCGAATAAGTTATATTTGCAATTTGCAATGTCAAATAGGTTAGTTTACCGACAGAGCAATAAAGTTTCATGTTTAATGAGACGTTAAAATAAGAAATAAAACATGTACAGAGTGTGTATCATAAATTGAGGAAGAACAGAATAATCTCATATCAACTTAAAACATTCCTTTATAAAACGGGATACAGCTAATTTTTTCTAAATATGTTTAAAAAAGGTGCCAGCGTAAAGGAATCAGCCATTCTTTATGTAATTCATAAAATACCAAACTGGAGTGCCACAATGTACAGTGTTGAGTCCAATATTGTTTCTTATTCATACACATGAAATAGATTATTTAATTAAATACTAGTGGTAAAGTAATATCATGATATTACACTGATGGTAATGACTTTTCTTGGGCATCACTTTATGATAGGCAGGACGTTTATTCGACCCTACTTCTTAACACAATTACTTCTCATTTTCTATGCTATATAACCTAAATTTTGAATATTATCTTCTTTCATACCACACAGTATTTCTTGAAGTAGGTTGGAACCCATAATGTGAAGCTAATTGTAATACTGAAGTGGTTTTCTACAAAACTTAAAAAAAATATTTTTAAATTTTTACCATTTAATAAAAACTGACAATTTTAATCATCTCCAGATGATGCCAACTTGGTTAGCGAAAGGCACGTCGAGTGCAATATCGTGTTTTATGGAAAATCAAGTCAGTGTTAACAGTACTCAAAATAAAAGATAATTAATTGCATGGGAATATTAGTAGTAATAACACAACTAATTTTCGTTGTCATAAGATCAAAAAGCAATTAAAGTGGTCGTTTGTGTCTCTGAAATGTGGGCAAGTAGTATCGTCCATGGTTCTTTGACTACATTTATTACGTCATATATCGTATAAGCTTGTCAGGCTTCCAGTGAAAAAACAGATATTCCTCTCATTGAAAAGTTCTTTAAGGCAATGCGAGATGGGTATCTTTCTATTTTTTATAGTTACCACGACTAAAGACCAAAGTACAAAAGTTTATCCCCATCCATATATAAGTATGTGTATAACTTGAGATTCAATTTGCTGACAATATTCAATCATACCTTTCACATATCTCATAAGCACACAAAACAAAGACAATAATTGACACTGTAAGTTTTTGACGCCATCTTAAATATCATGCTTCTTGTCGTAGCATTTGTGTAAATCCAATGCTAGCATGTTTAGGTACATTACCAGTTTGAAATTGCGCTTAACATTTTTCATGAAGAAAACAGGGGAATAACAAAAAACGGAAAATATTGGCTTCATCATAGAGCTCCAAAAGATATTTTATTGTGTTCATAGAAACAGAAGATCATATAAACTACATTTAGGCCAGTGAATAGGGAAAAAATTTAACATTAATTCTAACATTTTTGAAACTTTGTCATCTGTTAAAGTACCAACCAAAGGAAAACTATAAAATATTGCAACTCGATTCTAGGTCGGCAACATTGTTAATATCGCGAAAAATTAAATTAAGCAATATCTCGACGAACAAAAATGTAACACCGCTGCAAATTTGATAGAATTTGTATTACAATAATCAAAATATAAAGCTACATTTGCAGCACCTTATGACCCGAGCATAATAATTAATTATCAATAATTAACATTTTTGCATCAAATATTTCAAACATATTATTAACATTCTTGCAAAACTACAGTGTTCCTGCTAAAATCGCCTTACAAGACTATGAACATTTAATAACGTTTATAGAGTTCGATGTAAAATTTGCAGTAATATTAATTTTATTTTGATAGTAAAAATTTTGCAACAAATTATTTGTTGCAAATTTTATCAATCTGTCGACGTCTGGGATTGCTGCAAAATGGACAGCGCATTTCAGTTACGAATGCGATCATTTGCAATCCACCTGTACATATGTATTATTTTTTGGAATCTATTTTAGGTAAATGATACTCTACAAGTTGTAAATTGTAAAAAATGTACCACGCCGCCATCGGATAGAGTTGCAAACTTACACTTACATACATGTAAGGCGATTTTAGCAAGTACACTGTAGTTTTGCAAGCATGTTAATATTATGTTTCCAAAATTTGGTGCAAAAAATGTTACTTATTGATAATTAATTATTTTGCCCGGGCCATCAGGTGTTGCAAATTTACCTTTATATTTTGAATACTGTAATACAAATTATATCAAATTTGCAGCGGTGGTACATTTTTGTTAGTCGAGATATTGCTTAATTTAATTTTTCGCGATTTTAACAATGTTGCCGACCTTGAATCGAGTTGCAAAATTTTGTTTTCTTTTGGTTGGTACTTCAACAGATGACAAAGTTTTAAAAATGTTAGAATCAATGTTAAATTTTTTAGTCTTCACGTCTCTATTCACTGGCCTAATTGAACAGAATATTTGGGACAAGTCCAGCAATTTTATTGCCATTTTTGTAGCCATCTTGGCTTCTGTAACGAATTCAGAGCTTAGCAGATATTACAACAGGATTCGTTTATAATCCATAAAATCTTTTCCATCAAGTCAGATCCCTTCAGAATGGTATGATATTCGATACTGATAAAGGTAATAAATTTTACTGTGTATGTAGAATAATAAGTTTGACCTACGGATAATAATAAAACCAAAAACTGTTTTGAGGATGCCACTAATTTATTAGTAGTAATATTGGTGAGTGAAAATAAACTTCCGATGTATTTTCTGCAAAAAATTGATTATAAAATAACAAAACAAATTGCCATAACTGTTACATTTTTTTTAAACATTTAAAAATTAGATAGTTGTATCTCTTGACACATGCCTAGCCCAAACATTGTTTGCCCCTTATCCAAAAATTGTATTAATTGTGATCTCATTCTATTTGAATTTTTTACTTCCCAAATAATTTTCAATAGTCTGTACCACGTCCAATGCGGGACAGATGAATGATTGTGCATTTTGGCACAACAATTGCATATGTGGTGCACCATGCAGCCGATCTTTTGATTGTTTTTATCCTCGTCCCTCCCATATAGTCCATCTTCTGCTTTCAAGTTAATATCAAACAAAAAGGTCAAGAAAAAGTATCGGCAGGTTTGCAGTCTCGCTTGATATATTTGAGGTAAATTTGAAAGAAGAATTCGAATATTTTTTTTTATCTAAATTACACAAAATTTTCAACAAAGGTTCCAGACCTACTGTCGATAATAATGAATAAAGTTTTTTGTAAATGTAGTCCGAATATTTTTTTTATAAGGGTCATTAACTTTTTTAAATTTATACCTTTATAAATGATGATGTGTTTAAAAATAAAGGACAGAGAAACGTTATGCTACGAAATTTTAAATTAGCACAAAAAAGAACACCCAGAAGACAGGTAAAATGCATTTTGGTAAATGCATTAACACTGGCGTACCTTAAAGAATTATTCGTTGTTCATTTTTATTGATATTTGAGCTCAAATTCTAATCATTCTCTTGTAATTCTGGTACGATTTTATCCTCTCTAAAAAAAATCGACTGATGCAGACAAAGTGCATGTTAATATTTACCTTAATTGAGATTGAAAGTAATCGGCTAAATGTCTGTAAACTCTGTTTTTCTGCAACTTTCTAGAAAATTAACTGTTTTTGGTCAATTCTTTTAGTAGAAAGTACATATTTACTGGTCTAATCCGGTAAAGGAACATAAGGGATCAGTAAAGTTTTTACCGATGTCAATTTTGGTTAATCTGATAATAATAATAATAATTAAAAGTGATTAATCAAGCCTTTTTTGAAGCAAGCGTCTGACATCTGTCAGTTGAATTTTATAATTTACGTTTACAAAAGATTTCAAGTTAAAAAGTTTTTGAGACTATCAAGAACGATTGCAGAAAAAATATTCTACTCAACACATCCGGATAGAATCTTTAGTGTGCTCATCGGCTTCCGATGCTAGGCCCTAGAAGTTGCCGACCTGCCCAGTAAAGAATTCGTTTCCGACCTTGTTCCCTAATTAACTATTTTGTGATGAATATTATCCAATGGATGACAGATAGCAAATAATATGTATGTGTTTATGTAATCTCATGATTCCTAATCTGTCTGTAGATTATCTAGGATCTAAGAAAATAAGTGTTAAGTAACTGCGTAAGTTGTCATTAAGACATAATTGTATTTAAATAAATTTATGCGTTCTAATAGATATTAGTAAGAGTACAGTCACTAATGATTTTAACATTTTACCTCGAAATAATTAGTGGACACGATGATCTGTTCCAATCATGTAATATATAAGACGCGATTTCTCTGTTCTATGAAACTTGCAATCATTCAATGTTTAGTCTGGCCAACATAAAGTAATCATTAATTTAGAGTTTAAAATGTTTTTCTTTTAAATCCTAGGACAGTTCCCTCCCACATCTTAGTCTGAAACATATTTGTAACTTGCACCAGGATGAAATCGAACCATCGTCCTTCGGTACCAAGTAAATGGCTATAGCGGTGTAACCATTCGGCGACCATGCCCTCCGAGGTAATTTTATAAATGTCCGTTTCTTCTCATTTTGGATTTGTTCGTTACATCTTTGACTCATAAGTCGTTAAATGTTGCAACACAATTTGTAAAAAATAACGTTTTTATATGCTCTCTGGAAATAACTTTTGCCATCTGAAATTTGTTTTTTTTTTACCATGTTATCAATAGCGTCAGACAAATAGCCGTTATGTTGTTTATAATATTCTTAATGTAATCTAATTACCTGTCCTATCTATTTATTTAATAGAAAATTTACCAGTACAGTCAAAAAAAATTTTGTCCATGACCCATCGTGTGTCGATGAAATGCAATTTCCCCCTCTGTTAATTTTACATCCGAAATGCCAATCACAGCAAATAAAGAATTTTTCTTTCTAATAAGTGAAGCAACCAGAAAATATTTAATCAAATCGCTGAAGTAATAAAAGAACATGGATGTTATGTTATTCATACAGTGAATCATGTTGATGTTGATATTGTTACAGCTGCAGTGGACTGTTCTAAACGTTAAACTACACCAGTAATTGGTGAATATTCTGATTTACTTATATTGCTGAATTATTGGTGTGATCCAGCAAATCACAAGCTGTTTTTCAGGAGTGATAAGAACCATTCTAAAGAGAATAAGGTTTACGATAACAATGCCAATAGATGTTCACTTGGATATGATTTAACAAACTATTCATATACGGGATGTGATACAACCTCTAGAATTATTCCATAATCGAAAGCAATCAGCCTTCATCCGTATTGTGGAAGAAAATTTTCGCGAACTTACACTATCATTCAGCTCAAATAACCTTAATTTCGATCAGGCCGAAGAAATTGGAAGTAAGATAATGGTACGTCTTTTTGGCGGAAACCCGTTAGGCCACAATTATACTTCTAGGTGGCAGGCGGCGGGTGACGGCTGATAGGCGACAGGCGATGTCACTTGTAGCTGTGGCGCATTGTTTTAAATGATATCGTTTATAGTATGATCAGGTGACAGGAAACAGCACGGTGACATCGCCAGGCCGCCACCCGTATCTGTGAAATGCTACAGATTCGAGTGACAACACCCGCAGTTTTAAGCGACACCTACTGAATTGAGACTGAAATCGCCCTCTTGCCTTCCTGCATGCGTATCTACACCCCAATAAAGTATAAACACCTCATCAACTGACGCCTGCCACCCATCACCCGTCACCCGCCGCCTGCCACCTAGAAGTATAACTGAGGCCTTAAGCTACAGCACCTTCTCCCAGTGGGATCATCTGTAAAATAGCACAGTCTCCGAGTCTATCTGCAAATTCGTTTATGGAAACGAACGCAAAAAAGGCGTGATACACACCGACTGGGAATCGAGTTTACGTGATAACATGTATGTACCGAAATCAATGGGTTTGCCAGCAGCGCCTGAAAGTTTATTACGAATAAAACGGTGTAGCTGAAAAACAGGTTGTTTTAGTGAAATGAGCTTGCAGAAAAAACTACTTCTTGTGATCATTGTCAGTATACAAATTGTGAAAGCACTCCACAATTAGACATGCTAGACGAAGAGATCGAAAGTGAAAATCTTATTTTCAAAATTTTATAAAATACACTCTTACTAAGCATGCAGTTGTCAAAAGTAGTTTCCAACATATTATAAAAGAATTTTGTATTGTATATTAGGTAAAAATATAAAATATTCAACCGCTATATTGGATTTTGACTGATTTCCCAAGTCAGGATTACCTAATGGGGATTTTGTGTATGTTACACACTTTTTAGAGTATAATGCAAAAAGAATCATTTTTGTTGCTATTCTGTCCAGGCTGCGGCTATTTTTGCACTATAATGACCGTACTATACAAAATTGTGCATTAAAAAAATTTAAACTAACTATAAAGTTGATTCAGGCGACTTCGAATTCTGACGCGATGAATCCAATAGTGTTTTTTTTTTTTCGGTAAAGTCCCATTTTAACTTTGCCGTACTATTTTCTTTTATTGACTAATATGTGTCTAAAATTGGAAGTTCTTTATTATTTCTCTTCAGTTCATGCGTAAATTTAATAGCAGGAAATATTGAATTAATTTTTTCTACGAATTCATTTACAAACTTACTGGATATAGCAACAGAATGTCCCTATATTATCGACGTATTTTACTAAACAATTAGTATACTGCGAATTATGTTGCCATTTTGTAACGTAATGGTGCTTAAAACCTCATAATTTGGTTTAAGCGTTCAAGGTCAATGCATAAAATCAATAACATCACTGCTGTATAACTAAATGCTCGATGATAATATATTCATGCAAAGAAAAAAACACTGTGCATGTAAAATAATCATTTGACTGAATGGTCAAATTTACGTACACATTTTTTTTGATATTCATGTTTTAGTTGAGCTATTTGTAATGTTGTCTTCGTAGACAAAAATCCAAAAGAAATTTTTACAGGAAGTGGTCAAACATCCTACATAAGGCAACATGGAGAATGGCAACAACAATATTAATAAAAGTAACTACGCCACTGTAATAGGATATTCAGGGTAGATATAAGAAATATGCTATATTTAAAATGTACAGCAGTAAAAACATGTCCTTTTTAAGAAACAAGTTTCTGAAATAAAATTGTTTTCAAGTGTTTTCTTTGTTTTGTTTTAAGGTTTTAGTAAGGTATACGGTGTATACTTAAGGTGTGAAATTAAAATAGCGAAAACAGCTAATTTTGATGAAATTTTAAATAGCGATATTTTCTTTATTTTTTGAATTAATGTAGACGAGTTTCTAGAACCTCATTTAGCATGATGTATATTTATTAAAATCACAACTTCTCCTATGTTTTATTCAAGGTGTATTTTCGATAAAAAATTAAAATGGTTTTAGCTGCCCTTATCTTTGAACTATATGCCATATGCCAATAAAACGTTAAGAACACGTACGGTTTAAATAAAAGTGTAGATGTAATAATAGTTGTAATAATAGATGCACCGACTGTAGGTATTTTGCTTCTATCCTAACAACTATATTAATATAAAATTTTTGTTGTAAATGAAATTATTGATCTAACAATCAAAGTAGGTATTTTCATTCTGAAAATGTTAGTACACAAATTTTAGTTACAACACAAATTAACTACTAAAAATTTATATGATTCTAGTCATTAGACCACAATAACAAAGGCCTAAAATTGCTTTTTATACCCAGTTTTTTTATATTTATAGGAGACTAAAAATAACTTCTTTTCACTCTGCGAAATCACATCCTCAGGAGTTGTTGAAAAATCATCCTAACGTATATTTATTAAAAACAGCGATAATGAGGTCAATCCGGATTGAAAAAAATTTGAAGACTAAAGTGACAAAATTAATCCCAGGTGCTTAGAAATTAGTTTAATCCCACGGGGATTTAATGCTAAATAAACAAGTGTTACCATAGTAATTATTTTTTTATTTAATTCATTTTGAATTGAAGTTAACAGTTATATTAATACCGTTTTATTACAACTAACAAAATTAAGTAGACAATTACAATTATTTTCAACTTTCAAAATACCTAGTGAATGGAAAAGGCCGTGCAACCTGAGGTACTCATAGATGCCTACATTTATCTTAACAGTGTTTCGACAATATTTTCCTTGTTAGTAATTGATCGTTCAACATATCCGTCAGCTACAATTGAGAACTTTCATCCGTCATGACGCGTGAGGAGATCTATTTTTTTTCCTTACATATATATCTGCTTCCACATCAGTTAACAAAAATGCAGAGTTTCGTCTAAAACGGTGGTCTATATACGGATGTGCCTCTGGAAGATTTAGAAAAGAAGCTATTCTTTGTGACAGCTTTCCAAATGTGTTTTTCCCAGTTGGTGTCGAAGTACAATTATTATTCTTATATTCTATGAAGAAGCGTGAATGCTGTGTATTAATTTGTCTTAAAAGCATGTTTTTTTTGCACAATTCTACAAATTCAACTGCATTGTTTTCTGAATTTTTAACAAGGAACATTCTGTTGATTCTAGTTTTACTGTTCTTTATATTAAATAATATTTACGAACCTAAATCTTCAACATCATTTATGAACAAATAAACAATTCATCCCCTCTGCATGCTCCCACTACACCCAAGATAAGTGCAGCCTAAAATATAACATTGGTAAATACATAATAGTTAATTATTTTTACAAGAATTTGTTATCTTGATCATCAACATTTCGCCGTCTGGAGCTGCAGTTAAGAATTGATTAATTCTATTGTAAATATTTTTGGTTTCTTATCATTTTCATTTTAAGGAAAGCTATTATTTTCAGAAATTCACTTACATGTCAATATCATTTCTAAAAACTAACATCATTTTGAGCATTGAATATTGTACCCAAAGAATAGGAGCTTTAACATATTTTAATCTCTAGAAAATACACTAACGGTACATTTTTCGTGCGTTTTTGTATTTTTTTACACCACTTACTATTTTTTATAAATTTTTCTGACTTTGCTGATAGTAACTCGATTGTGGTCTCTTCCACAGCTTCTTCAATTTCAGGAGGGACATAATGTTCATTGAAACTTTCTAAATTGTTCATATTTATTTATTAAACGTTTAAACTATGGTTAACCTTGTTTATACCATTATCTTAGTTACTAACACAAATTCCATAATGTTTTGCGAAGCCTTGCATTTTTTAAATAAGAAATACCTTATTTATAATTTTTTTCAAAAATTAATTTTTGTTTTAAAATGCAGGACCGGAATAGCATAAAATAGCATACTGCGGGACTAAAGCTGTTTTAACTTCTCAAGTGAGTAAATTTCGTACTCGGTATTATAGATGCCCTTTAATCCCTTAGTACACCGCTTGTCCCAAATTCGATGCTCACCATTGGGATCTCGGAAACGGTAAGAGCTACAAAGTCGGTTAAATCGAATAAGGTTTAGCAAATTGTATAATGATTCTAAATTCGTTAAAAAATCACGATTAACTGAAATAGTTTTTGAGATTTTTCAAAAAAGAAAAAAATAAATTTTTACGAACAAAAGTTACCTCGGATATCTCGAAAACAAAAGACTATAGAGCATTCGTTCTAGACCAAAGTATTAGCCTCCAATAAGTGTTTTAATAATGTAAAAGTTTAAATCCTGTCTGACCAACGATTACTTGGCTACAGCCGAAAAGAGAAATCACAAAATTTTCGTTTTTTTTTTTGGAAAATCCCAACAACGGTTTCAGTTAGCCTTGAGTTCTTAATGGACTTGGAATCAACATAAAATTTGCTAAAATATATCCCATTTAACCGACCACATAGCTCTCATGGTTTCCGAGATTGCAATGGTGAGCATCGAATTTTGGACACACGGTATAATATACTATTCAATTATTACAAGTCACTACATTAGCTTCAAAATGTGCAATTCTGTGTCAAGTTTTTAATTCACTGTGTCGGAGTCAGATGTACGAAATTGAGAGTACTTAGTAAGTGCTATTCGAAGGTGTAAATAAAATTCAAACGTTATATGGAAATAATACGTCGCAAAAGTTGAATTTTAATATATGTATGAATTAAGGAAATAAACATTTTAAAAAATAAAGAAATGGAAAGTTGTTTGTGAAATGCTCATGTTGACACCTTGTATATATAACATAAACAAGACACTTTTTACTAACATTCGTCGGTCAAAAATTGTTTTACAATCTTCTCCAAATAAAGTGTTGATGTTATAAAAAAGTTAATAATACGTTGTTGGTCACGTATTAAAAAATCAATAGGTCTATATTCATTTAAAATTCGTCTTGGTGTCCACTAGTAATTTAAAAAAGCAAACTAAAAATCGGTACACCTGAATGAGGCATACACGGACTAAAAATAATAAAAATCTCGCATTGTTTTGCAGCAGGTCCTGATGTCTATTTTTATTTCCTTTTTCGATGTCTGACACACAAGGAATGCAATCTTGTTATATTCTTACACTCTCTCTGCCTATACAGAGAGATGCAGTTTGAGTAGTTCAATTAATTCCATTTTATTTCCAACGGATCGGAGAAATTGTCGCATTTTACATGTCAGACATAGATACACATTACATGTATGTTTAAATTCAAATAACAACTAACTATTATACAGTATGAGGATCCAAATGGTAAATTGGAAAAACGAATGTGTACAAGTAAAGATAGAATTGGTCATATATCATAGGTGTTAGAAAAGAATAGAATGAACATATATAGTGCAAATTAAAATGTGTGTATAAGTCCTGTTATTAATAATTCTAAATGTCACTATTTACTTTCATTCTCTGTTCTTTTCTAACACATGTATTTTGTGTGTGTGAATAGTTATGATTTTTTTTGTTGTACATATTTTATTGTTATTTTTAAAAGAAAAACTCTACAGACTCGTGAAGGATCATCATTAAAATAAATAGAAAATAAATTTTCAATAACTTCTTATTTTGTTTCACAATTCAGTTTACGTCAATACCAGGCGATATTTAGATTTCTTGAAACCATAATCAACGTCTTGTTATTAAAAATAGCCTTTTTCAGCTGAAATATCAAAAAGTTATCAATTTGTAATAATAATCGTACCTTCTGTTTCTGTTTCTTCTTTATTACATATTACATATTTTCCCGTAATAGCTGAAAATTTTATAAACGACTTACCCGAGCGAATCATTTGACCTCGGATTTTCTAACAGATATTCCCATATTTACACATACATTTTTCTTAACTCCTGTCACGACTTTAGAGGTAGCAGATGCTATAACATCACTCCAATTGTCCTGACAGTTACAGTATGAACTCAAAAATTTTAAAAGAAACTATGGATATAATTTTGAATACCGTGCCGCTTATTATAAATGCATGTTTTGAGCAGGGTACTTTCCCTGATTCCTTTAAAAATGCAAATGTACTGCCAATGTTCAAAAAGGGTCATCCGCTGACACCTACCTCCCTGTTTCAATAGTCCCTATCTTAGCTAAAATTATTGAAATTATATCAGCTTTCTGCTTACTTGGATAAATATGCAATTCTGAATTGCGGACAGTTTGACTTTCGCAGCAAGTGTTCTACAACTCTTACTGTCCACAGAATAGTTAGTGACATAGCTTTTGACCTTGAATAAGGTAAGCATATAGTTCTCACCTCCTGCGATCTCTGCAAGGCTTTCGACTATGTCTCTCATTCTATTCTGGTGGAGAAGTTACATCATTATTGAATCAGAGACTTGCCCCCTACTTATTTCAATATTGCTTAAAAAATAGAAGCCAATGTGTGAGACTCAACAACAACAAAGACTACATATGTTACACATTATATATGTTAACGATATATCCCATTTTATGATGCCCAATATATGTGTCGCTTATGTAAACGATACATCTGTTTTAATCTCTAGTTCGAATATAGAAAACTTACAGGGGGGTAATACTCTCGGTAATACTGTAAAGCTACTTGGTGTTGTCCTGGATGACAGACCTATTGGTCCTGTCATGAAGATCAACTAAGCCATAAACTTCCAAGTACCATTTTCTTGATATGAAAAAAATGGAAGCAGAAAATTAAAAAAAATTGATTTTACCCATTGTTTAGTTCGCATTTAAGCTATGCCATTATCTTATGAGGTAACTCCACTAATGCGCATACAATTTTCTGTCTGCAGAAAGAGGCAATAAGAATACTTGCCGGTGTAGGTTTGAATGACCATTGTCAACATATTTTCATCTGCTTAGGCATTACATTATTTCTAAATTCATAAAACAAAAGCCAGTTTAATTTCTGACTATCACAACTATGATACAAGGTTTGGGAAACATCTTAGATCTGCTCGTTTCAGGCTCACTAAATCTGTTAAAAACTCATTGAATATTAACCTATATAATGTCCTTCAAAATAACTTTAAAGCTCTAAATTTCAATAACTTTAAACCTCAAATAAAAATAATATTAAATGATCAAATTGAATCAAATTCAATTAATTGTAATTAATATTTTTATTACCTCATTTTTAATAATTTTTAAAATATGTTTCTTATTATTGATTATTTTTTACTAATAGATTGACATGTTTGTATATTTTTTGCTACGTACCTGCAAACATATTCAACTTGATTGGACCTATATTTATATCCTATTTAACATAGTATTTTCAGTCTTTCAGTCTTAAAAAGACACGTTTTCATATATTTTGTAAAGAAAATATAAAAAAAAATTGTAAAATGCATAAAACGATTTTATTTTGTTCAAGGTTATTTAAAATTCCTTGAATACATATTACTTCGTATGTGAATTAATACTTAATTAAATAACAATAATAAAACAATATTTAGACTGTTTTTTTTTTGTTTTTTGGATAACTTAGTGAATCATACACTGAGGGAGAGTTGACAACAAAATTCTAAGACTAACGTTTTGTTTTATTTCTTCCAGGTTTAGTCACACTGATTTAAATTACTACAATACTGGTAATTTTAAAGTGTCGTATATGTCTTAATGGGAAACTTTGTTCCACATGTTAAAAAAAAACGTAATAATACAACAGGTAAACACAATTATTTTTTAGGAAGTTATTAGTTTATAAACTGTAAATATGTTATAATAGACCATTTGTACGTATTTGCTAAGTCAATATTAACAATATCGTAAAGAGGCGTTGTTCGTGTTGATTTAAAAATTTTGGGTCCAAGAATTTGGAGCGATAAATCAATTTTTAACGCATACATTAAATAACGCTGTGAGCGAATTTGCAAAAATACGAGATCAATCAACAACCAAGAACGAATGACTATCATGAGATCCAGTCGTCATTTTAGATTTGAGTTTTTTCAAAACAATAAGTATACCGTTTTCATCAAAAGTAGGCATTTATCGTTGGTTTCTTGTAAATATTTAGAAAACCAAATATAGCAAGATGTAAATAGTAATATCGTAAACGTTACTATAGTTCGGACTATAATAATGCAAATTGCTAGTTGTTAATTCTTGTAATTAAAATTTGTGAATTAACATTTTGACAATGAAAATACCCTAAGTGGGTTTTTTTATTGTTAGATCACAAATTTTAATAATAATAACGACAATTAAGAACTAAAATTTTATATTAATATAAGTTAGAATAGTAGTCCTAAGACTATTATTTACTACTTCTCATTCACCGTGCAAAATCCCAAACTTAAAGTGTTTTCACAATTCAAACACTAATGATTCAAAGAATTGTCTAGTTTTTAGGACGATTATGACGTACAACTTTTTATAATGCATATTATTTACGACTGTTGACGGTCAAGTGAAGACAACATACACACAAGTAAGTGGTTTTCTCTAGACCACCATATATATTATGAAATAAACTTTTTAACTTTGCACAAATAAAATAAAATTTTGACCTCTATAGTTATTCGCAAATCAAGGTCATTTTACAACTGCACTCGACATGCTTGAAATCTTGAGGAAGCGCAAGGTCCACCCAGAAACGTATACTTATAATTGAATTACCTGCCGTCCAATTCAGTCATGTTGTTTATATTAATGGTGAGAGACATGTATATAAATGCTAATTACCAGTGTATTTGCAATAATAACAATGGTGAAGATTTGTGAACCACAAAGAAATATAAAAGTCTTTTATTTTAACAAGGATACTAAAACAAATAATATGTTGACGCTAACCATTTGGCTATAAAACAGAATTGCTAGTAAATAAATACAGGGTGTCCTGGAAAAGCTGACCAATCTCTCGGGGGCGTATAGATCACGTGAAAATAAACTCTACGCGTTCATATAAAACTTTCCCCTACGACAAACGCCTGCTAAGATATTCTCCCTCAAATTTAAGAGGTGTAAATTATGTCTTTAAATTTTTTGTCACGATTTTTATGAGTAACCTTCAAAGCCGTTTTAATAGTAAGGAACAATTTTCAAAACCACGTTAGAGGAGCCAAGGTGACCTTCCTAACCTCAAAATTTTTTGGTGGTTACATTTTTTTCGAAGCAATTTAAGAAGAATCTCAGCTGGATTTAGCTTTTTTTTAAATTAAACTAGTTTATCGGTGTTGTTTTATATAACATATATTCATTAAATGACCTCACCAATAAAAATCTAGAGGATCATACTATAAGTATTAATTGCTTTAATTTACTGGGATGATGAAATAGGCGGCAATGGCGGGTACTATTTCAGTCTGATGAGGGAGTAAATATCTTGCAGTTGCCAAATGTTATTTCAAAATAAAGGCAATAAAAGCAATTATTAACGTAAAACTAGAAATATGCATTCTCTAATACTGTTTACTTCCCTAACGATATATTTATTCAATTAACATATTTTAGAAACGTTTCAAATTTCTTGAAATGATTAATAGATTTTGTTTTTTCTTTTAGATCGAAATATATCGTGCGTTTATGTCTAATATCAACAAAAGAAGAAAGAATAAAATTGCAGAAAATTGAATATGCTTATTACAAGTTGGTAACAAAGGCTGTTACAGGCAGTATGAAAATTTACCACTTGCATTACCTTATGAATTCTACTATCTAAATGCCTTACAACATTCTACATACCTCAGAGTTTATTATGATAATTTTAAGGAATGTTGCCATCTTGTAAACAGTTTAAGAGCATTAGCGTAATTGAACAGCTTCATTTAAAATGATACTTACCAAAGCTTACTTATGAATATTGTATTTATATGCATAATTGTATCGTACGAAAAGTATATAAATACAAATACAGCATACTGGACTGAAAAATGTGATAAGAGAAATAATAATAAGTTTACAATTGTTCGCAAAGATCGTAAATGCTATCACAATTATTATTCTACATTCATTCTTCTTCTGTGTTCTCAGAAAATTAGTATACAGAGTAGAAAAGGCGTTACAGATAACCGACACTTTTCAAATGACAACTTTTATTTTTTAAAATCCAAGGACACTGGGGACTTTTAACCTCTACCTACTTAGCTATCTTTAGAAACACGTTTCTATCACGATTATTATCAATTGGCATCTCCAACGTGTGGTTTTTGGGAAATAGGAACTATAAACGAAAAAATATTGGGCAAACGTGACGCTCTTTTCAGGTTGAATTTAAAGAACATATGACTTATCTCAAATATGGAAGAACATGTCTAGCGATTCCCATCAGGCTGTTGAAAATATTCCTAAATAGATATTGCCAATTTAAGAGTGTGTAAAATAAACGCTACTGCATTGAAACCTTATGCTTGACCACGTAGAAGATTCATCAACAAAACATCAATGAAAATAAATATATACAAATTAAAATGGATTATGCTGCACACCAAAAAATGGACGCCACCATGGAAATTATCATTGACGTAATGGAAATTTTAAAATGAAAAAAAGATTATGAAAAACCTCTTAAGTCTATCTTTAATTCTTAAATAATTTTTTTTAAAGAAGACAATATTGAAAAAAGCGATATTAGTACTTGAAACTGTTACTCCTTCGTTATAATTGGAATATTTTCAAACCGTGTCCCTGTTCTTAAAAATTAAAATATAAATCGCATTCCTCGAGTACACTTACCACATATATTTCTGTATACAACTTTAAATTAGAAAAGTTTAGGATATTTAGTAACTTTTATATTCAATTTAGAATTGAGTTAGCTATAGGTATGAGAATGTTTTTATGAAATATGTCGTTAGCAAACTTTTAACAATACGTGTGTTTATAAACTATAAATGCATTGAAACTGAATTGTTAAAATGTTATAAACTCATCACAAACTGTTTAAATGGATTATAGTGAATTAACGACATTAGTAGTGAAAAGTTGCGCTATATGTGGTAATTTGCAAATGTGTATGATGTGATCTTAAATGAATTTAGATGATTAGATAAACTTCATTGCAGAGATATAAGAAATATAAAAACGCTATAAAATCACCAACTCATAGATTTTAAAATACATCATTTAATCCAAATTTTTACCTGGCCTCTGTTTTTTTGCGAAAAGATAGCCATGGGAAAATATTAACATACAAGGAAAATTAAAAATAGTATTTTACTATGTCAACTCAATGTTCAAAAGCTGATTTGTTTCTTTTACCGTTTGTTTTTCTCGAATTATTATCGCAATTACTGATGATGATGGTACTTTGATTAAACCTAATCGTAAACCAAGATGTCAATTTTGAATATCATATTTCAGCCATATGAGTTGAATTCTCTCATTTATACCAGTAAAAATGTATAGTTTTACACAATTTTTTAAATCTTTAAATATATCTGCTAACATTGTCTTTTCATTTCTCGAAAACCCGACAGCGGATATTTCTACAAAGTTACCAAATTATGCATAAAGTCTAATTTTTTTAGGACGGATAAATTAGGAGATTTTGCTGATCATTTATAGCATCTCTTAATTCATCACTTGTTTTAACATTGATAGTTTCCGTTGACTAATACTGGAGTTATCGTGGGTACAGACAGAGCTGAAGACGTACGAACGGGCAGATAGATATAATTTTGAAAAAAATGGATTCGAGAATGCTTAAATAGAACTATCAATTAAAATGTGGTTTTTGAAAAAGCCATAACTAATATTCTCAATAAACCAGATGCAGACCAGACGACAAAAAAAATTATAAAAATTCCGTACACTTTTTAGATTTTACGTCAAACTGATAGGAGTAGGTAATAGAAAATGCATTCCTGGGTATATTTTTTTATATGAATAATATGTTCAATTGTCAGTCGTTAAGCATGTTAATTATTTAAAGTTCTTATATAAATACTATTAATGGTTTGTCATGACATTTTTACAACAAAAAATTAAAAACCAAATATTTTGTAAAAGAATAAAGGACTAATAAATTTAATTAAACTTGCAAACCAAAATTAACATGTTTAATGTAACACTGTAAACAAAAGAGGAAATTATCAATTACAGCAAATATTCCAACACAAATCCTTCAGCTCTGAATTAACGAACAATCTCATGGTTAAAATTAAAATCAAAATTTCTGTTTCCAATTTAGACAAAATTAATGCCTGTAAGTAAAGGTACATCTGAGCGTATCACAGCACCGTAAACTATTTCTTTTATAGTCACCCGCAATTAGAATCGCAATGGATTTAAGTCGGGAAATATTGGCGGCCAAATTGTTGAACAACTGGACAATCAATGAGTTGTTAAAATTTATGTTCAATTCCTCAGTTCCTCCTCTTTTTGTATGGGGGTGGTTTATCAAGTTTCTACCAAATTAAATTCAAATCATTGAGTGGTACATCTAACATATTTTCAACTACATACAAGCAACATTAAATAATCGTTGACTCCTAGACAATTAAATAGATCTTGAATTAGAAGTAGTTGATTATTAAATATTTCGGCCTACACGTTAACTGAATATATTTGTTGGAAGACATTTATTTTTGTTACATAAAGGTTTTTTAATAACCACTGTTTTTGAATGTACATATTATTATTTGTTGCACCATCTCCTGCCAAATATACTGTCTTGCAGTTTACAATTTCAATGTCACACGGTACATATAACAGCAACCCACATAGGCTTCATAGCTTTGAACCCCGTTTTAAACAATTTTATTATGTGATAATTAGATTTACTTTAATTCACTACCAGCGTGTTTATTTCCTATAATATTTACATTAATTATTATTGTTAGTACCTAGTTAAATTCATCTTTAAAGAGGTTTGGAAGCTTTGCATATTCTACAGTAATGGCACAATATTATTTGATTATACAGGATGGGACAATACTGCGTCTGACCTCGATAAGTCGAGTTCTATGATAGCTAGAAACTTGATTTAAAAACATAAATAAACTACACAAAAAAGTCTATAACCGGAAATTATTTTCAATAATACAGGGTGAGCCAAGACGATTCTACAGGGTCAGGTAATCAGTAATTGTGACTGTAGTGATTTTTTTAACATATACGTGTAAATGGCATAATTTCAACAACAAAAATTATTACATCCAAGTGGTTGGGAGAGAGTCATTAATAATCCAGGAGTGGAAGGAGGCCACAAAGAGATTTCAAAAAATATTCCGATATATATGGCATTTTGTTTAAGAAAATGTTACTTGACCCTGTAGAATCGTCTTGGCTCACCCTGTATATTTGAAAATAATTTCCAGTTATAGACTTTTTTTATCTAGTTTATTTATGTTTTTAAATCAAGTTTCTAGCTATTATAGAACTCGAGATATCGAAGTCGGACGCACTATTGCCCCCACACTGTGTAACTACTATTAAAACAATGGTTTTAGTTAAATTTAGTATAAATGAATATATATGTCCTAAATGAAATTAATATTTGGAAAATGTTCTCCAATTCTTTTGAATGTCATAGCAGAAAACCTTTGCAAATTTTTTTTGAGTATTTATTGTGTTCTTGAATGTTGAGTGACCTGCTGTATATTGATATACTTTAAGCTTTTATTAAGGCTTGGATTTTACAGAGTGTTCAGGAAGTAGACAATTATTTTGATTTATTATAAATATTTAAAAACCAAACGTTGTAACATACTTAAAATTATTTGAGCATTAGCTGTTTATTCTAACGACTACAGTTATATAAATTATAATGTTGTTAAATTTTATTGTAAGCAAAATTTGTGCCCTAAAATTAACATACAGTTACTTTTATCACATATTAAAGCACAAATTTTAATAACCACAAAGACTAATAAATACAATTTTTCGTAATTACCATCATTGTAAAGCTGGCCGAGGTCACCTGGCCGACAGAGCCGTCATATGACTCATATGTTTACATCATATCATAATACTTGAATAAGTACAATAAATGGAAATAAATTTTAACAATAATGTTACATTTTATAAAACTCTGTATAAAACTCACCCTTTTAAGCAGATTTATGAAGTAGTTTGGTTGTCGTCATCACAAAGTGGGGAAGATCTATAGTATAATAGCATCAGGTATGTTTCTACAGCTGTCTCCGTCAGCGATGTTCGCTTTGGTGACAAAATATGTTTGTATTTTGAAAATGACCGTTCGACATCTACGGATGTAATACAGGCATAAGTAAAACAATCTGTGAACTCACTTAACGAAGTTGTAGATGCACCATCACAAATTTGTCTTAATTAGCTAAAATCAGGATCTTTCTGTAATACAATCTCGAATTTTTCACTAACGCGATTATTTTTTGCGTCATTTATAGCCTGTAGCTGTGTATTTACGTCGTCCACTATTTGCAGCGATTCCACTAACGACAACGAACTATTTTGCAATTTTTCTATTGCGTCGTGTAGTCCTCTATAATTGTCATTAATAGTTTTTAAATCTGTTTCAAGGGAAACGTCTTGAAAGCTTGTCTAGCTTTCCCTAATAGCTGCAGCCTCGTTAGGGTTGAACTGTAGTATCACAGCTTTTATTTGTTGAAAATATTCAGCATAATAAAAAGCCGCTTTCAACCATGTTCCCTAACGTGTAAGAATCGGCTCTGGTGGTTCAGGGATACCATGCTCGAAGCTGTTTAGGAGATTTGAGAAATACTTTTTTTGTATTTGCTATTAATGCATCTACCTCTTGAAAACGTTTTCGAATCGTTTCTGCCACAAGATGTAACGCATGCACTTTACACGTAACATGTAAAAACCTACAATTGTCTCTTTGAAGAGAACGGCCTACCATGCGCATTGTCGCGGCACCATCAGTCACAAACATCAATACTTGACTTGTTGAAAGTTCAAATTTTTCGAATGTCTCCAACACCACACGCGTAATTATTTCGCCAGTACACGCAGTTAGTCTTTTACTAGCTAGTAAAAGTGGAAATGTTGGTTTAAGAGGGTCCCGTACACGTACTATAATATTTAAAATAGAATTTTTTTACAATCTGTCGCCTCGTCAATACATAACCAGAGCCGTGTATTTTTTAATCCACATTTAATCCTATTTACAATGTATTCACGAACAGCTGGAATATATCTACGTAACGATGTACGACTTGGTAAGTTCATCTGGGGATTTTATTTATTCCAAAACTCCTGACATGGTTGTTTATCCAGATTGTGTAGCGGAATATTGCAGGCTGTTAACATTAACAATAAATCAAATATAAACTGAGTTGTCAAAGGCATGCCATTTTTTTTTATTTTAATGTTGCACGGTATTGATATGACGACGACAATCTGTTTTGTGCCAGCACATTAAGTCTTGATTGCAAACTTTACAAATTATTTTGCATCCGTCATAGAATAAATCCGAAAATTCACCGATAAATTTATTCACTGTGTCCGCGTACGGTCGTTTTTTACCATTTGGCGCGTTTGACATTATGTATAATTTATAGGTACAACCTCACGCATTAACCTTTCAAATAAGACTGCAGTGTAAATCACTACTAAATCGGCACGTGTGACGCCAGCGCAAGACCGTGGCTGTACTCCAGCCACCTCGGCCAGCTTTAAATTCATTAGTATAGTAGCTAATGCCTAGAAATGTTTTAAGTATCACACAAAATATGGAACTTTAAATATTTATAATAAACTAGAATAACTTTGCTCAACCTTAAATTACTGCTCTACAATATATTTAAATTGTTTGTTCATAAATCTTCGCGTCAAAAGGATCAGTCAGAGGTTGATTTTTCAAATAAACTTTTTTGATTTATTTTAGAACATATTACACCTACGAACATATAAACCGGAATATTAAATTATTCAATAAAAAGATTATAGGCGAGAAGAACCTCTGTTAAACTCTTTCGAGAATTTTTGTTTATTAATTTAAATTAATAATAAAGTTAGTTAATAACCAAATAATCTAGAAAAGGTTATGCATTAAATTTAATCCTGTTACATACACACTATTTTTGAAAATAGTTGTAAAGCATGTTATTTGGAATAGAAAAATCGTAGTGCCATTTCTGTCGTTGAGTTTTTCTTCTTAACAACTTATCTGAAGTAATATATTAAGTGCATTAAAAAGTTATTGAAATTTCAGTGCATGAAAACGTGTTGCCTAGAAATTATTTGAGTGAATTTTGATGTAATTTGATAAAAAGTGCCCGAGACGCAGTCGAATCACGTCAAATTAAAAAAATGCGGTTTCTTAAAGGCAACACGCTTTGAATGCTGCATTTTCAGATTATTTTTAATGCATGAAATATATTTATTAGACTATTCCAGAACAAAACATAGAACAAGAAATATGATTCATCTGACGTTTTGAGCTGTCAAGGTCAATGTAATTTTCGCTATCATTTTATGTAAAATTTGAACTTGGAATGCAATTTTTGCTGAATGTTTGTTCTTTTTGGTCAAAATTTTCAAAATTTTGCAATTTCACTGGTTCTTATAATGGGTGGGAAATAGTTAGTAACACATCCCATGAATTTAGAAACGATGCAAATGTCCTTCAAGCCGACATTGACCCTTTTAAGTTCATTCGGGCTTATTAAGGATTTATGGCGGCTGGCCTCTCAGTAATTTTATCAACACCTTGGTCTACTATCTAAGCTAATAAGACTAATATTGTACTCCTTAACCATCAAACCAGGGTGATGTATGTATCCAGT
Source organism: Rhamnusium bicolor (assembly GCA_029963845.1). Lineage (NCBI taxonomy): Eukaryota > Metazoa > Arthropoda > Insecta > Coleoptera > Cerambycidae > Rhamnusium > Rhamnusium bicolor. The sequence continues at coordinate 725,440 of JANEYF010003191.1, forward strand.
TCTTGGCACCTGCAGAGAAAAACATCACCTTGGAGTAGGGGAAACGGGCTAAGTATTGCGATCTTCAGTACGATCTAAAATTGCTATATCCCAGGCTACTTGGTCAAGATGGTCGTTCTAATAATTGATATACTTGGAGGGATAAAGCCAACACTGTTCACGGAATTGAATAATATATCGGCCTGTCAAATATCGTCCCAATGGTTGGCAGGTCAAATATATCAGGCGTGATCTTTCAAGGTGTTCTTCGTTTGCTTAGGGCGCAAGATTTTGGAATTTACAGCCACTATCAACACAAATTCCAATATTGAGAAATTAACACCCTTTCACGGTCATTAAAAATTGGGAAACTAATAGAAAAAAGTGGAAAAAACATCTAAGAAGAAGTATCATTTAGCTGTAAAATTTTTTCAATATTTCAGCTCATATTGTTGTGTCGTTGGGCTCTTAATATAGAAATATTTTTTGGATTATGTTTTGTTAAATTCTTCAAATATGTTATTACTAACAAGTTTGTGATTTAGTTCTTTAGATACTCTTGTATTTTTATTACATACTTAAATATTATTTATTTTAATCAAATTATACAAAAAATAAATCGCAAATTTTGATAAGGTTTTATGTATATAGCTGATAAAAACAACACTAAAAATGATAAAATATTTTTTGAGAAACAACTTTAAGAAGTTTCAGCGTAATAGGTATTAAATAAAAATAAAGTTCAGTAAACGCTTATCTATGAATTTGGCAAGCCTTTTATTACAGATATTACTTTTGATTGTCAATAACGATACGAAATTTTGTTTATGTTTTAAAATAACTAACCTTGAAGAATTTAAGACCATGAAATGCGTAGATTTGATCCAAAGACCGTTTTAGATGACAGGATTATCCTGCTCCAGGAAGAAGCAAAATACCAACAAACTACGGGCCATTTTAACTACTTTTAAACTAGAATTAACTACAGCCTATGTGATACAAGACAACTTTAGCTTGAAGGAGGTACAGAATATATTGTCCTAGTTTTGTCTTCATCTAATGTGGCTGTTATTCTACATCGGACAGTGGGCTAGAGCATTTTATGTGACAAACGCGACTAATTACTCTGTAAGTGTTCCAGGCCTCGATTCCTAGCTTCGACAGATGGCAATGTTGCAGGGAATCGTGAACACGCAGTTCACGGTAATCTGTTTCTGCACAGCTTATGCTTATGGTTTGGGGATTGTCAAGTAGAATAGCCTTTGTCTGAAAATTTGTAATTTTCCGTTAGATGTTTCGGCTAAACTCGATACTTTGTCAACCTAGTTAATAAATCATATTCAAGGAAAACTTTCTAATGTTATCTACTAAGGATGAACCTATTTCGAACCTGATTTTGGATCAAATGATATAAAAATGGTACGGTAGAAAAATTTTAATATTGACGCATATTGTTCTTGTCCATTTCGTTTGTTTATGAAAAAAATGTTTTGCATTAGTTTTTGAACCACCTTCGTATTTATTTATTTATTTATTCATAGTAGTATTCTTTGAATTTATCTAAATCATATTGGGTAATCAATTTAACTTTGTTTTACTTTTCATTCATTCATTTACTACCAATATAATATGTACGTTTTAACAGATCTTGCAATTATTGTTACTGCTCAAATTAAGTTTTTAATTTTGTTGTTTATTTATTTTTTTTCTTATCATTATTGATGATAGTGGCTACAATTTAAACCAATGTGTAATCACCTAATCACCTTTTTAATGGCTCTTTGTTGAAGAAGGAAAAAATAAATTATCGTGTCATTTATCGAAGTGTGATTATTTTTAGAGATGAATACCAACTGCACTAAGGTATTTTTTTAAATCCTACATTTAATGCCATTGTATTTTTTTTTGCTTAGGCCAGTCACTAAACGGGTTAGTGTTTTTATAAACACTAGCATTGTTAGTGTTTTTACAATCTCCTCTAACCAGGACGACATTTTCAACTATTTAGGTTTGAGTAAATCTTCGGAGCGGTTACTAATAGAATAAAGGTTGCTATACCAATAATAGTCTTTTGAAGGTAAATAATCATCCATAACTCTTTAAGCTACCTAAAAAATGGTCCATTCTGCGAAGTATGGCTAGTGCTAAGCGATGACACATTGAAAACTACACTCTTTTGTATCATTATAAGTTCCTATGGGAGGAAAATCGCTATCCACCGCTTGTACATTAAATTCTGCGGTCACTACAGTTTATATTATTTGATATTTTTGAACTCTGTAGATGAAGAACGACCACTTAATGTCAAGGATTATAACTGACATCTACAAATAATCTTCAAATCACAAAGAGATTCACAAAAATAAAACAAAAAATGATTTTAATACTTTTTATTTGACTCTGTAATATCCAGAAAATTGATTGGGAGTAATTCTATAGGAACATTCTTTGATATTTCTGTATAATGCTCATGCTCAAATTACTTCAATAAAAATGATAATAATAATAATAATTATAATAATAAACACGACAGATAATACAACTCACTGTATCTCTAAAATGACGTTGTGCGAGAAGGGGATACACATTTAGAGACAACGGATACACATCCAATATCTGAGTGTACTACGATTAATCTCACAGAAAAATTCCAGTGTCACGGCCTTTATTCGAACTCGGGACTTTTGGGTGAGAGTCAAGTGTTTTTGTTATATAGATGCATATAGGATGCATATAGATAGGACACAGTTCAGACATCTAATTGATTTTCACAAGATTTTTGTGATAATAATAAATCCTTGCAACAAGAAAACTTCCACAAGATATATTAAAGACTAAGAAGGTTAGATACCCTTTCATAGCGATATTGGGGGAAATATGGTTGTAACAGAGCTTATAGACCCATGACAATTTCTGTGAATCCCGGAACCAGCTTCCCGATCTGCCTGTCTTTCCCATAGAAATGGAGAATAGCTGTGCGCGCGTAGCGAGATCTAGAATATATTTCCTATTCAATTCAGTTTGTCTACAAACATAAAACACAGTGCGTAGATATGTAGCTGGCGCGAGGATAAAAATAAATAGTAATAATTATGTCGATTATCATAGAGGGCACGAAACATCAGTACGTGTGGATTTGTGTTCACGAAGCCATGAATTTTAAGGAACATGTAATCATTAATGTCATTATGTGCAGTTTGTAGTTTGAGTGCTATTCAGAGTATACCTCCACTGTTAATATAGTAAGCGGGTGTTGCAAACCAATGAGCGAACAGTTGAGGAAATAGTAGTAAATGCTTTATGTAATATTGGTGTTAACAGTGAAAATGTTTTACTGCTTGTATCAGACGCAGCGGTATATACACCTTGTCCCAGGGTAAATGAAGCATGAGTGTAATAGACAAACAATTTTCGAATTTTTGAATGACAGTTCGGGAAATATTCCTTGGTGTCAAACTATGATATATCAAAAATGAGTTGAATCGGTGTTATACAGAGTGTTTTATAAGTCGATGTATAAAAATCGTCACTAATAAACTACCTTTATTTTTTCAGTTTATTAAAAAATTCCATTAAAAAAGTTGTTTAGAATTTGTGCCTAGTTGCCAAATTTTAGGAATATAGATTTAGTTTATGGGAACCTCCCTTTTTTTCACTAGTAGTAAATTACTTCCTCACCTCTCAAAGTGAGGAAGTTATGTATTCGTGAAAAAAATTTTGAAATTTTTGTTGCATTTCTGGACGAATCTCGATTATGACGATACACAAAATTTCAGAGAGAAAAAATGTTCTGTCTGTGTGTCTGTCTGTATGGTTCGCGATAGCAGCTACAGTTTTTCAGACAAAGATTTCAAATTTGGTACCCACATTCTAGAGGTCAAGGAAGAGATTGAATTCGTTGATGAGCAAAATCGGATTAATGTCTAAAAAAAAATATTAGTGACATTCCACCATGTGACTTTTTTGAAACGTCAAAATGTGACTTTTTTGAAACGTCAAAATGTGACTTTTTTGAAACGTCAAAGTGACTTTTTTGAGCCGTTAAAATGTGATTTTTTTTGAAATGTCAAAAAATGTGACTTTTTTGAAACGTCAAAAATCACTTTTATTATAGACTTCACCACACGTCGAGTTTTACTACGTTGAGAAAGTTCTGATCCCCAAGTAATTGGCAGCGGTTTTTTTTGTTGCAAATAAAATAAGATAATGTGAACAAAAGTTATTCATAATACTAATTTATTTTTGAAAAAATAACTTGCAAAAATGATTTAAAAATTTCAAACTAAAATATTAATTTACTGAAAAAAGGGACAGTTCCAACGGAGTAAATTTATATTTCTGCGAGGTATGTATTTTAATTTTTCCGTGCAAGTCGTCCTTTAACCCACGTGCCGTGCCGGCCTTGCCCTCACGGAAATTGTCCGGTGCCTAATTATAACCAACTAATCAACCGTCGGTTATAGTTGCTCAATAATGGTAGCTACCGATCATGCTTAATTTCTCCTTTCTTAAAACTTTCAGTGGTGCAGTTTAGGCCAACTCTAAATCTGTTTCAGGCGCTAGTTATTATTTCACTCTTTGTTTGAAGCATTCAGCGCTAAACTGGATTATTTTATGATGTATTACTGATGTCAAAATCTTGTTAACTTTGGACTTGCTATATTATCTACGTATGGTCAATAATCGCGGATTAGTGTTACTGGTTTTATCTTGATTGCAAGTTGGCGTAAATTCCTGCATATCAGGAATAGATTAAAGATCATGCAGCAGCTTTGTCTTTGTGGATAATCAATATTTGTGTGCCTTTTGCTAAACAATGCGAAAAAATACTTATTGAACTAGATACATACCTGACGTCTTCTCCAAATATGGACAATCCTTAAAACAAGAATGGGCTGAATCACCACTTCGCAATAATACACTTGAAAATATTTGTTATTCAGGATACTAGTACCTGCTGTAAATATGTCGTTATAAATAAAAATATAAGGTCAACATCATAGTAAAAGACTGGTACCTTCTCTCATTTCATGCAGATTCGGTCAATTGTTGGATAATGTGCACAAATAAATTTAGTTTAAGTAGTAGTTTAAAATAGATTTTCAGTCAAATTATAATACCGTAATTTCAAGGTCGAATGATTCATTGAAAAACACAAATAATTTAACGAGTCTAGCGACTTTGGAGTACGTACTGTAATTATTTTTGAAGATTAATGCTATTAAAGAAGAAAAACCAGTCGGTGGATCTAATATGTCTATATAGTAATGGTTAATATAGAATTGTTGTAGTTTTTTAACATTATGTGCCTAATGAGGTCCTACTGAGTGGAGGATTGTGCATGGTCGGACAAAAAAGTCTTCAGAGTACCGATTTAAAATAATTGCAGCAATGTAAACGAAAAATTTTAGCATTTTATTAATATTTTCTTATATTACTTTGATTTGTCATTTCCTGTATAGTTAAAAATAAAACAAAAATGAGAATATAACTTCTAAAAAATGGCTGACAAAAGGTTTGAGAATATCTTCACAAAAATTAAAAGATTTATATAAACTTACAATAAGCGGAAATGACGATATTAAATTATACTATAAAAAATATAAATTATTATATAGTAAATAAGGCAAAAAAATGGATAATCATAGTATTATACAAAATGCAGAAAATAAATCTAAGGCGGCCTGGAAACCTATAAATGGAAATTAAATAAAAGAAAACGATAAAATTAGTCTTAATGTTAATAATGTTGTTAATTCTGATACTTTATCTGTAAGTACCACATTTAATGAATATATTAATAATATCCCTAATATTTTATTAGGTAGCATAAAGAGGCAAACTGATGTATCACAAATAAGTATTACTAGTTGCACCTTTCTTCTCAAGCCTGTGGATGAAACTGAAATATCTGATAAAAGGTTTAAAAAAAACTAAAAATCACATTCATATGATAACATTAGCGTAGATTTATTAAAACAGTGTTTGCCTGTAATTTGCTAAGCCTTTATCTATAATAATAAATTCATCGGTTCTGGAGGGTACCTTTTCGGAGAAATTTAAAATTGCAAAAATCAGACCTTTGTTTAAAGCAGGATGCAAAACCAAAGTCAAAAATTATAAGCCTATCTCTATTTTAAGTTCACTTTCTAAAATTTTTGAAAAATGCGTCTTGAATAGATTAGTAACATTTTTTGATAAGTATAAATTATTTAATGATAACCAATTTGGCTTTCGAAGAGGCCGTTCCACCACAACAGCTATTACAAAACTGTTAATCTAGACAATAAAAATAAATGTATAGGTGTATTTCTAGATCTTAGTAAAGCATTTGACCTTGTAAATCATGCAAAACTCTCTTACAAAAATTATAATGACACGGTATAGGTAGTGTATCGCTAGAATGCTTCAACAGCTATCTGAGTGGTAGAAAGCATTATGTCCAAATAGATGATGTTAAATCTAGTCAAATGGAACTTTCAGTAGGGGTACCACAAGGGTCTGTGCTTGGACCTTTATTATACATAATTTATGTTACAAACTTTAATAATATTAACTCAATTCTTTTTGCTGATGACATCTCACTAATTATTATTGCACAGAAAACTGCAGATGCAATTCTAGACGTGAATGAACAACTAAGTAGCGCTCAAAATTGGTTCATTGGTAATAATTTAATTTTAAATAATGATAGATCTGTTTTTATTCACTTTAATACATGTAAAAACAATAATGACCTTAGCCTTTTAATAAAATAAAATGGAAAGTCTATTCGACAAGTCGCATCAACTAAGTTCCTAGGTTTATATATTACAACAAATTGTTCTTGGTTGATACATGATAGAGGGTATGGTAGCCGAGTGGGTAAAGTACTTATAGCTATTCACTCGGTACCAAATATCGATGGTTCGAATACATCCCGGAGCAAGTAATTTTATTTGTAATTTATGACGGATTAAGATGGAAGAGAACTGTCGATGCCCTAGATGTGGTTCGGATTCCACAATAAACTGTAGGGCCTCGTCTCACTTTACTCAACACAAAATCCTAGGATTTTCTGGGAGTTACTTCGGTGACTTGAGAGGCGGTTAAGAAAACCTTTAACCTTTAAGAACACATAAATGAAGTTTGTAAAAAAATAGCTCCAATATGCTATTGTATCAATCAACCAAGACACGTTATTAATAAATTAGTAAACACTGATTACTATTACGCGCTCTTCCATTCCGTAATTAGTTAAATTGTAATTGCTTAGAGTTCTTCACCTGACATGGAAAGAGTTTTTAAATTACAGAAAGAGCTGTGCGTACTGTAGCAGGAGTTACCAAGTGCAGTAGTTATAGGGATATTTTCAAGGAGTTGGGAATACTCACATTACCACGTGTTTTTCTTCTTAATTTACTGATATATGCTAAATTTCAACTAACATTTCGCTTACCTCAAATCACCTTTATAATACACGAAATACTCGTGCGTTGGAAATTCCCCATCACAGATTGACACTGTATGAAAAGAGTCCAAAGTACTTAGTTATATAGGTATATAATAAGCTGCCTAATTTGTACAAAGGCACGACAGTAAACGAAAAAAAGTTTAAAACGCAATAAAAAAATTACTTCAAAGTAAATGTTACTATTCTTTGAATGAGTACCTTAATGACAGGCTTTAAAGTTTTTAATATTAGTTTTTAATTTTAATTATATATGAATATTTATGTATTTACATCTATATGTTTGTGTTATATTCTTATATGAAAATATTATGTTGTGCTTTTATAATGTGTTTTGTACTGTTAGGTGTTTTTACAATAATGTGTAACTAAGTGACTTATCGTATATCATTTATATGGTCTTTTGAATGAATAAATATTATTATTATTATTATTATTATTTAAACTATTTACTTGAGGAGCAAAAAAACGACGGATTATTCAGTGATATTTCTATTATTTAAAAGCAATAAAAAGTACAGAATTTTCGCAAAAGAAAAATGTGTGATTGAAAATTAATAGCAGAAATTTAAAAATACAAAGGCAATAATTGCGCTCCCTCTACCCTTATTTGGTCGAAAATGGTTTCCTTTAAAATAAATGAAAATCTTTCAGTGGTTTGCGATGTAAGTAAAAGTCCACGAGTAAATAATTTAATTTAAAAATTCGTGATTGTTCATGACCAAAACTAGGGTTTAAAAAAACTAACTTTTGAAAAATATAGTATGAAGTGTAAAAATATAACTTTTTTTGTTTTTTTGTCATACATTTTCCCATAAAACTAGTTTACATTAAAAAAATAAATTTCACTTTGTCCATCTATAAATGTCTGTTTTTCTGTTGTTTGGGAATGTCCGAATTCTAAGAATAATAGAAAGAGTTTGTAGATTTTCAAGTCAAATATTCACCTGACTCATGATTATTAGTTTTACAGTAAACTTTTACTATAATAGGCTTGTGTTTTTAATTAAATAATTATAATTTTACTTATTAATTCTAGTATCTAAAACCGGGTTTTTAAATTTAAAAATCGGCTTTCGAATTTCACAAATTTATTAAAAAGAAAAACGGTTTTTAAAAACCGACAGACCCTAACCGAAACCCATCAGTATGTAAATATTCGCAACAAATACAATAAAAAAATATAGTTTAAAAAAACTAAAAAACACGCTTTTAAAGCACATCAAACTAAAAAGTGAAAAATAATTATTAATATAAACTGAAAACAATAATGAACGAAAAATACTAGTATTATTGTGAAAAAAGCGTGGGTTGCTCGATATACGAAAAATATGGCACAAAGCGCCCCACGCTTTTTTCACAATAATAATACTAGTATTTTTCGTTCATTATTGTTTTCAGTTTATATTAATAATTATTTTTCACTTTTTAGTTTGATGTGCTTTAAAAGCGTGTTTTTTAGTTTTTTTTAAACTATACTTATTTTTCACTTTTTTAGTTTGATGTGCTATGAAAGCGTGTTTTGTAGTTTTTTTTAAACTATATTTATATTGCTTATTGATGCTGATATTATAACATATTACGATCCAACAGATATTTCTGAAAAAAAAATATATTTTTTTATTTCAGCCGTGGGATTTGAACTCACGCCCGAGGAGTCTGTCGTTTCGCGTCGACTGCCTTAGCCCGCTCGACCACCGCGACCTAGCTGACAATCGTGGAATGTATTTACATATTAACCCTTTGCTATCACGCAGAGGATACGTGAGGAAAGGACTGGAGATCCTGATCAGGATAATGATATAAACTTATCAAATTATTGTATTGTTACCGGTTCTTCGTAAGTGTACAAAGTTTCAATTAAATCTGTCCGTTTAAAGTGGGTCAAAATCGAGTCCAAAGAGTCGGTTACAAACAAACAAACAAACAAACAAGCAAACAAGCAAGCAAGCAAACATACAGGTGAAGCTAATAAAAGCGTGTTAATGACAAATTTTAAGTCTATATTATATTCCATGTATTTTTTTTACTTTACTTTCTTACAATGTGCACCACACGGTTCCATGATTGTTTTATTTATGGTCTAGTCTAAAATAATGATATTTTAAATTGTTTATGTTTTTTTGTTGACCTAGGCTAACTCTAACAATATTGAAACTAAGTGAACAATTAGAAATACATTTGTCCTCATTTAACAAAATAAATGATCTTCTAACGCCGCCAGATGAAGCTCACAAATATTACGTAATCTTGATAGACATCTTAGTCAGGGTGATAGGATATTTCACTAATTATTACATTTATTATACTGGGTGTCACAAATATCGATCTCCGCTATGGATTTGTAATATTGCTTTTATATATGTGTACTGATGACTTTTCTGGATATATATTTTTACGAAATTAGAAATCTCGATAAATTTTCCACCTGATTCTGAAAAAATTGTTCTATAAATATATCACAAATTGTTTAAAAAGTAACTTTTTCTCTCAAATTCCAATCACAATTTTTTCTGCAAAATTTCTTTGTTTAATTTTGATAGTTATGCCATAAAGTATCGTTTGTGTGCTATGTTCCCATATTAAGATATGCTATAACCAAATTTCACCAGCCGCCACTGGTACATTATTATTTTGAACTCTTATACTGGATGATGTACGTGTCACTATTACTTTTACAGTGTGTGTCGTGATTTGTTGTACTCGTTTACTGGCTATTAATATCACAGAAAAATCTTTTTCAACACTCAAAATTCTTAGTATAGCATTAACAACCTTATTACCTCTATTTCATCCACTGTCACCCTCAAAAATTTATTTCGTACTTCCTCCATAATATTGCCCACAACATTTTTATACACATTTGGTAGATATGTTTACGCAGTGCATATCTTTTGTAACTGTAGCTGCAATATTGGCGTTTTATGCGAGACTGTTAGCGGACCATATGCCAAACACCGCTCCATCCGCAGTCTTGGTGCAAACTGAGGAATGAAAGCCCTGTCACCTATAATATTATATACATTTACTACGGTTTCATGCCTCGTTGTTGGTTATACGGGCATATATTACAGGTACGTAAATAACTCGTTTACTGGCTATTAATATCACAGAAAAATCTTTTTCAACACTCAAAATTCTTAGTATAGCATTAACAACCTTATTACCTCTATTTCATCCACTGTCACCCTCAAAAATTTATTTCGTACTTCCTCCATAATATTGCCCACAACATTTTTATACACATTTGGTAGATATGTTTACGCAGTGCATATCTTTTGTAACTGTAGCTGCAATATTGGCGTTTTATGCGAGACTGTTAGCGGACCATATGCCAAACACCGCTCCATCCGCAGTCTTGGTGCAAACTGAGGAATGAAAGCCCTGTCACCTATAATATTATATACATTTACTACGGTTTCATGCCTCGTTGTTGGTTATACGGGCATATATTACAGGTACGTAAATAAACACACCAAATAAATTTTTATTTGGCAATTATGTCAATTATTTCCGCTGCCTAATGCTGCTAAAATCACAATATCGATGCCACGACCATAGTAAAGTACACTTTAACAATTTTTTTTATTAATTCTATTATCTGCATCCTTCGGACATTCATTTGTACTGCTGTAATAAAATTGTACCTTACAACATTATCTTTAGATTTACATATGATCAGTACAGTTCAGGATGATTGGTAAAATACGTACCTTCTTAACAATATTGTTATAGATAATGCTACATAATCTATACATTATGCTCAAAATAATTATCTAATTCTCTCCATAAACTGTCCAAGAAACGCGATTGGCCCGAAAGTACTATATCCATTAACGTTCTAACTATAACAATATCACTAAATACACTTGAAAGCTTGAGTGCAAGTACATTGGATTTTACACGTCTCGTAAAAAGCGCAAGTGATTTCAGTGACTTCAATGGTAAATTGCGGAAAAGTTTTAAAATTATGTATGTATAAATATTATAATAGTGAAGACATTGAACCCTGGCTCTTTATGTTTCTAACCGCGTCATTGCAATAGAGAGAATACATACAGGGTGGTCGTTATATGATTGCAATTTCCTTTTCACCCATGTTTCTTCGGTGGAACACCGATACGTTCAATACTGCTGATGTGAATATTTCATATGTTGACAGAATAAAATTGGAAAAATGTCATGATGAGGAGTAAGGATAGGGGAAAGGGAAAAATCCTCTAAGTCACATTGTACTAGTGCTGAGCAAATCAAGTTAAATTTTTTTAGCTACTCTGAAGTCAATGTCTGCTGTTTTTGAAAAAAGCCCCATTTAATAATTTTTTTAGACTGTCTAGTCCAAAAATACATATTATAAGACACCTTTTTTGTCAAGTGTATTAATATTTTATTAAAAATTGGGTACAAAATTACTCATAAAAAGAGGTTCCTAACACAAAAATTTAATAATAATCCTAAATTCTCTAAAAGTTCCCAACAAAAATCAATTACAAGTGAGCCAACAGACTTGTAGTGTCATTCTCTACCAAAGTCATATCACGTTTTACATCTCTGTTTGCTCTCACCTAAGTCGTTTATTAAATAAAACAAGGTAGACTCAAATCGTTTTTCATAATACATCAATTTTTGAAAGAAATTTTAAGGGATTGAGACCATATTAACTATAGGAAAGCGGACTTATCTAATTTTAGAATCAGTTATCTTTAGAGATCCTACGCTAAAATTCTTTCTAATTTGACATATCTAGCATTTTTACGAAAATAACTTAATATCATAATATAAAACAAATTGTTCTTACATATGATTATGTAAAAATTAGTTATTTGTGCAACGAATAAGGAAAAGTGAATTTTTTCCCTTCTACGTGTAGGCGTGGGAATTTTGATTGAGGTGTAGCCGAAAGAAACAGAAACTAAGTTCCATGTAGCCCGCTGACGAAGAGCCATACCTCCAAAATACGTATCGTGGTTACGTTGTTGTTTTCCTCTTTGGGGTATACAGGGTGTTTCTAAATTGCATGTAAATCTTTGAACCATCTATTCCTTACTTAAAAATAAGATAAAAAGTTTCTATAAACATGTCTAAAATCACTTCCTAAAGGAGTTGGTGGCACCCAAAGGTGACACCTAAAAAGTAATTTTTATGAATTATTTCGAAAACGACTCGACGTATTTTTTCAAATTTGTCATATGCAATTAAATAACAGAGATGCCTTAAATACTATAATTTCATCAAATTCAGTTAACTCCAAATACATTTCCTAGACCCCATGAAAACATTTTGTAAAATTTTGATTGAATAATTGACTGTTTTTGAAGAAACGGATGAAATTTGTGACTCTGCGTTCAGTAAATTATCGGGATACATATTTTATAAGCAAGCCGGTTTATGAAAATATGACGTAACAGATATTCAAATCCATCACGATTTGTTGCTTTATCGTTTTTGTTATTGTTGATTATAATAATGGCAGTTAATGGATATTTATTACCTAAATTAAGTAATATGCACTTAACTTATGGTGAATACAGTAGTAAGGGATTGATGACAAAACGCCGTTATCATGAGTCACTTCCTAATAGAATCCCATTCATCAAAGTTTTAAAGCATTGAATCATCGTTTAAGGAATATATGTCGAATTGCAATCAATAAATCAAATGCTGATGTAAACGATATGTGAGAAATCAAAATAGAAAAGATGCTATATGACATTTGGTGGAAGACGAACCTAACATCAGTACCGCTTGGAAGCTTCACATGCAACAACATGGAGGATAACTAATGAACAACTTCTTTGTCCATACTATCCCTAAAAGGTACAACATTTAAAAGTGGTTGATTTACCAAAATGGGTAGATTTTTTCTCAAATAATGTTGGAACGTTATCATGATGATCCCAGATAGATCCAAATATTTTATTTCCGGATGATTCATTTTCTCCTCATTCTTAAGTAATGAGTAAGTAGTTTTAAGATTTATATGTAATATAAAAACATCCTGTATGGTACTAGTTTCAGCTTTGTTTAATTTTTAAACTCTCTTTCTTTTATTTTGTCAACATGTTTGCCTATTTTCATCCTATTTAATACTGGCATTTGCATTACTGATTGCAAATAAAACAAAAAGAAATATGTTATTGTTGCATTAAAGCAAGTTTTGTTCATTTTATTGTCACAATAATGCATTTGTCGGAAGAGAAATACTTTAGAACAAATTGTAGGCAAATAAGAAGAGCCACTCTGTATATTCCTATTTACTAGTGACATATACCAGTTTAATAAACTTAACTACATCGTAAAACTCACAATTTGAAGTGCACCGTGCACCTCGAAGTGCACTAACATTAAGAACATACTATCTCTATTTACCGGTTAGTTTAGGCAATAACACTTTTTTATTGTAAAGAACGACTGGTAAACACTTCTTGAAACCGATCATAAACACGATATTTCAAGGTCATATATTTTGGCAAAATTTTCACACCTAAGTGTTAGTTCTAGTGGACCAGTGTGTTATTAGGTTGTACACTATCTGACAAAAGCAGATGGAATTTCTCGATGGCGAAATAAACCACATTGTATTTTGTAAACGTTTAATATTCTGTCACTTACTGTTTCTTGAAGTAGCCTATTTTTTGATCATAACGAGTATGAAATTGTTTTAAATAAAAAAAGAAATAAATTTTTCGTTGTGACGCAAATATTGCAATAAAACATATCATAAATCGTCTTAGCATTTTCTTATTCTATATTTTCAATGGTTTCGAGTGCAATCTTTTATTTATTACAAAAATCTTAAATCGCCATAAAATGTGTAACATACGACTGTATGATATCCACTAGTATCAATCAAGTTATTAGTCTGATGTATATACAGCGTTGGTAATAGTCGTAACTTTGTTAATATTAGTTCAATCAAAAGATTTTTCCAATAAAAGTTGAAGGCTATAAATTTGCAGATATCTCAGTGACCTTTGCCATGTCGAAACTAGGCAACTAGGGCCATCAACTTTTGTTCTTAAAAGAGCCAACACATATTATTTGTAGTATTTTAGAATCAACATAATTTTCTATAATATATTTTATTGGTGAGTTACACAAGAAAATTTTTTTAAAAAATTAAGTTTGAACTAGATTAAATGAAAATATGTACTACGGTGGATTTATTTCACGTACTTTCTTAGAACAAATTACTTACATATGTAAAAAAATTTGTCGTATTTAGAAAAAAAAAGGTAAATTTGGCAGATGTTCAATATGACCTTCGTTCATTGCTACACAATACGCAAATCGATCTTGAAAACTTTTAATCGCATTGTCCGCAGTAATAGTGGCGAGATACTTTTGAGATAGAAAGTAACCTTGTCAGAAAATATGATTTTACGAGCTTCATTATTGTCGTATTTTTTTCATTTGTTAACAAAGTTGGGCCCTTTGATTGAAATCCTCTCCACTTAACTCTTATATTAAAGTCACTTTGTATGAGTAGAACTTCTCCTTTTTCAGTAAATTACGTACAGATTTAGGATAACGCTCAAAATTTAGCTCAAGTTCTTGTGTTCAGTTCTATAAGTTTCTTAAACGTACAATAAAATGTCAAGAGCCTTGTTTCTACAAGTTGTTGATTTTAGTCTCCTAGGTCCTTGGAGTATCTTTAATACCGACTCTGTCTATAAAATTTCTAACAAGAGGAATAACAGTGAATTGCCTTAAAGAAGTGTTTAATCAAAAAACCCAAATCTGAACGCACCGTTTCAATGTGAATTGAAATTTCATATAAAATAAATCAAACTCTGAAGTATTTTCAGTGCATAAAGTTATAGAAAGGGAATCTATTTTTTTTTACTTTTTTAGAATCATTCTACAACCCAGTATAGGCGATATTAAACAATTAATGAAACATTTTAGTTGACTTTAGTACTATAGTACAAAACTATACATCCAGTTCTTCTGTTATTTTGCTCCACTAATATATTTGTGTTCGTTTTTTCTTTTCGTTGATTTATGGCATCTACATTCAAATCAAGTTGGTGGAGTCGTAAATACCATTAGTCGCAATATTATCAACTTTTTACTGATACTGTATGTCGTTTAACATTGAAATATACGAACATTTAGTTGTACCTCCAGATGGTCAGACACTAAAATTGGCAAAAAATATTCCTATGAAGAGTTCAAGATCCTCATGTACTTCGACACTGCTAATTAGATTTAAATGTTGAGTAATAGGCAACGTTTATTTTGGCACCACTTTCACTGCTCAATTTAAACTAAACCAGTAGTGTGCCATTAAACAAAATGATTAGACATTTTATTCTAGACAGCAACAGGAACTGTGACTTTTGAAAGTGAAATGAACTGGTGATTTTTGTATAAAGATCTATTGCTAATATATTAATTAATTAATGTCTATATTTTGCGTCTATAATTTTAATTAAAATATAACACATATATGAATATTTTGTAACCCAAAAAATATTAAAACATTTACCCAATCACTACAGAACTGTTAAAATGTTAAATTCAAATAGTATTAAACCATAAAAAAGAAAACCGAAGCAACATTTCACTGACTACCGACTATTTTTTTTTACTAATTCTCTCTACTAATTATCTGAAAGATTTGTGGAATTATTTTTTTTCTTTTTTCGGACTTATGTGTAAAAAAAAGTTTTCTTAACCACCGAAGTAACTCTATGAAAATTCTAGGACTGACATAATACTAGAGGATTATATCAACCTTTGTACCTTCTCAAAGAAGCCTAACTCCAAATCTTGCGAGAATTTTGTATTATTAGCCTCATGAGCCATGACCTCAAAATATTTCTCTAAGTCATCTTACTTACTTATATAAGAAAGGAGATGACAATATCACCGCAATTCAGTTTAATCTTAGCATTCGAGAAGCTTTGTAGAGACGTTAACTGCGATGTATATATGTGTTTTGTTTTTTTTGTGTATGTGTTTTTTACACAAAGACTTTCCACAATAAGGTGAAACATGCCTTAAGAGACGCAGAGAAAAACATCAGGATGATCATCAAGCTCAAATGGGAATCTGTTGAAATTAGAAGTGCAGTGCGTCAGGGCTGTGTGCTTTTCCACTTATGTTTAACCTCTACTCGGAACTCATATTCAGAAAGGCTCTGGTAAACAACGGGCAAGGCATAAAGGTCAACGGCAAAGTCATCAATCAATCACATCCATCAATACGCCGATGACGCCATACTGATTTCAGACAGGTTAGATAGACTGCAGAAGTTGATCAACAGAGTTGTTGCGACAAGTGAGGAATACCGTTTGCCCCTGAACATAAAGAAGACCAATTACGGTAATTCGTAAGCCAAAAGGTGTACTGGTTGCCAACAATTATCCCATTAAGATTAATTTACCTAGGATGCACAATAAACGAGGCTTAGGAGATAAAATGTCGGATTGAAAGTGTCAGGGCGACATTTATTCAATTCAACGACATGTCATTTATATGCTATCTAGATCTTAATCTAGACGAGGCGCATCATGTTGGAAGCTATGGAAAATAACATACAGGCGTTTGAAATGAGAGTCGACTAACAAACTCTCAGAACCTCCGGGCCAAACGGGTTAATAACGAAGAGGTTCTCCGAAGACTGGGATGTCGGCTACAATCTATTGCATAAAAAAAGTTTAGAGCTTGAGTATTTTGGCAATATCATGAGGAAAGAAAAGAAACGCGACTACTGCAAGTCGTCGTCAATCATTGTTGAAGGGCGAAGAAGACCTGGTATGAGAAGAATCTCCTGGCTTGCCAACTTAAGAAACTGATTCGGAGCAACATCTACTGAACTTTTGCGCAGTGCAGCGAACAAAATTCGTATCGCTATGATGATTGCCAACATCCAGAATGAGGCAACGAAGAATGTAAACATACCAATGTACATTCAAAAAGAAATTCGTTGTAAATTGTGCCCTATCAAAATGAAATATTAACTCAAGTATTAACGATATGATTTTAGTAAAATAAGTATATAATCCAACAATCTGTTATGCGCCCTTAGAGCACTTTATAATTTTGAAAAAAATTTAAGTAACTGTATTATCTTTTGAAAGATAAAACGTGTTCCTGGCCATCTTAAGATATTTCAAGTAAACCGTTTGTAAATAAAGAACAGTGTTATCCCTCACATATTTTGCATTAATCAACATGCACTGAGTGTAATACATTATCTGGGTGGTTCAAGTACGTATAAATAAGAGATTGTGTGATTCAACATAAAAGTGATAGTAGAATATGAATGAATGAAGAATACTTAAAAACTCTTTCTCAAGGGCAGCACAATATCTTAATAATACGCATTTGCCGCCGACTGGTAAATAACTTGCACTTTGCATAGCAATGTGAGGAATGTATAGACTGCTATTTCTTGTTTCCGGCCTACCATTAGAAGAATAACGAGGCTATCACTGCATTCATTGACTAATATTTCAAATTGCACTCTACAAAAACGTAAATATATATTTCAAATAATTATTTCTCCATCAGCTGATGGAATGATCAAGAAACCGCGTTTATATTCTAGGAGTGTCTATTAAAATTTTTAAATGGGTAAAATTATTTCCCTCTCAAAATAACAAGACGAAATGTTATCAAAACTTAAAAACTTATTTAGACGTTATTATATTTCAGTCATTATATTATCAAACATAACATTGATACGAAGATTACAATACATTAACATTCTTCTATATGTTTCTTCATTAACACTAAGATGGTCATTTTAATTAATTATAATTAAATAATAGATTTATGTAGATTGTGTGATAAAACAAATCTATGGAATAAATTCTTAATCTCCGTTGATACAAGGTTATTGGAAAAAACGTTGGACATGCGATTTTCAATTTTGATTTGTTATATTTTGGTACAAAGTATTAAAAAACGGCTGTTTGCGCAGTGACGTCATCTAGTTTTTTCAATGGGACTATATTCTTTTATAATTTCTTTAAAGTCTTCAGTTCAACTATGTGCCATAATGCCAGTAAAATGTTAAAATAATCATAAAAAAAATAAAATTGTGTAAAGCAACTTTATGGACATGTCAAGTCATATAGTTCAATAGAGAATTTAAGATTAAAAAAAATTTACCTATGATTCTATTTAGAATAATCTCGATGACGTCATTACGCAAACTATCATGGACGTCGTTTTTTATTCATTACATTGAAATATTCTGTATACTTTATAAAATTATTTTATATATGTATTTATTTATTTACAATATTCAACAGGTGAATGACCCAATAACAGGATAGGCATACAACTAAAAACAATACAAAAAATACAAAAATGGAAAAGAAGTTGAAAAATAAAATCTTTGACTATAATTTTTTTAATGTGGTTAAATTGCAGCTGAAAATGTCAACAAACTCATGTAGCTCATTGCAATTATTTCACATATTGCGTAGAGTTTATGTTGGTTCTAGCAGTTAGCAGATAAAAAGTATTAATTTGTCTTGATGCAGGCCTGGGAATGTGAAAATTTATTAACAGTAATAGATATTGTCATATATGATGATGATATTATGAAGAAATATTAAATATACCTTGGATCATCTAACTTACAAAGATTACAAGGAGAATCTTGCAGATGACCAATGGTGGACTGTATCTCGTCTACTTTATAACTTAAATATTAATAATAATATAAGAAACTGCGTTGAACTTTCTTTAAATTTTCGATATACACTAAACAATTAGGACTACCGTATTATGGAGTTTGATTGTATAAATATTCTTAAAATTTATGACGTTTCTCATAATTATGAAGCCAAGAGATTTTTAGGTTTTAGCTGTTGTATGATTAATGTGATTTGAGAAGGATAACAGAGGTCCACAAAAAAAATTTTTTGTCTTGGTGCCAGAAAACTAAGCACTGATTTGAAATATTTTTGATGTGCTCATTAGAAAAGTATATCGTGATTTTTTCGTAGGAGTTCTAGTTTTTGAGATACAATATAACAAATTTTGGTCTGATAGTTCAAAATTAATGAAATAATGGTGTATTCAGAGACCAAAATAGTATTTTCTTACCTAAAATTAGGGTCTAAATAGCCCTACTGGGTATTCCTCATGACCATAGAAACCAACCCTCAACTACGTGATGCCCCCCACTAAATAGTTCATGCTGGCCGATAGTCGCCAGTGGCTAAGTCCACATTCTATAGTTCAGTTTGGTACTGAGTTTGCGTGGGGAAATACGTTGTATAAAAACTATGGCTTCCACAAGCAGACGTAGCTCTGTGAATCATCCAGACCGAAGGCCGGAATTTTTGATGGTCCTCAGATAAGACAGCTTATAAAAGATCCACATTTCACAGAATCAACGAACGAGATTGAGTCTAATGCCTGGTATTCGTTTGTTCAAGTAGTTAAAAATTTTCATGGAAAGCATAAGACAGAGGATTACGTTGAATTAGTGGAAGAGATGCTAACTTGAATAAGCTTGGTTGTAATATGACCATTAAAGTTCACTACCTCCACAGCAGCATAGATCGTTTTCCACAAAACCTAGATGATTTTAGTGAAGAACAGGGGGAAAGATCCAACCAGGATAACAAAACTATGGAAGAAAGTTATGAAGGAAGATGAGTCTTATAAAATAAAGTTTTTAAGTGACGACAGTCATAACCACAATTTTATTTAAAACTGTTTTTTCTATAGGCAATAATAACGATGATAAGGGGTGGGTAATTTATAATGAATGACCCTGTACATATTTCTGTTACTTTTGATCTAAATGTATTATATTCAACGAATAGCTACGTGCTACGTCGTAAAAATAAGTAATGTTTATGTAAATTTTAAATCCGCTAATGTTTTTAGATCATACTAGGGTTTTATTTATGATCTCTAGATAAAATTTTAAAATAAACAGCTACAATCTGATATTTTGTACGGTGCTAGTACCGAATTTCACGAAAATATACAATTAAAAATCGACAACCTTTGCCTTAAGGATGAGTTGCAAGTTACGAGATGGCAGAATGCAGATAAGTCACGACACCGACGTTAGGTTAAGTAGTCATAAGAAAGTGTTATTGTTCTCCACCTATATGCGACTTCGATATATTATTTGATGAGGTGACCTTGGAAATATACAGAAATTCTAGGAATTTTCAAGGGAACTTTTAAAGGTGCTTTTTAAATTTAAATGATAGTACATAAAAACAATGATAAACAGAAAAATTGTGTTTTTATTTGTTTATTACTCTTATGTCATCAACACAAGACTGATATAAGTAATTATAATGTTTCTCTATTTATTTTTTAATCTGTGCTAAAGAACTAGTATTTTTTATAAGTTATGTATGAATTGTATCGAAAATTTTAGGTTTAAATCGAAAGTTATACAAAGTAAGCCAAAAGTCTGAAATATTCTGAATATCTTGAATAATATGATAGTTATTTTGAATATCTTGAATAATATGGTAGTTATCTTTAAATCTGAAAATTCTTCGAAAAACAATAAACAAAAAAATAAATACTGTACATTACAATTTTCGCAAAGCAAATTTTCCCGAGCTTTACCAGTGCCTTGCAGAAGTGGATTGGAACTTTCTGACACATTTCTCTAATATTGATCTAGCTACTGAAAGTTTCTATAACAAAATTTATCAGATACTAGATGTACATATACCGAAAACCAGACTACGTAACAGAAGTTACCCACTCTGGTTTACAAGTGAAATAATACGTAATATCAAATTAAAGCATAGGGCCTCGAACGGTATAAAATGCATAAAGATGAAAATGCACTGACAATTTGAGAACGTTAATCAAAGAAAACATTGATATCTCATATAAAAATTATTGCAGCAATATCGAAAGCAATATTAACAGTAATTCAAAAAAATTTTGGCAATTTTTAAATAATAAAAAGAATACATCCACCATAGCTGATATCATGATTGATAATACTGAAGATGTACTGGGCTATGACAATATTGTTAATAAATTTGCTACACACTCAGGATTCGTATACACAACTCGACAAAAATTATGAAAACTAAATAACTGATTTAACTTCTGCTAACTTTCATATAAGCGGATTTTCGGAAACTGATGCGTACACAAGCTTAAAAAAATTAAAACCGAAATTTACCAATAGATTAGACAATATTCCTGCCTTTTTTATTAGAGACTGTCCCTGTGTATTTGCATATCCTCTAACAATCCTCTTTAATTTATCTATTAAAACTACTGTTTTTCCAGAAACTTAGAAAACTTCTAGAGTTGTTCCTGTTTTCAAAAAGGGAGATCGTGCCAAAATACAAAATTACAGGCCTATTACTATAATTAATGACTTCCCTAAAGTTGATGAAATTCTAGTGTATAAATTTATTTTCTTTTACATGAAACATCGCTTTACACCTTATCAGCATGGATTTATGAAAGGGAGACCAATCTGTTTTGTCTCACGCAGTATTTAGCAAATTCTTTAGATGCCGGGCTTCAGACAGATATCATTTATACAGATTTCTCAAAATCATTCGACAGACTGGATCACAGCATCCTATTAATAAAATTGAAGAGTTATGGATTCTAGCAAAATATGTTAAACTTTATTACATCATACTTATCTGACAGAAAACAATTTGTGCAACGCTGTGGAGTCTAGTTTGTTGAAATATATGCCACTTATAGAGTTCCTCAAGGCTCGAATTTAGGACCCTTACTTTATAATGTCTTTATAAATGACATTATATCTAATTTAAATTGTAAATACTTATTATATGCAGATGATTTAAAGATTTATTCTATAATAATTAAAAATATTAAAAATTGTTTTACCTTGCAGAAAGATTTGGAAAACCTTAATATTATAAGAACTTCAACAGAAATTCACAAAATATACCTATTGGTCTCTCACAACTCGTTAGAAATAACTTAAAAATACTTTTTTTATCAAAAAAAACTTAATTCCAAACATAAATCTCATTAACTCGTTTGTGTTGTTATTTCTTGTCTCATCTTAAATTATGAGTGGTTTCAATGCTCATTATTTAAACTCTAAATTCCGAAATCCTGAAAATACCGTTAAAGATACTAGCTATAATTGAACAAAGTTTGTGTTGCTTTTATGCAGGAAAATGCCAAATGGGTTCACACTAATCTCACCCATTGCGGACGTTTACCGATAGATCTAAACATATTTTAATGTTAAATTAAAAAGAATAACAAACGAATAAGCACTGAGAAAATTAAATGAAATTTATTTCTGGTAAGGGAATATAGGTTATATTGAAAAAGTGTCAAGGTTATATTTTTTTATGACACCGACGTAGTTTTCCACGACACACCAAAACCCCACGACGCACAAAACACGCTCAAGTGCAGTAGTGAGTGCAGTATATATAAAAATGGTCTTGTGAGTTAATTATATGAAATAATTATTTTAACAAAAATGTTATTTCTGAATATATCAATAAATTGCCAAATAATCTTTTGTAATAATAAATTGAATATTTCATAGTTGGAATAATTCAATGAATCATTTTATCGATAAGTATCTGCTGTAAAATAACATTGTCAGTAAATAATAAACAGAGAAACAACGGAAGTGCTTCAATTTTACAATGACATATATTAATAATAATAACAATATTTACAGAATTATTTCCATTAAATTATAAATAATTGAACACCATAAACATAAACCTCAATAACTTATTCACCTCATCGATCTTCAATTGATTGTCTAGCAAATGTCTATAATTTTTCTATCGAATTCTGATTGCGTTTGGTGGTTTCCGTTTGAGGGCGACTATTAAACTGCATCGACCATTTCTGTTCGTATCACTAGGGGAAATGAGAGTAAATATTATTAATCTTGATTAGGGGTGGCTTTTGATTTAATTAAATTATTGACTAACTATGAATTAATCAAAAAACAAGACAATATTGTTTAATTCTATTGTAATATGCGCTGTATATTTTCTGTTTTGGTACACATTTAAAAAGTGCTGAAGGACATAAATATTTTACAACAAGAAATAAAGCAAAAGTTAAAAATACCAGAATGTCGAAATTTTAATTTTAAGGAAAAGTTAAAAATATATTTTTTTCCATTTTAATGTATTATAAAAGACAGGTTTTTTTATTTTCAAATGAAAAAGCTTGGTCAACTACGTTAACAGAAATCATCATAATATTAGGCAACTTTTCTTGAAAAAGTTTTGCTAAGAAATGTTAATCAATCAGTCCAAGAGACCAAAGCATAAATTGAGTATTTTTTTTGTTTTCAATTTGGCCTTTTGAAGTGGTTCTAAATAACTTCCTTATAAATAAAATATGATTTTCTGAGATATTAGCAGTTGACCGAGGCTACAGATCCTGGACAACGGCTAACAGAGACGAAAACCTCTTCAGTCTAGCCGAGAAGATGGACTACTCCGTAGAGACACAGACATAACCCAACACCCTTCACCGACCACGGGGCACCGAAAACCAGCCGACTGCCGGATCGGTGTCACGCTCCTTCGCCTCGAGCGGGCCCAAAGCGCTAAAGAAGCGCTTAGGCCTTGCGCGATCCTGAGCTACATAGCTCCACCTCCCCCACACGCCACTGCCGGTAGACACCGGCAGGAACGTTCTCACCAAACCCCGACAAATTCCCAGGGCAGGACGGCAACAGTCGCCCTGCCCGAGACATGACGACGCTCCCGGGAGCAGACAGCCGACGAAGAAAGAAAACAGAAACAAGAAGAGCGCCAGAAGAGAAAGGCCCAAGTCGGCTGGGTCCAACAAACCAGGACCGGAGGAGGTCTGCCAAAACGACCACACCGTTCGCATCAGCGGACGGGGTTGCTGGTGGAGCAGGCCCGCCCCTTACGAGGTTGGTCTAGGCCTACAGCGATGCGTTAGGGTAAAGGAAAGTAAAGCTTCCGACCCCTGCCATCCAAGGTCATCGTCTAGCCAAGAATATTGGCGCGTATTAGCAGTTGCTTCTGCATTTGATTGTAACATTTATAACAAAATCATGACCCAACACACCTTTCAAAAGACTTCATTCCGTAAAAAACTATTTCTAGATGAAATCAAAATCATAATTAATACGATCAAAAGTATTTAGGTATTTCCTTCCACCTTAGATTGTCCTCACGGTATAATTTATTTACTTCCAACAAAAATCGTCATATTTTAATTTAAATTTGGACGTTGACTATAAAAAAATCTCTTTAATAAATTAGGCTGTTGGGCTTGAAGAAATAAATAACAACCATCCAAGCTGTCGGTTTACTTTCAAGACACTATTTTTTCTTCGAAATAATATACTTGAAAACAAATAACTAAGGAAGCAAATTTCTCAGTTATTAAATATGCTGTAATAAATCGTCGCATAAGAATTATATTGTTCTACGTATGGAACGAAGTAATCTGCATGATATGATACATGTAGAATGGTTTAAATTTAACCAAAATTTTAAGAATTATAGGAAAATTAACTAACCTTTACATTTGTACTTGGCTCTGTTTTAATATAAAAAGTGCAAATAAAGTATAAATTTTAGTACAATTTTTTCATTAAAGAGACAGTGGAAAATGTATATAAATAAATTCTTTTCAGTTTGTGATTTCAAAATGTAACGAAAAACATCAAATGTAGCAAATAGTTACATAGAATCATATGGAAATTTAGTTTCTGGCGCCATCTTTCATTCAATTGTGAAATTTCCTAGCCATAATGGTGTAGAAAAATATTTACACTAAGTTGTAATAAAAATCCCTATTTTAAGCAAAATGTCGCCATGCAACGAAATGTTCGTAAAAAATTTCCTCATTTCCTTTTACCGGTAATTCAAAAGTTATTATTTTTGCATTTTTAAAATTATTATAGCACTTTTCAATATTTCAAATTAAACACTGTTGTTAAAACTTATTAATGATACAAATTTCTAAAAATTTATATTATTCAAAAAAAATTTAATAAAAAATGTTAAATAAAGATAAAATTGGGGATATCTCAAAAAACCTTAACGTTGGATTAAGAAACAAACTCAAGAACCAACGAAAAATGAACCCTCCACATTCATGAGCGTAGCCATGAATGTGGAATGTGGAAATTAAAAAAAGGGACAGTATTGCTTTTCAAAAATTTTATATAAATTATCGGTAGCAAGGGTTTCTAAATATTTTTCCTTCTTATGTGTATATCCGGATTTGGAAAAATTAAAAACAGATTACGAAAATATGTATAGGATAGGATTGGCATAAGGATTACCACTTTGTGAAGAAACATACATGGTGAAATTTTTTGGAATGTTGGAAGTTCTTTAATCGTCTTTGAACTGTTTTTCCGTCTTAAATGTTTTTTTTTTCTAAAATGTTTTCTTAACCAAAGTAACTCCCAGTTAATCCTAGGATTTTGTGTTGAGTAAAGAGAGGAGGCCCTACAGTTTATTGTGGAGTCCGAACCACAACTGGGACATCGACAGTTCTCTCCCGTCTTAATCCGAAATAAATTACAAATAAAATTTCAAACTTGCTCCGGGATGGATTCGAACCATCGATATTCGGTACCGAGTAAATGGCTAAAGAGTATTTCAATAAGAGTGCAATATTTCAAGGTTCAATAAAACATGGTTTTCTGTAGCAAAGTATTGAAATATTTATTATGTTATAACGTAGACATTTGGCAGTTATGTATGGAACAACACATCTGGCAAATGGCCGCCACGGCTTTGCTGGCATATGCGTATTCTTTTGGCGAAATTTTGAATAACGGTGTTGCATACATGTGATATAGTGTCTAATATCGGCCTTCAATGTTTCGGTGGCCACGGGCTTGCTGGCATAAACCTGTGACTTCAGATAACCCCCTCAACCATAAGTCCATAGGTGAGAAAATCGCAAGAGCTTGGCGGCCAATTCTGGTCACCAAACCGTGAGATGACACGACCAGGAAAATATTCGTGCATATTGACGGTCTCAATGTCTCACCAGCGATATGGCAAGTGGCACCGACCTGCTGAAACCACAAGTCGTCGAAAGCAATATCTTCCAATTGAGGCACAAAAACTGGGTTATAATAGCACAATAATGTTCAGCATTCACCGTTACTTGCCTCGTCTTCGAAGAAAAACAGCCCAATGATTCCTTCAGACCATAATGCACACCAAACAGTGACATCGAGGTGAAAATGGGCCTCATCACTGAAAATAATTTTGTCCGCAAAATCGGCATTCACTCCTTGTTGATCAAGGATCCAATTAGTGAACTCTCTTCGCTGTGCATGGTCTGTTGTCAGAAGTTGTTGAGTCAATTGGACTTTGTAGGCATTGAGATGCAAATCTTTAGTGAGAATACGCTGAAGAGTGGCTGTTGTAACGTCCAATTCTTGGGCACGATGACGAATCGACGTCCCTGGACTCTCGGCCACGGTCTCGCGAACTACCGTGATGTTTTGTTCTGGACGACCTCTACGATCTCGTGTCGTGTATATCACACCACTGACCGAACCAGTACTTTCGAATTTTTCGATTATTCTTGTCACAGTAGATGAATGAGGAACATTATTTCGACCCAAAATTGGACGCACTTTACGAATCGTGGTAATCAAACTTTCACCATTTTGAAAATAATGTTAACAATCAGGACGCATTGTTCTATCGTGTAATGTTCCATATTTACTAACTCCCATCTGTCTCCTATCGACCTGACAAATCATTATCTTGTGACATCATGACAGCCAAACTGGGGCGCAATTCAAATTTTCCGCTCTTATTGAAACACCTTTTATAAGCACCTTACCCACTCTGCTACCATGCAGATATATACTCCTTAGTCAGAGTTCAATGAACGTAGATATTCAATATTTAGTTAATTCATTTAAATAAAAAGTCTTCAAATCATCCCTTAGATCATCCACCTTCTATCAACAGAAAAAGATATATTTTATACTAGTTTCAAAATATTCTTCCTACAAGTGCACCATATTTTATAAATTAACATTCTTGCGCCAGTTGCCCCTACGCTGCATTGCATCCGAAGTGCACTGGCCAGGACAATGGACCTGGTGTATTCACCCTGAGTGTGCCATGCATGACAAAAAGCACTTAGGATAGGTCGGGAAAGAGCGCGTGAGGGAAATTGTTAATATCATCCCTCCCCTCAGTGCATATTGCAAAAGTCAATACTAGGAAATACAGCGTCTTCAAGGTTCCCCAGGTGTCGATGTCGTCTATGGAAGTAAAACAATGGCCTTCTCTGTTTTTACATACGTCGTCGTGAGAAAAAATCACTTTACTGTTGATGTATTTCCTAATTGCAGTCGTATAGGAAGGACTCCGTGTTTAAACAAAAATTTTAAATAATTTTGAACATTAATATTGTTTATTTTTTGTCACAGCTTAGAGTATTGAAAAAGAGATTTCAAGCATGTGTAGATGTATTCAACACTGAAATAGTTTTCCACAAAATACCAAAACACTATATACTACACTCCTCGCGTGTTTCGTCAACTAAGTTAGCATCATCTGGAGATAATGCAAACTATGTATTTATTAAGAAAAAAAATAACGTTAAAATAACGTAAAGACGTAGAGCTTACAGGGGCGGTTAATTAAATTAACTGTGTTAGCAACAAGGAGCTAAGATATACCGACGCGTCGATTTTATGCACAGTATACGGCAAATGTATAGACCGGTCCCTGCGAAATCCAAAGTAAATGGCTAAAAAAAAAGTGCCTATTATGACGTCATTTGAGATTTGTATCACTATTATCTATAAGACATGGGGTCAAGATTATTATTCTTTAATGGCAATAGGGGTTTTCATATTTTCTGATTACAAAAATGTGTCGTAAACGTGAGGTTGCATAAGAAAAATTTTGAGAAAGTAGTTATTGCAACTTTGATTAAAAAATTTTAATTCAAATGAAAACTGTGGCTTGTTGCGAACTTACGAGCGGTCCAAGTCGCCTAACATACACCTAACCCAAATTTTGCCCATAAATCTTGTAAATATAAATTTATGCAAAAACGGCAGAATTTCCTACGTTTTACAACTTCATTGCCATGTGGACAGATTATTTTAAAACAAAATTACATTTCATAAGAACGTAATTTTGTATTTGGCTGGAAATGAAGAAATTGAAAATTAGGTATTTATGAATCAAAATTTTAATTTTAAACTAGTTTGTGCACAGAGCAATGAAGTTGTAAAATGTAGGAAGTTCTGTCGTTTTACATAAATTTATATTTACAAGATTTATGGGCAAAAATTGGGTTAGGTGTATTGTGGCCTAGTGACTCCGGAGCGTTCTTAAAGCTCTACTCACAGGATAATATAAAATTATTATGAAAAGAAAATAAAAATAGTTATTGAAAAATTAGTTTAATTTTGGGCCCCACAATTTTTTGTGGTCTAGAACCTCCGCCTCTAAGGGCTTAGATTGGTTTCTAATATGTCATACAATGTATCATATTAGATGATTTTCCTTACATTACGCGAATTAATAACATGTTAATGAAAGGGACCATTTATTTTTTATAAAAATACAGCAAAATTTTCATAAGAGGTACTAAGTGTCCACCACCTTACTTCAGACAGTTATCACCCCTCTTTTGAACAGAATTGAAACCATTTTGCAGAAGAATGGGATAGTTGTTAATTTCTTCGATTTGTTCTGCAATGGGCATTTCCCAAGTCATTTTTTATTTGCTTATTCGATAGTATTTATAAATATGAACTTACAGAATTTTTTCTGGATTTTTTTTGAGCCCTGGAAAGAGGTTAAGAAAATAGCAAAATTTTGATTTTAGTCTTATGACATCATCCGACTAGGTTTGGCGCCAAACACAAGCAGCCAGTGAAAGCGAAGACGGTACCGCAGTATTGCCAGTTTTACATATTGTTCAAAAGCATGATTGGTGATTACTTATTCGTTGATAAAATATAACTATAAATTCATTCACATAGAATTTTTCTTACCTTAGTACGAAGAGAAAATTTTATTTTTCCAATTATATTAAATAAACTGACCATTATCCAATAGTTTTCGATTTAGAAAATTCAACTTTTTTCAACCTGTGTAGAAAAGTTTACTTTCTCAACACTTCTCGACCAATGAGAAGCCGGCATTTCCACTTTCTCAACAGATCCTATTGTCCGACCTTCCCTTTAAAAATGGACTCATCTGTCAACAATCTGACGCTATTTGTCAAAACTTTTCATTTGTGATTGAGTTTTAGTGACTTGCAATGGTGTTGTTGCGAAATAGTGCGAAAATTTCTACGAAAATCGTTTAAATAGAAGGGAATAATAGATGTTTCGTCCGATGAGGAGATTATTGATAGTACGCCATCAGAAATTGTGACCGCTGCGAACCAAAGCTCACTTAACCTCCTGCCTGAAAGATCCAGGAAAAAAATATGAGCAAACTTATTCCACTTTTATGGACTGGCCCAAAGAGAAGACGATAAATTCCTATTCCGAAAATGTATTGATGGCTTATCTCGGTGAGCTACAAACTAAATACAAGTCCTCAACTTTGTGGTCAATATATACTATAAATTGAAACAATGGAGTGAAAATTGAACAATATTCAAAATTGAGAGCCCTTTTGGAACGCAAATCGGAAGGCTACCATGCTATAAAGTCCAAAACCTTCACAGATCAAGGGATTGATAATTTTAAAAAAAATGCACCAGACAAAGTGTATCTTGCTATGAAGGTAAAAATGTATACCTATGTAGTTTCTGATAGACAAATTGTGGTAAATTTGATTTTAGGTTTCTCTCATCATGGAAGTAATGGGAGCATGTGAATTGAAGGCGATGAAAATTGACGACTTGGACCATTTAAATAATTCTCTGCTTGTGACAGTTCCAGTAACAAAAACTAAAACTGTTCGAAAATTTTCTGTAACTGGCGAGTATTATCAAATTATCAAAAACTATATAAGTCTGATCACCGAATGCAACACAGGCTCTCTTTTTAAATTATCAAAAGGGCAAGTGCACTATGCAGGAAATTGAAATTAATAAATTGAGTGGAATCGGCAAGCAGGTAGTAACGTTTTTGAAACTTCCATATCTACATCTATACACCGGACATAGCTTCCGCAGGTCATCTGCGACAATACTTATAGACGTAGGAGCAGATATAACAGCTTTAAAGAGATACGGAGGATGGAAATCATCTACTGTAGCCGAGGGCTACATAGATGATTCGATGAAAAACAAAATGGATACTGCAAATAAGATTCTTAGTGCTATTAACAATAATCCTACCACAAGTGCAAATAACACAAATGTGATGACTAATAAGAATCTCAATGTTGATGTAAATTCTCCACCACTCAGTATTATCAATTATGGAACTATTAATATTAATGTTATAAAAAAAATTGATAATTGCAATATTTTTCCATTTTATTTAATACGATTGGAAAAAGTATAGTGTTTAACTCGTGAGAATTGGCCATTTCTACTCGGTTTAATTGCTCCACGCGCTTTCTGCTTGTGTCGCAAAAATTTCATCCTCATGGAAATGGTCAACTTTCTCACTCATTGAACAATATACTATTGTACTTGTTTTAAAACTTCAACATTTAAATATTAAAAAAAAAATCTGCAAAATTCGAATAAGTTAGATTATGTTATAAATTTATTATTTCCGTTACTGAATTGACGAGTGAAAACAAATATTAATTAATGATTATAATCATTCCTATTTATTTTTAACTTTGACTTGGTTATGATAATTTTATTTGAACAGTACTGGAGCGTGCATTTTATTAAAAAATCGTAAAAATGTTTACCGTTTTAAAAATAATTTAATTTACAAATAATGCGTAGCAATAGTAAATCAATAACAGAATCATTTTCGTCGCAATTCAATAAGTGGAATATAAATTTTAATAACAATGACCAAAAACATGCACAATTATTCCTTAATAAAAATTCACTAAATAAATTTTTATAACTAAAAATCGCTCAGTACCAACAAAACTTTAATATCACTTAAAAACAACAGATTAATATGGCGTTTACAGAACATTTTGTTGCCAAGACGGTGATAGATCGGGTTCCTCCGTGCTATGTTGATGACAATGTTAACATTCTGAGCAATAGGATCAAAACCAGCGATAATATTTACGTATCTCGCATGTGTAGACAAATCGTGCAACTTTTTATGTTTTGATACTCATCTTCTTGTATTATTGATCTGAGGTCTGATCCCTTTTCCTCGAAGGTTTAGTTATTCACAAATAGGTAAATCGGTTTGTAAAGTGGGTAGAAGGCTCATTAATACAAGAACAAAAATTCTTTCTTATCTTTTGCAGGTTAACGATCTATCAGCCCACCTAAAAAAGTGAGTTGTTTATAATATTCAGCATCATACAACCAGTTTAAGATTTAATTTATTGAATTAACAGTTTTTTTGTGTAGTTTATTGTAGCATTGTATGACTCAGAATACATCAATTAGTTATAGATGTTAAATGTTTGTGTAATCAAGGACATTTCGCTTGAGAAATTAAGAAAATATCTATTATATTTAGGAACTTCATTTAACTAATTGACAGTAAAAATAACCTTTGAAAATTACTCTTGTTTCTATGAAAGTGTGACTGTAAATAAGATATAGACAAAACCCATAGATCGAGTCCTTACACCTTATAATTTGTCAAGGAATGAAATAGAATCCATAATGAGCTGAAATAAAAAAATACGTATTAATCTAAACTTGTGACAGGCCGGAAAAAGAGAGGCGATGAGAAAACTAGGCAATTTGCAAAGACTTGCATATCTAGGGATCACGGGAGCAATGTCAACAACGTCGACCGCAGCCTTGGAAACACTGCTAGGCCTACCTCCACTACACCTAGTGGTGGAGAATGAGGCACTAATGGCAGCATATAGGCTAAAAACAACTGGGTATGGGACCATCTCAAGGAGAGGATACCATACTGAAGTATTCCAATATGTAGGAAAAAATCGGCTACTCGATATGCAGTCAGACAGAATCAGCACAACCTACAACTTCACAAAGACTTTCAGGGTAAAAATACCTGAAAGGGATGGAGAAGGAGGTAGGATGCAGAGACAACAAAATGACACCATCTGGTATACTGACAGATCAAAAACGTCAAGCAGTACCGGAGCAGGAGTTGCGGGAGAACAACCAGGAACAGACATCAGCCTGAACCTCGGAAATATCGCAACAGTGTTCCAAGCCGAAATCACAGCAATAGACGTCTGTGCACAAGAAATGATACGGAGGGCATACAAAAATAAGAGAATCCGCATCATCACTGACAGCCAAGCAGCCCTCAGAGCTCTGGAAGCAGTAGAAATACGATCTAAAACAGTAAAAGACTGCCTGGAGTCCCTGGAGAAACTTACAGAACACAACAGTGTACAACTGGAGTGGACACGAGGACACCAGGGAAATACGGGAAACGAAAAAGCAGACATGCTAGCCAGAAAAGGCGCTAAATCAATTCTAACAGGTCCCGAACCGACCTGCGGGGTATCTTACAGCACTTCAAAAGGATCGGTAAAGGAACTATTAAGACAGAAACACTACTCGCACTGGATAGAGATACCGGGAATGAGGCAGTCACGCTTGTTCATCGGAGAAATATCTAGAGCAAGGACCAACGAAATGCTAAAGCTGAGCAGAAAACAGCTGAGGTGTGCAGTGGGAATATTAACAGGACACTGCACACTAAACAAACACCTAACCAATATAAGGGTGAAAGACAGTCCAGATTGCAGGATGTGTGGTGAAGAGGAAGAAACTCCCCACCACATCTTATGCGAATGCCCAGCCCTAACGGCAATGAGACTAACACACTTCGAGGGACCACTTTTAACCCCGGAAGAGATAGCCAGAGCTCCCATAAACTGTATACTCGCCTTCTGGAATAGAACGAGTCTTATGGAGTAATGAGACTATGGGGTACAATAAGCTTAAGCTTCAGTACAGCGGGTAGTTTAAACCGCAACCCGTAAGGAAAAAAAACTTGTGACAGGTATTTTAAAGAGCGTAAACCATCTGGTTGATTCAACCACTATTCAACGACTATTCAGAGACAAAATTAAGTACAGCCCTCCTCACATCCTTCAAGGTTAATGGCTATAATTTCCAGAGTTATATGCATTAAGCAAACAAAGAGAATGCCTTCTGCATTTGGCCTGCCAATCACTCTGCTAGTTTTTAACACGCTGATACAGTAACCAATTCCAAGAGAAGCGTAGGCTTCATCCCTCCAAGTACAACGATTACTAGGACGATAATCTTGACGGAGTAGCCTGAGTACAGCAATTTTTCCCCTTCTCTCAAAGGAATATTTTAATCTGCAGGTGTTGAGAACTCGATGATACACATCACCTTGGTTTGATACTCGATGAAGAAAATGTCAGGCTTGTGATCTTGGACGATATATGCCTGACAGTCGGGAAAGAGTAGTTCCAGTAAGTACTGTTCGCGACAACGGAATCAGTATCTCCAGATACATGAGGTAGCTCCGATTGTAACAATTTTAACGACTATTACTGTTCTATTGGTGCAAAACTAACAGAGAACATTGCACCGCAGCTAAACCTCCTTGATTACCTTAAAAGTTCTAATATTCCTGTAGATTTCAAAATAGAACCTGTCTCACTAGATGAACTGAAACTAACTATACGTGAAATTAGAAACAAATCCTCATCTGATATAGATGATATGTCAATAAAGATATTTTCAGCTTTACCAGACTGCATTCTTGCTGTACTCGTACAAGCAATCAATGAATCGTTTACAACTGGTGTGTTCCCATCAGACCTAAAAAAAGCGATTATCATCCCATTGCATAAGGGTGAAGAATTAGATGAGCCAGCAAATTTTCGACCAATCTCACTACTTACAACCTTGTCAAAAATAATTGAAAAGCTTATGAAAAAACGAATGCTAAAATTCCTAGATGAACACAACATTTTAAATAAAAATCAGTTTGGGTTCCAAAACTCAAAAAAATACTTCTGATGCTATTCTTAAATTTTTAGAACAAAATTATCTACAACTAAACGAGGGCAAAGCTGTTGGTGCAGTGTTCTGTGATTTCTCGAAAGCTTTCGACACCGTAAATCATGAAATACTTCTTCAGAAACTTTGGTGTTATGGGTTTCGAGGTGTATCCTTTAACTGGCTCAAATCGTACCTCTCTTAGCATACACAGGTTGTCAGAACTTATGGTGAGATCTCGGATGTAGGAAATATTAGCTGTGGTGTGCCTTAGGGATCAGTTTTGGGACCTATTTTGTACTTGTTGTATATTAATGACCTAGCCACAATTGATATTCACGGAACCTTTACATTATTTGCTGACGACACCACTATTCTGTGGCATAATAAAAGTGTGAATAATTTACAAAACTCCATAAAGTCAGATATTTGTAAAGTAAAGCAGTGGTGTAATTCTAACTTACTTGTGTTTAATATAAACAAAACTAACATTCTAACCTTTAAATTTGACTATAATGACCTATTCCTAGATAACCAACATATTAAAAATAACTCGCATACGAAGTTCCTAGAACTGTATATTGATAACAAACTAAAGTTTGATGTGCATGTTGCTAACCTATGTAAAAAGTTGGCATCCGGTTGCTATGTAGTGAGAGTAACGTCCAATGAACTGGGTTTTCTAGCTGCAAGAACTGCATATTTTGCCTTGATTGAATCTCATATTAGATATGGCATTCCGTTTTGGGGAATGTGCAACCAACAATTATTAAGCAGTGTGTTTGTATTGCAAAGAAGAGCATTAAGATACGTGCGTAAATCTAAGCCAAGTGACCACTGTAAACCCCTTTTTGTTACTCACAAAATACTAACTCTCACCTGCATTTTTATCTTAGAGACCGTATGTCTATTACATAAAAAAATATTAAATTCAGTAGATACTGACCACCTACCTAAATATAACACTAGACGGACATCAAATTTATCTCTACCCCTACCTATCCCAAGATCGACCCTAACTAAACAGTCATTAATATACGGGAGTAAAAAAATATACAATCACATACCACTGTCTGTTAGAAGTATGACCGAGCTGACGACCTTCAGAGAGGCAGTAAAAGACACTTTAGTTCAGAAAGCCTATTATAGTATTAGTGAATTTTACAGTGACCGATTTTAACTGGAACTTGCTTCGCCCATTAGCATTTATTTACTTATTTTAACATGTAGATATTTTATTATTATTTTTCTCTTTTGTAATGTTCTATCATTGTGTGTGTATGTAAGTATTTATACCTTACTTTGTTGCTTATTTTACTTCCCTGTCATTATTGTATTGTGTTATACTCATATTAAGCTTTGTCAATAAGAATTTCGTTCTTGGACAATAAAGCATATTTTGATTGATTGATTGATTGATTGAGGTATGGTCTATTCTGGACGAGTGCCTCAGGTGGTAATATAGGCACACATAATGCCGGTGGATGTAGGCTAAAATCATATATATGGGGCATGCAGAGAGGAAGTATATCTCGGAGCCTAATAGCAGATCCTGCAATTGATATTAGGAAAGTCTACATCCCACACTCGGCTACGGTAGATCAACGAGTTAATGAGAGGATTCGATCGGTCACAATAAATATCTTAGCTGTCCTTGAAAAAGGCATATGACAACCTTGTCGATAAATGCAATGTTCTTATGCCTTATCGACGTGGGGCCGAACCAGATTTCCCTCCTCGACAGCTCTGATTTGAGTTTTTAGGCGATTTTGCTAAAGTTGTGACTGACCCTATATCAGCACTTCCAATTTTTCTAAATAATACATACAAAACTAGTAGTGTTAATAACCATATTTAGTTAATAATGTTGGTTGACCTTTGACAGATGATGATGCAACTTCATTCGAATCACTTCTGTAACGAATTGAAGGAAATTTTTATTACGAGAGTTGAATTCATTCGCAATTGTTAATAGACCCTCAACCTATATCTATTATTATGCCTACATGCGTGTCCAACAAATCGTGTTTAACGCAAATTGATGTATGTTTTAGATCCAGGGTACTGTTCGGTTGTTTATGTTCAGTATAATAAAATAAAGTAAATGATGACAGTATAATCGGTCTACATACACGATAGCTTCAAAGGAAACATTTTATAAATACAAATACTAATAATAATTGTCATTAAATAATTGTTTCTAATAATCTATTTTCTTTAATATATAACAAGCACTGCAAAAGAAATACTAGACGAAGTTAGCACATACAGTTTTCTAAAATATTATGATGCGAGTAATTTGAAACATTTTATAAATACAAATACTAATAATAATTGTCATTAAATAATTGTTTCTAATAATCTATTTTCTTTAATATATAACAAGCACTGCAAAAGAAATACTAGACGAAGTTAGCACATACAGTTTTCTAAAATATTATGATGCGAGTAATTTTCCATTTTAATGCAAACATTGCTACTATTATTGAAATGTCCTCAAACCAAAATAGCATAAGATAGCAAAGAATGGATGATAGGTTGTAATAATCAGTTTTTGATTTATATTCTTTACGAGGTTTCTGATATGTTGATCGATTTTTTTATATGCTGTTTCCAGAATATGTTGCTGTCAAGACTTATTCCAAGGAGTTTGGCACCACCGTCTTCATTGTACTTTTCTATTATATACATTTCTTTAACTAAAAATCACTGTTTCAGTTTTAGACTTTAGAATCTTTTAGTCTGACTTGGTTTACTCAAACCAATCTTAGTTTTATAAAACGTGTTCCAATAAAAGCTCAAGATTTGATTTGTATACCAGTTTGACTGTCATTACGTCACAAGATCATGATATACCAAGTCGATAGGAGACAGATGGGAGTTAGTAAACGTGGATCATTACACGATAGAACAATGCGTCCTGATTGTTAAATATTATTATCAAAATGGTGAAAGTTTGAATCCTGGGAGGATTCGTAAAGTGCGTCCAATTTACGATCGAAATAATGTTCCTCATTCATCTACTGTGAAAAGAATAATAGGAAACTTCGAAAGTACTGGTTCGATTAGTGATGTGAAACACACGACACGAGCTCGTAGAGGTCTTTCAGAACAAAACATCACGGCAGTTCGCGAGAGCATGGCCGAGAGTCCAGGGACGTCGATTCGTCATGGTGCACAATAATTGGACGTTACAACAGTAACTCTTCAGCATATTATCACTAAAGATTTGCATCTCCATGCCTACAAAATCCAATTGCCAATAGACCATGCACAGTGAAGAGAGTTCCCAATTGGATCCTTGTACAACAAGAAGTGAATGTCGATTTTGCGGACAAATCATTTTCAGTGATGAGGCCCATTTTCACCTTGATGGCTTGTTAATAGGCAAAACTGCCGCATTTGGGGCTCAGAAAATCCACGAATGATTAATTAAAAAGCAATGCATCCAAAACTTGTCACTGTTTGGTATGTCTGGAGGAATTATTGGGCCGGTTTTCTTCGAAGACGAAGCAAGTAATGCAGTAACGGTGAATGGCAAGTCGTGTTATGATAACCCAATTTTTTGTGCCTCAATTTGAAGATATTGCTCTCGACGACATGTGGTTGCAGCAGGACGGTGCCATGCTATACCTCCCGTGAGACATTAACGGTCTTGCACGAGTCTTTGCCTGGTTGTGTCATCTCTCGGTTTGGTGAGCAGAATTGGCCGCCACGCTCTTGCGATTTAACGCCTTTGAACTTTTGGCTGTGGGATTATTTGAGATCACAGTTTTATGTCAACAAGCCCGCGACCACCGAGGCATTGAAGGCCGAAATTAGACGCTATATCAGCGAAATATTGCCACATGTATGCAACACCGTTATTCAAAATTTCGCTAAAAGAGTACGCATGTGCCAACAAAGCCGTGGCGGCCATTTACCAGATGTGTTGTTCCATATATAACTCTCAAATATCTACATTATAATTCAATAAATATTTCAGAAAACCATGTTTTATTGAACCTTGATATATTGCGCTCTTATTGAAACACACTTTATATGTGTTACATTCACAATTGAACATAAAGTGTCATGATATTTCTATAAGTAGATAATGGCGATATCATCTGAAAATGGAACGAATTTTGAGAAAGTGTTTTCTGTTAAATCGTTAATATAGAATAGGTATATAATAGGGCACAAAACAGAGCTTTGCGTTACACCATATTTCATATTTAGTAAAACAGAATTTGTATTTTGATAAATGTGCTAGCTTCGATTGATAAGATGAGAATCTATATTAATTTCCTACTGCTTATATTAAAATTAGAAAACCCAGTTTACCTATTAAAAGGGCACAAGACAGAGCTCTGCGTTACACCATATTCCATATTTAGTACAACAGAACTTGTATTTTGATAAGTGTGCTAACATCGATTGATATAATGAGGACCTATATTAATTTTCTACTGCTTATGTTAAAATTAGAAAACCCAGTTTACCTGTTAAAATGTTATGTGTCTTATAGTCAAGGAAGGTCTGGAGATTCTTCACCGTCTTTAAATATTTTATTTATGATATCAGTTAATTTACTTATGGCTCTACTTCGTTCATTCATATGAGCACATAAAAAACTGGTTACCTAGGCTCGCAGAGCGATCTTTTGTCGACTGTCAGTCTTGCATAGTTCTGTAGCTAGGTGCGTGGTGCATTATAAAAGCACAAAATGTATTCATATAATACTGCGCGCCTGTGCAAGAATTTTTTATGTGCTTATTTAAGAACAATGGACTATAGAGTTGTTTTAAATTTAGCTCGAAAACCGAACTGATTTGAACTAAATATATTAATATATCTAAAATAGTAAATCAACTGAATTTCGAAAAGTTTCCAAAATGTTGACATTATGTATACCAGTTTTGCCATACTTATATATTAATTCAACCGTGACAATAGTTTAAGTATAAACAAGCTATGCATTAGCATAACTTTAGTTTTAGTCCTCTCTAGATTATGCTAACTTGGTTGACGAAACGCAGCAGTGTAGTATTTAGTTTTTGTTTTTGCGGAAACTACTTCATGGTGATGGTATTTAGATTTAATTGGCGTATTTTGACCTAAAAAATCTGTACCTAAATTGTGTACTATTTTCTGAGACATGTTATTAATTCGTATGAATGCATGATGAGTTGAGGAACTATAGTAGTTGTATTAGTTGTTACTGTTCAGTAACTATTATAAAATATTAGGTGTTGTTCTATAAGGTCACTGTAACATACCTATAAAGTTGCAAAATATATCGGACAAAATTAATTAACATTCAAATTTATTTATGACTGATACGTAATTATTTTAACTTTTTCTTTATTTTCAGGTAAGGCTAAGCGAGATAACAGACCCAATAATTCAATTCAAATTAATTACGGCACAACAAGACACGAAGTGAAGTAACCAAGTGGCGTATCTTGTAAGTAGTTCATTTAAATACACAAAATAATAATAAATTACCTTTCAATAGTAAATTATAAAAGACGTTTAGTTCTTTTTGAAAATATTTCATCGAACGTTCACCCGGCCGTATGTAAGAAGATTCCTGTTCTATTAACCTCATTTTCTCGTTAATATTTTTAGTGTTTATATTAAATTTCCCCTAAGATTTCTAGCGACAAGGATGTTGTCTAGATGCACTTAAAATGGACGAGGTGGGAGTTGATAATATGTTTTTAATTATCGCATATTTCAGTAAAAGATGCAGTTTTGTGAGGCACATATACATGCAATTATTTTTTGACGGCAATTAAAATTTGTTTGATTATAGAAACATTCAAATTAAATATATACATGTCTTGCCAGATTTCGTATTAATAAAATCAAATTATGGATCGTTTGATCATGTACATATTTGGAACATACATAAAAACATGTTTGTATCGTTTGCGAAGTAAATATCAATAGTATTTTTACTGGATCTTTAGCGGTGTTTCGCCTCTTTTTAAATACTGAGAAAAACACTAATAGCTAATGGTATATGTTAACGATTATCTTTTTTTCAATAAAACTATGCAAAAAATTTTCGCATCATAATAACTAATACTTTAAATTTATTAAATTCTACGCATAAATTGTAAAAAGTGAAAAAAACATATTTAACTAAAAGACTTTGAACGTAATTCTTAAAAAAATGTTATATATTTAGTGTAACTTTTTTTAAATTAACTTTTTTCTAGTTAGGTTTCCTGCTTAATGCAACATTGAAATCTCCCTTGACGTGACTCAAACGTGGTCTTTAATATTTTTTATTGGGAAATACTGTTAAATAATTTAGATTTTTCAACAATTATCTAGATTTCAACAAATTTTAACGATTATTTTTAAATTCTGACATTTCATTATTTACTTTTATGTATGGTTAAAGCAACATTATTTAGGAACTTATCAAAAATCTTTCACACTATTAATAATCAATATAAAATACACTAGTTTTTGAGAGTAACGTTTTTTCGAATTTTGAGTATTTCAGTTCAATGACTTATCAACAGTTTTTGACATTGACATGGATAATTGTTTTTTTATTCATTTATTTAACGTCGTACAGTTTCCGCTACCAAGACCAATCACTCTTATCTGTCGATGAATAGGGATTTTTTGCTTGTCTAACATCTAATAGACAAGGGACTGACTACTTTACATCCCCTCCGACGGATGATATATCACCTAGACAACCTTCGTCTAAGATTGCAGTTTCCCCGTATACGTTGATAAACAAGCCGCTAGAATACGGGACAAAGTCACCGGATCTCACTTGATTATCATCAAAATTCTGCCTGCGACTGCCGTTGCTTCACTTTCGTATCGAAATATGAATATATTAAGTCGGATCTACGCTCGTCCCAATAATATTTGTTAGTTTTAAAATTAAATTGACGCCATTATATCAAACTACATAAGCTCATACTCAGTCTGTTTTGTTTAATATTATTAATGAACTAGAAACTACAGTATTGCATCTTAAGGAGTTTTGCATTATTTCTTTTTTCGGTGTAATTTTTTTTGGGCGACTCGAATTTGGGGCAAAAATGTTAATCAAAATTCATTGATTACTTTACTACGTAAACCAACATGAAAGTTTCATAAGAAGATGGAACAATAAAGTAATAATAATAATATGATAGTATGCTAGATAAATTTTATTGACCACTGTTACAAAAATATACATGTGTGAAAAAATTCTTGAACTCTCGTATTTTATAACATTTAACAAATCAAACTGTTACCGACGTTTTGATACAATTTTTTGTCATCTTCAGGGCTTAGATTAAATAAAATCAATCAACATTTCTACACGTAAGTATATAAACAAACACTTAAACAATAGACATCCAAGTGTTTCGATTGTTTGTTTTAGTGTTTGCTTATATATTTAATGTGTAGAAATCTTTTTTTATATATATATATTTTGTGTCCTTTTTGGGAAATGATGTCAAATCTTAATTTTAATATATTTTGTATAAATTAATCCCTGATGATGATAAAATTTTTTATCGATACGTCAACAAAAGTTTAAATTAACAAAATAGTATAAAGTCTGAACGCTCAGGAATTTTTTTACCCTTATATGTACAGGGTGGCGCGCTTAAATGTGATACAACCCTGTAACTCCTCTATTTTTTGGCTGATTTAATAATTTTTTTTTAGTAGGGTAACAAAAACTCTATCTACATGTGATACTGATTTTTTATTAGTGTGTAATACAAGGCCAACTGGGATGCGTTTTATAACATCAAAAATTGCTAATTGCTATTAACGATTTTTTTTTTTTAAAAAATTGATTACATATTCTTATTCAGCATCCCTTAAAATGCCTTATCACCAAGTTTCATCAAATTTGGATCATATTCAGGCGAGCACTCTATGATGATTTTATCCATATTTTAGTTTATAATCCATATTTTACTATTAATAATGAAATTACAAAACAATTTGTTTGAGTTTATACTGCACAAAAAATACTTTTTTTGAAATAGGGCCAAAAACAAAGTTAAAGGCATGTAAGATAGAGTGCTCGCCTGAAGATGATCCGAAATTGATGAACCTTGGTGATAAGATATTTTAAGGGATGCTGAATAAGAATACGTAATAAATTTTTTTGGAAAAAAATTCGCTAATAGCAATTAGCTGTTTTTTACTTTAAAAAAACGCATTCCTGTTGGCCGTTTATTGCACTAAAAAACGTATAATACGTAGACATAGTTTTTGTTACCCTACATTCTAAAAAAAAATTTTTGAAAATAGGCCACAAAATAAAGGAGTTTCAGGCTTGTGCCATATTTAAGCACGACACCCTGTATATTATATCAACGAGACCAAAATGTACATATGGGAAGTCAAATTATACATGTAATATTATATAATACAAACAGTATTTATAAGACTAGACGCGTCTAAAGTACTTTTCAACTGTGAAGTAGCAAAATAGATTTTTGTTCAGCTGGTTGCAAACAAATTCAATATAAAAGTCCCATACCAGCTTAGAATCTACATATGTACCTACAAGATTAGTGTTGTTTTATAAGTTTAAAAATACCATTTTTTTGTCATTTAGTATCAAATACTGAAAACCTCAAAGAATTGGGATTTCGTGATAACAGTTTGCAGTTAATGAAAAGTTATTTACATAACAGAAAACAATGCGTATCATTAAATGGGATAATTAGTGATACTTAAAAGTTTGGCGTTCCACAGGGAACAGTTCTTGTACCGTTATTGTTTAACGTATATGTAAATAACTTTCATGGGTCAAATCATTAGCATTGCCGATAATATGGCAATTTTTTATGAAGATCTAACTTGGGTCTCA
Source organism: Rhamnusium bicolor (assembly GCA_029963845.1). NCBI lineage: Eukaryota > Metazoa > Arthropoda > Insecta > Coleoptera > Cerambycidae > Rhamnusium > Rhamnusium bicolor. The sequence continues at coordinate 768,702 of JANEYF010003191.1, forward strand.
CTTTTAAATAATGTAGAATATGATTTAGGAGAATTGAGAAAATGGTTTGATTCTAGGTTATTAACCATAAATTTTAACAAAACTAAATATTTGCCATTTGCAAGGAGTCACGGTATCCTCCCCGATCTTCCATCCCTTAAAATAAAATGTCAGGACACTACATTTGAGATCCTTTGCACCAAAGACATTAAATATTTATGGATTATCATTGATAGCGTCTTAAAATGGAATGTCCATATTAAATCTTTAGTTAACAATCTTAGATGACATTTGGTAAAATATAAATATATCAAACAAACATTAGACATTGACCATCTTAAAATTCTATACTATGCTCAAAATTACGTTATAGCATAATAGCTTGGAGCGGAGCATATAATATACACATATAATAGTGATTATACAAAAGTGGATCTTAAAAATAATTTTTGACAAACATTTATGATATCCCACAGAAGCACTCTACAAACGATGTAATGTTATGGATACTAGGCAACTATTTTGCTTATCTCTAATTCTCAAATGTGAAAAAAAAAACAAACGAACAGAACACCTATAAATCATCTATATGCCACTAGGTGAAAAGAAGGTTCAGTAGTAATTCCGAAAGTTGCCAAAATTACTGCCCAAAGATGCTACATATTTCTTGGTCCAAGAATATTTAATAAGATACCATCAAACTATAAGAAAATAAACTCACTGTCTCTATTTAAAACTACGATTAAAACTGGTTACTTTCACGGCCCGGAACGTTTACACATATATTAATCAATGTAAAAAATACATACAACACTAACTAAATAATCCAATATCTATATAATATTTGTAGATCTTAATATGTGTGTATGTGTCTGATCATCAATTATATACGAGGTATAACTGAAATATTGTTATTTTTAAGTTTTTTGTCTAATTTACATACTACAAGTGTAAAAATAGATGTGTCATGCAAATGTCTAGCACAAGTTATCTTTCCTGGACTAGTCTACTTATTTATTTGTTTACTTTTATTTTCAAATGAAGCATATTATTAAGTATATTAAAATGTTCATTTAGTTAAGTATATTCTTATTAAACATTTTTATTTATTAAATGAAATGTAATTTATAAACTTATTATAAATTACATTATTATAAACTCATAAAATTTAATTTAAATTTGGACCAATATTAATTATTTTATGACAACACATTTTTATCAACAGTATCAAATATGCATTTGATAAGTCAAATTGTAATAACACATCGTATAGACCTTTATCCAGTTTTGCATAAACACATTTCAACAAATGAAAAGATACTGTTTCTGTGAATTTGTCAGTTCTAAATTCATGCTGGCACACTGTAAGAATGTTATTTCTTTCGAGAAAAGAAGTCGGTCTCTTTTAAATAATAATTTGGAAGATTTTAGATCAATACTTAATAAATATAGAGATTTGTTTACAGGGGACGACCAATTAACTTTAAAAACATAAGTGTAGATTTTTGAAGATTCATCAGAATGACGCATAATAGTATGTAAATATTGTCAATATTTTCCTCAATCGATTTGTTTTTACTGTCATGAGAAAGTTGTCTGCTGGACACATATGATATTCTTTTCCTGGAAAAGTTTGTTGGCATTAATTTCTACCCCTAAAAATAATTGTGGTTAGCAAATTGACGTATTTTCAGTAACACCAACTGTTTCGTAGAAAATTACGGTTCACCTCTAAGATACTTCTCGTATATCACGAAAACCTATTATAAGAAACGTGTTTAATGCAGGACTTGTTTGGTTTTTATTCGATCTGAAAGGATTTAATTTCTCTCCTTGATATACGCACCCGTTTAGACCGTGCAAGCTAACTTTGCAGAAATTTAAATACATATTAGGCTTTAAGGCATTTACTGTCAAGACGTGGGTGTTAAATATCATCCACGCTTCCACGCAAGGTTTAAGGTAAACATTGTTAGATGCTTAGATGTGAGGCAGTGGCGTAACCATTTACATATGTCCTGGGAAGAACTTTTTGCTTTTCTTTCCTCAATATCTATCATATTTTACAGGCCTGTTTTTGATTATACACCATTTATCTTCATTCCTAAAGAACCTAAGAAGAAAACAGTTTACTCGGTTTAGTTTAATGAAATTTTCCTTGAATTCAAGGTATTTATCACCAGTCAGAAGTCGATAAAATTAAATTAGACTAACACCACAGGTAGTACAACCCTCTCTATCACACCTATACATTTAGAGTCAACAGATACACATCCAATATCCGAGTATGATGGGATTAATATCTGCTTTAGCAAAAATTCCAGCTCCTCGATTGGGGATCGAATCCGAGACTCCATTCCATGGTGACTGTTTATCGCTGTAATACCTTACATTTTGAATAATAATTTGTTCTTATATATGCTTCTATTCTTCTAAGCGTTCTTGGATTGAGATGGTTTATTGATTCCTTACGTCGAGGCTCTAGTGATATCCTTGGAGATTAGAGCTAATTAGATTCTCCAACCCCTCATATCCACCTAAGGCCAATATAAAACAAAAAAAAAAAACATCATATCCTATATGTGTTCAGTTGACTCTAAATCAGAAAATTTGGCTGGGCACGGAAAACCTTCCAGATTTGTATTCGTCAGGTTATCACTAGTAATGGCTGATGTATATGTGCGCATTACATGTTATCTTGTTATAAAATACCCATTATTACCCTTTCCACTGTGGATTTGCAATGGGTACTAGTATTTTGTCGATATCTTCTCGGACGTTTAGAGTGCCTTCAATATATACTAGGGGTGGCCCCACCTATATATCAGATTACACTCTACATCATAAGCCTTGAAGTTTGTGCTATATGGTGTCCTATAATGTATTCCAAATTCTTTTTACTCCTCTATGCATATCTTCTTACTCTCTTCCAGCTAACTGTCACCCACAAAGAAAGACAGAATTCGTCATTGAAGACAGTATGATTCCATTCTGTATCTAATTGCCTTCTTTTGTTACACAACTTCAAATGTCTTGTGCTTGTCGCTAAGCGGTAAGCACAATACTGGATGATAATAAAGGATTCCCAGTAAAATTTTCCGTCATTGTTGTAAATTAGGCACTAGGTAAGCTTTTGTTATAAATTTATTTCTTCATCAGTCTTGACCGTTCGGACGTTGGCTATTTTGGTTTTATTTACTGCGTTCCTAAAAAGCCCAGTAGTGGATATTCCGTGCGACTTCCTTAAGTTAGCGAGCCAAGAAATTCTTCTACGAACGGAGCCCTTTCTCTGAATGATCAGCTTGAGAAGATGGTATTTTTGTTGATTTCTAATCATATGGCCGAAATACTCTAAATAGCTTTCTTCATTTGTTAGTAACCATCAATTTAGATTTAAAACACATTTTGCGAACAATTTCAATGTTGCTGATATGTTTGAATCAAGAAACTCAAAACAAACTTCTGTGTAACCATATCAAAAATACCAGAATTCCTCATTTTGTCGCTACTGACATAGTCCAGGCCTCTACAACATATAATAATGTTTAGAATACACAGCATTTTATAATGCGTACTTTGAGATTAAGGTTGAAGTCTCGACAGCATATCAGTGAATTAGGAATCCAAAAATATGCAAGTGACCTTGCAAAATGGTGTCTAACAGCAGCTGCCTTTAAGGAGCGGTTTTTCCAGTTTGTGTTTGCTCTGGGACGGCCACTGTCACACAGGTGACGCGTAAGGCCATCCTAAGATCATGTCCTTCATCACAACATTACAGTTAGTTTGCAGATTACGCTTCGGCGACTTCTTTAAATGATAACCCGGCTTCTCGCAACCCCATAATTCGACCAATCTTAGAATCGGTTAGTTTTTAAAAATATACTTTGCGACGTACTGTAGGCATTGTTAGCAATCACAAGGATAACAAAACTAATAAAATTTTTGATTTTGATTTTCTTTCTTATTAAAACTCTGAAGGTTTGCTGTTTATTGGGTCGTATGTCTAGGATTTTTCTTCAGGGTGTTTTTCCCCTGGAAACTTCTCACCTTATAACTTTGGTACTAACGAGAATTTCAGTACTTTTGCGTTATTATAATATATACAGTTGAAAATTTCTAACATTAGCATGAGAAATTGAATATTCTCTGTAACAGAAAAACAAAAATTTTAAAATTTAGTAACCCGAGTATTTTGAAAATGATTTCCAAGATTTTTTTAAAGTTCGCGACAGAAAAGATGTTTGATACAGTGACATCCGCCTTATCTGTTTTAAGATTGGTTATTATAATTGGTAAAATGTTGATGAATTAAAAAAACGAGAAATTATAGAAGAAGCTATAAGGAACATTAATTACAGTCTATGTTAATTCCCTTTTTCCTTACGAGAAACACCGTCGCCATGTACCCGTTAATTAGTTGAAGTTAATGTCTATTTTCATTTTATGTAATTTTATAAATAAATATTCTAATTAGGTATTTATAATATACCAAGATATAAATATCCAAAACGTACTATGGAGATTATGGAAGATATATACACAACTGATATAGTACCGCAAAAAACACATTTTTTTCTGTCGATTGCATAAACATAAATTTTTGTTATATAATCTTATAATAACCATTATTAAGTAGTATAGCTGTAGGTCTCAGTCACTTGCCTTTTGACAAACCAATAAAGCGCATACATTTTCTATTTCTCTCGTGCAGAAAAAATAAAGATTGTCCATTATCATTTTTTGCGGCTCCCATCACTTATTTTCGTTATTTAACTATAACTTAAAAAAATATATGAGAAAAACAAATGAAAAAGTCTAGTATGCTAAAATATTTTAAAACCTTGTTAAAGAATCTACGGTTACTTAATGTTTAAAAAAATTTCACTAACAAACAAAAATTTTGTTTTAAATGTGTTGCTTAAAATAACAATACCATTATTGTACATTTAAAAGTTAGATAGGTAAATGCTTATAAAGATAGCCATTTGGCTCTGTGCACTTGAGCAATTTTCGAATAAAATTATTTTCTATTAAGTTAAGGGTATTCACAGTTCTTGTAAAGCCTCATAAACGAGAAAAATAATGTCGTGTTCGTCATTTAATAATAAATCCTGTTCTTCAACCTAGTGCTAAATATCGATTAGGTTAAAGTCAGGTGACCGAGGTGGCCAAGATACTGGTTCATCGCGTCCAGTCCATTCATTTGAAAATCCTCGGCTTATTATCTCTCAAACTTGTAAAGGAAATTTTGCAAGTGCTGCGTCCTGTCGGTAAATAATATTTTGTCGTAATTCTAACGAAAATTGATGTAAAAGTGTGTTGCGTCAAAATTTCGAATAATTTGAACAATTTAATATTTTTGGTAGAAAATCGGACCGAATTATTTAATTCCATAACTAGCTTATACGTTTACACTCCATCGTACTTGCCGATATCTTTTGTGAATTGCATATAGATTTCATAAGTTCACTCAGAATACTTTTGAATAAAATGGTGGAACTGTTTGAATTTCCTCTGATGTCTATCTAGAGAAATTTAACCGCAACTCAATAAATAACTCTTTACACCCGGGGTGTAAAATTTCAACTGATTAATATGACTATAAGCTGGAATTTTTTTATAAAACTAGTTGCGAATAATAGAGTGGGGGAGCGTCGATTTTGGTCCAACATTTTTACACTTAAGAGGAATCATTTTCTTGCAACAGTCGTTCTTACTGCTGCCATATCAGTATTTTAGGGTTTTTCAAAAAACATCTGCCAAATCGAAAACGCATGTCCTAAATTGCTTCGTCTATAAGATATAGGATTTGCACAGAAATTAAAAATGTTTAGAATTGCAAAATCTCAAAAATTATTTTCAAATTTCGTTTAATAATTTGTGACTGAGAGCTTCAGCCTGTAAATTTTGTTTATTTCATAACATAATATGAATATTTCTTTTGCTGGGCAAAATCGTTTCAAGCAGAAACGGGGACGGAATAAAATATAATAAGATAAGCTAAAATAAAAACCCTGAAAATACAAGAATAGGAAACATTACATAACATAAAGGACAACCATAATTCCAGTACTAATTTCCGCATTCTGTAGAAGGCTTCTCTATCACTTGTCTAAGGATTGACTTTATTTATCTTTATCTAGCGAAAATTTATGAAAAAATTTTTGAAAATTTGAATATCTTCCTTTCTAACAAAATATAAAATAATATCACATAAACAGTATGGACTTCGAGAGGCCAGCTCGACATAGGATGCGATAGCAGATTTAACTGGTAAAATATACACCGCAATGGATGCAGGTGAATCAATGTTATGTGTCTTCGTTGATCTAGCCAAAGCCTTTGATACTGTGAGTCATCCAGATCTGTTCATTACGCTAGAAAATGCTGGATTCCGGGAAACAGTATATAACCTTTTAAAGAGTTACTTGTCAAATAGAAAGCAGTCTGTAAAAATAGATAACTGCGTTAGCTCCACTAAGGATGTGTGTTATGGTGTTCGTCAGGGAATTGTTTTGGGGCCGATATTATTTATTTTATATGTCAATGATCTTTTTTAAAGTTCCTGTTGAGGGAGATATAAGAAGCATTGCAGATGACACTGTAATATTCTTTAAAGATAAATCATGGAATTCCTTAAAACAAAAAGTATAACGGAATTTTAAGGTGTTGATTGACTTTTTTAATACAAAATTATTAACAATAAATGTAAATAAGACAAAGTTCTTACCCTTTACTTCCTATGCGCGAAATCTACGTAAGGATTTTAACGGAAGAACAAAAGACATTATTAGAGTTAAAGAACAAAAAAATAGAAGAAAAAACCCTAATAATAATATAAACGCACAACACAGGAACATTACAATCAATCATAACATAATCCATATCTTAAATAATCTAATTACCAAATACTTAATAATTTACTTAGGGAGTATATTTCTATAACAAAAAAAGGCATTAATTTATCGGCTACTTAGATTTCCAATTAAACTGAACTGTTTAAAAACTGAATTAAATATAAATAAGTAGAACAGAACTAGGAAAGTATTTAAACCAGTACATAAAAATATAAATAAAAGAATTATGTTCGAAGAGTCAAAAATTATAATTAGCTAATTTGTTTTAGGTAAAATACTTACTTCACTAAAAACTGATTTATCAGTGACCACTAGTAGGTAGCAAATTATTCGACGATAATTGTCATAGAATTAGGAAATTTCTATAGAATTAAAAATTAAAAGGTAGGATTTTTATATAGGGTGGTATTTTTGTACGACCTTGTTATTCTATCTCGGAAACTTAGACAATTGTTTCATAAAATAATTTAACCGGTAACACTCATTCGTAAACTAGATAACGACAAAAATAGTGATTTAAAAAGCATCATAATTTGTAATTAACAATAGAAAACCAAAAAATGTGTAGTCACTATACATAATCAAGGTGCAAGTCTGCTAATTTAATTAAAAGTTGAAGTACCGTCACTGGTAAACATTTTTATACTTCGACTTGCTAGACTTGCTTCTTTCAAAGTGAGTGCCTTGTGTAACCATATTTTTAACAACTTCCAACAACGACATTGTTTCACCAGGTCGGTTAAATAGAAACTGAAACCTATTTGTACACTTACTTTTATTTAGAGTAAAGTGTAAAAATAAATATTCTTAACTACAAGACTGTTAACCGAGTATCTAAATCTAATGCTTTTGGATGTATTCACACAGCGAGTGCAGTGGCTTACAGATTAGCTGCTATCTTATACAATGTTAGAAATACTAACAAACATAAGGAAATGGAACAAATGTTAAAAAAATCAAAAAAACAATCAAATAATCTTGAAATGAAAAATGAAAATTAACAAAATCAATTTTAAAATGATACAAACTAAAAGGTGTTTCAATAAGAGCATAAGATTTCAATTTCGCGTCAGTTTGGCTGTCATGATGTCACAAGATTATGACATGCCAAGTCGATAGGAGACAGATGGGAGTTAGTAAACATGGAGCATTACTCGATAGAACAATGCGTCCTGATTGTTAAACATTATTATTAAAATGATGAAAGTTTGATTGCCACGACTCGTAAAGTGTGTCCAATTTTCGGTCGAAATAATGTTCCTCATTTATCTACTGTGGAAAGAATAATAGAAAATTTTGAAAGTACTGGTTCGGTCAGTAATGTGAAACACAGAATACGAGCCCGTTCAGAACAAAACATCACGGCAGTTCGCGAGAACGTGGCCGAGAGTCCAGAGACGTCGATTCGCCATCGCGTACAAGAATTGGACGTCACAACAGCCACTCTTCAGCGTATTCTCACTAAAGATTTGCATTTTCATGCCTACAAAGTCCAATTGACTCAACAACTTCTGCCAACGGACCATGCAGAGTTCACCAATTGGATCCTTGCACAACAAGAAGTGAATGTAGATTTTGCGGACAAAATCATTTTCAGTGACGAGACCCATTTTCACCTCGATGGCTTCGTTAATAGGCAAACCTGCTGCATTTGGGACTCCACAAATCCACAAGTGATCCATGAAAAAAACAATGCATCCAAAACGTTACACTGTTTGGTGTGCATTGTGGTCCGGAGAAATCATTGGTCCGTTTTTCTTCGAAGACGAGGCAAGTAATGCATTAACGGTGAATGGCGAACATTATCGTGCTATGACAACCCAGTTTTTTGTGCCTCAATTGGAAGATATTGCTCTCGACGACATGTGTTTTCAGCAGGACGGTGCCACTTGCCGTACCGCCCGTGAAACATTAACGGTCTTGCACGAGTCTTTTCCTGATCGTGTCGTCTCTCGGTTTGGTGACCAGAATTGGCTGTCATGCACTTGCGATTTAACACCTTTGGACTTTTGGCTGTGGGGTTATCTGAAGTCACAGGTTTATGCCAACAAGCCCGAGACCACCAAAGCATTGAAGGCCGTAATTAGACGCTATATCAACGAAGTACCGCCACATGTATACAGCACCATTTTTCAAAATTTCGCTAAAAATTACGCATGTACCAGCTAAGCCGTGGCGGCCATTTACCAGATGTGTTGTTCCATACATAACTCCCAAATGTCTACATTATAACTCAATAAATATTTCAATACTTTGCTACAGAAAACCATGTTTTATTGAACTTTGAAATATTTCGCTCTTATTAATACATCCTTTATTTACAACAGGCAGAAAAATATAAAGTACATAAAGAAAGTCTAGTGTAAAAAAATCTCAGTTATGATATTGTCATTAGCACTGGCATCGAATACAAAAATTATGTTAGTTTGAGGCAGAGGTTACAAAACATTTTAATAATATGTTTAAAAATGTCGCCTCAGAGATCCCCTACAAAATAATGTATAGTACGATGATACATCTCCAGTTCCAACTCCTCGTGTGTCTACATCAAGATCACCAAGTAGCATTTTTAGACATAATATTGAAAAAAATTTGGTAGTGGAAAACGGTTTTTTAACTGTTTCGATTCTTATGGGACATACAAAGGTTTACATTAATTTCCAACATTTTTCTGAAATTGTTACCGATTTTTTTTAATTTTATACAAAGCATAATAATGTTAGGGAATAGTTTACTAACTGTTTTCATCTTTAGGTACAATTTTTCTTCAGAACAAGTGTTTGAAGATAATTTTGAAACATACTGTAGCATCTGTTACCTCATTTCCAACTGTAAACTTGTACTGATACATTATTGGAATTGTATGGAACACATTTTTAAGTACCCAAATGTTTCCAAACTGTTTCCATTTTTTATATAAGTTTATAGAGTTACCATAACGTCATATTTTAGAAATATTGTTATCATTACTTACCACAGAAAATACCTATCTGAGTTTAGAGATACAAAGTAGGAAAAACCAAATATTGTAAACATTTTCCACCTGGTATAGTAAACAAGAGATGTGAAACCAACAACGGCTTTAAAAGAAGTTGGTGTGGAATATAAAAATACAAATAATAAATTAGCAAATCTAGCAACTGATGCACTTACAACACTGTTAGATAATACGGCGAAAGTAGAAAAAATTCCTATTTCGATAGATCATATTAAGGTAAAAAAGGTGTAATGAAAAATATTTGAGGTACAAATTGATGATAAAGATGCTTTCTTTTCAGACACTTCGGAACTTTTCCGATACACAGAAGATATTGTTTCTGTTAGAAAATGGTTGTCATTTCTTAAAATAGTTGCGAAACAAGTTTCTTTCAATGGCGATATGCTGCAGTAATCGGAACTGAATGGTTACATTAGAAAAACGAGTTTATTTTGATAAAATGTTAGCTAAATTTTCGAAACATACTCATAACTGTTTCTGTACCTAGCCATTGTGGTTGTTAGTGTTGAGGCGTGTTTGCTATTTTAGCTGCCATTATGGGCAATCTTCTTTTAAAAGGAAGCGTTGGTTAGGTAATGGCTTAATACCGATACAAATTACGAAAAAGAAATATTTGATGTTCGGATTACGTTACTAATCAGTATCATAAAAATTATTATAAAAAAATTTTTTTAGTGAAAAGATTAAATTAAAAACGTTTATATTTGTAAGGCACATTTAAAATATCGAAGTATCTCCGTCAATTAATCGATAAAATTTTCGTCGCATACGTTTTTTCAGGCCAAACATCTGCTAAAAATTCTGTAGTTTTCACGCTATTCCAAATATTATCTTATACCTTAATAAACTGTTTCCATATTGAAAGGTAATAAAAATACTTACAATCTTGAAACATTATTATTAGACATCAAAGATAATAAAACTTTCCGAAACTGATACACATTTTGTTCTCAACAATGTTAATTAATCAATACAAAACATAATACAGTATCGAAACATTTGCGAAACTGTACAAAGCAGCAAGCTACAAATTTAAAACATTTTTTTTTTAAATATATGAAAGAAATTTGCTTTTTAATGTTTCAAAAATATTTTATTAGAAACTCTACACGTGTTTCGACTTTTTTAGGCCTTTGCCAAGAGTACAGGGAATACTGAACAGTAAAATTTGTGTTCATTGCTTATATTTTTTACTGTTCAGTATTCCCTGTACTCTGGACAAAGGCCTAAAAAGCCGAAACACGTGTAGAGTTTCTAATAAAATATTTTTGAAACATTAAAAAGCAAATTTCTTTCATATATTTAAAATATTTAATGATGTTTCACAAGGAGCCAACCGCAGAATCAGTTCAGTGTATTAAATTTAAAACATGTTTCTCTTTATTTTCAAACCCAGTAGGAAGCACGCAGTGCCACCACAATAAAAACATGTAGGTACTGTATAACCATATAAAATTATGTATCGTAAATTTATCGCAACATGTCGGAAACAGCTCCCATTTTAGACATGCTAACAAGCACACGTTGTTAGAAATATTCGCGAAAATGTTCCTTAACATGTTACTTGGCAAATGCATCAATAAGTTTGACATCAGAATCACTGCTTCTTCGGCCATGAAGACGCCACCAAATTACTGTAAATGAGTAGGAAGGCATTCCAATTTGTCTTCAGAAGGGTTTGTACATATAACTGAGTCAGTCAAAACGCAAGCAGTGACGTTGCTAGCAGTAGTGAGATAGATAATAATAATTCCAAATACCCTTGCACCTGTCATGCTCGTTTCTTATGATGGACTCCTTCTACAATTTGTCTGGTCGAGGCTCACCTCATATACATAGATATGCTCTGCTTATAAGATTATGTGGACACTTATTATGGGGCTGACTGCTCGGTTGTATCTGATGGATACAATGTGTCAAATACAAAGTCACAAGAACATAACAAGGGAAATGCGAAAATATAATAAGCAGTCATTGATTTAAATATGAACAGAGTTCCAAAGCTGACACGATTCACGGTGGATCCAAATCCAAAACACGTGGTCAAAACCTCAAAAATTAACTTTTATATTTGGTGTTTTGGACCGTTGCGTTGAGTACACTGATGCATCAATTTTAATGCTGCAAAATGGAGGATACTTCTGAAAGTACGTGGAACCTTTACATGCATTCAAAAAATCATAATTACAATATAAAAATTTGGGAACATTTCTTTATGAAAATACAACTAAATCTAAATATATTTATGATTTACGTAGTTATGCTAAAAAACCAATTCAGGCATTTAGTTAATACTATGATTTAACAAGATCAACAGAAATTAGTTGCCACTAGGTGCCACTCTAATTTTAATACAAGTTTTTTAACTGTTATGCGCAATTGCACCTTAACAGCCAATTAATTTATACAGGGTGGTTCATTAATAATGGGAAATCTCTAAACTGGAGTTACTAGAGAAAATATGATGATTGAGCCCAACATGCCCTATATACATGTTGCTGATTTGAAGGTTACAGGGTGTTCAAAGTTAGAATTTTATTTTGAAATTTCTCAATAATTTTAGAAATTCTCATAGTAACAACTTAATAATTGGCAGCTTCTCGTTTTTTTGGCATGAAATACAAATTTTCAATTATTAATTTTAACATTGCTTATAGAGGGTGCTAGTTACAATAATATTTTTATAAGTCGAAGAATATTTTTTTGCCTGTAGAATTATGTGCAAAATGAATCGAAAATCTCAACGAGCGTCCTTCTATACATATAAAAGTTACTCTTGTTTAATTTCAATATCTCCATCCGTTATTTTCTCTTGAAAATAATCTGAAATGTACAACATTGATAAACTTGTAATTTTATTTTGTAAATTTGTTTCATTCATTCACTTGCACCATTTTTATAAAAAAAATTAAGGTATTTCCAGTGTATAATTCATACAATTTTACTTTGCCTCGAAAACCCTTAAATACCAAGTTTTGGCTAATCCTGATATTTTTTAAATATATACGTCCGCCATATTAGACCAGCTATTTTGTTTTTTGTAATTTTGACTTTTGATTCGTAATCAACGACCTTAGTATACTAATTTTCGTTTAAAGTGATGAGCGCTTTCATACTTTGGCCCCGTTTTTGGGATTTGGGCCCACTGTGCGATTCCTTTTCAATCCAAGAAACAAGTCACAGTTTATTACTGTCCAGACAGGGAAAGAAGGCGTGGCAAGGAAGAGTATTGCCGATAAGTCGCCAGCTTTCTACGAAACCATATACTAGGAATATCTCTCCAATGAGTAGGTGTGGATGCAACTGATCCCAAAAATTTGCCATGCACTAATTCATTTATTTCATTTACGCTTAATTGTGAATTGAATGCAGAAATCACATTCTATCCGCGGGTCTTCTTTCCCCGATCAGACAGTACATTTCTTTCTGAATAACTGCAAGCCTGAAAATGCTCTGTTGCATGGGCGTCAGGGAATGCCGATACTCTAATAATTAGTACTACTTTTAACGTTGCTGACAGTGATAAAACTATTACAGTTGTTCACAGTGTCATTAATGTGATAGCCGTGATTGTCCCAGTCTAGATATTTCAGGGAAGGCCGACAAATTCTTTTTCATTACTGACATACAAAATGCTACTGGGAATATGAAAAATATTGTTCTTTTCCGGGTCAAATCCTTGGATGACTGCGGTGCTAGGGGAACGACCAAACAAAAAAAATCTATAGGATAATAGATAGCCTCCTTCCGTAAGACACTTGAAAGGAATGCAAAAAAAACTTTTCCGTATGGAAAGAAAATTAGGCGAGCATGCTATAATTATATTTATTGTTTTAATGCACATTGATTGGTTTAATTCGATTTCTCATAGGTTTTAGTACTTCGAATTTGTAACACTTAACTGTGGCATCACAACAATTGCATTTCCTTCGAGTGTCTATTACGGATGGACGAAGTGTAATGAATATAACGTTAAATATTTAAGTATTTAACTACAAAATAGTACTAGAATATCAAAAGGGGCTAGTGTTACTAGTAGAAATAACAAAAAGTAAAAATGATGTAGTTCGAAAATTTATATTTGTTTACATCTTGTATTATAATTATTTTTTTAAATTTGATGTTAAATTATGATATGAACAGATGCTCAACATTATGGCTTTAAAGGTGGGTTTACCCTGTAAACACCTTTCATTTAATTAAATTTCGCAGTAAGCACAGCTCCATGACGAAAATAAAAAAACGAAAAGTCGTTCAAGTTAATTTACATATAAAGAGGTTTATCAGATTTTAATCCTTGTTGCAAAACCGGAAGTCAAATGCACACAAAAGGTCATGAAAATTAACCTACCATAATGTTCTTAAACAGTTTAATTATTATAATTATATATATATACCTATATTTATAATTATTATTGCTACATCGTAAATAGAATTTTTTTAAAGAAACAGGTAATTTGATGTAACACAAATTTTTACAGAAAATTGTTATGTAACTGAAAAATTGCAACATTCGAAAATGTATGAAGAAGTTACGAAGATGTTTACTGCATTATTATGATCTCAAACTTTGCACAGATGTAGCCAATTTGCTGTATGACATATATAGCCGAATTTCAATAGAGAAAATTCTATGGTAATTCTTTATATATCTGAAGGTGGGTATCTACCTGGTCGGCTTTGTCAATCGTAAAGACTGGCCGATAATGCCATGCCAGATTTATTTCACACATTTTCATTAAAATCAATATAGCCGGTACAGCCAGATGACAAGAAAATGTGCGACAAGTAATACAACCCCCTGTATCCCACAACTTAAACATTTTTCTTTTTCTTTCTTAGGACTTACTACCGCATAAATAATTCTTCTAAAAATTACAGTTAGTTACTCAGTATTCTACTGGAGAAATAAACCTCTGTGCTTGTGACTTTACGCAAATAGATCAATTAGAAAGAAGGTGTTTTTTAACAACTACTGAGACTCAAAAATAATAATATATTTCAAAGAATTCTTTTCTTTTCTTCATTCCCTTGAAAAATGATTTTGCAGGTTCTTGATTTTTCTCTCAATCTCCTCTGTGTCCTTAACAAAACATCAATAAAAGAAATAGATCTTTCAGAATATTTTGTATTTTTTTAGGTCTTACTAACCCTTGTTCTTGCAATAATCTGATAGGAGATAACGATCGAGATATATTTCACTTAAGGGTAGCTTTTGCTTTCACTCCGTACTGTAATAAAACGAGTCCTTTGTGATAATAAAAGCCGATTGGTTTCTACCGTCGTCACCATATGATGTAATTCGGTTTCTTTAGTTGTTTTGTACTATAATGGATAAACTGGATGCTCTGCGGTCAACTTTTTAGCAACCTACTCAGGAGGGATCAGAAAGTAATAGGGGGAGATGTTCCAGAACCGGCATTACCTATCTACTATGACTCATAAAAACATTTGTATGACTCTACCAAATGACTTTGTTGGTCGGAATAGTCGAGGATAATGAATAAGCTTAGCAACATCTTCCTTACGAAACGACGGCTTCAGACACATACATATAAATAAAAAAACTAAAATTCTTGTATTTGGTTAACAGTGTGAACAATATTATATGCAATTTTCTCCATTAGAACCTTCTCCAATAACGTATCTTTAATTCTAGAAGCTGCGCATCATAATAGAGTACAAATACTATTCGTAACAGTTGATTATTTATGGTGTTACTAGTTATTATGGTACCTCAGTATTTTGATGCGTCGACAGTATTTGCCTCAACAACCGTAAATACAGACATTATTACTAATTTATTTGTTTTTATTTACTCTATTTAAATGCAAATTTATTTAAATAGATTTTTAATCATAAATAATGTCTTGGAAAAATGGGGATGCAAAATCGTATATTCGGATCACTAGAATAAAACACTCAATCTGGAACTGCCTACCCATGTGAACTATTTAGAATTTGCACCATTAACCTCGGTAGATGTAGGATGTTAATTTTCCTTGTACAAGCATGTGTACAGACCAAATCGCTCAAATTTAATAGCCGCGAATGTAGAACGAATATTTAGTTGTGACCATGGATGATCATTCGATGACAGTCTTCAGTCATTCTGAATAATACATTGTATCCAGCGCAGCGGTACCTACATATGTATTTCATTATTCGTTTTAAACTTTTGCTTTTGTCTACGTATACCCTTCTGTCAACCATGAGGCATTAGTATCTACCGGTCCTGGACTCTGGTCTAGTTTCCTCTCCTTGGTTATAATAGATAGATAGATAGATCTTTATTTAGCACTGTCTGATACATAGATACATAGATATTTAAATAAACCTAAATAATCTAACCTAAGTAATATTACTATTTCTAACACAAAAAACAAACAAATAAAAAGTAATTGTATCCGAACCTACTAGCATGAGTATATAAAATTGTAAGGTATTCGAAATATATTCAGACTTCAGACTATTTTACTTAATTACTTGTGCGATATTTACATACATATTTATTAAATGTTTTTACACTTGGTGCATCCTTTATATCAGTTGGCAGAGCATTAAAAAGACGAAGTCCTTCATTAAATAATGAACCTTGTAAAAAAGATTTTTTGACACACTCAACGTCATAGTGATTTTTCCGTCTGGTATTGTAACTATGTATATCTGTACGTTTCTTTAGATTTTGTAGATAGATCGGTACTTCTTCTCTACTTATTTTATATATTAAAATTAAATTAGCTCTTTTAATGCACTGCTCAACTGATAACCAGTTTAGCCCGTTTAACATAGATTTCACAGGAGTGTAGATGTTACATTTTAATATAATTCGCATTGCCTTATTCTGCAGTATTTGCAATCTATTTATTTCATGAGTATTACATGCTATCAAAAACGATGCGCAATATGTAAAATGTGGATAGACTATGGTGTTATAAATCAGTAATTTACTCCACTGTGATAAATTATGTGATATCCTATGAAAAAAATCCAATCTTCTTTCCAATTTTTTTACATATGTAAGTCATTTGATGACAAAATGTAAGTTGTGGATCTAACATAACTCCTAAATATTACATTAATTTTAATGACATAACTATTAGCTAAGTATTTATTACTTATAGATTTAGAACCTAGGACCATAAGTTTAGTTTTATCTGAATTCAATTTCAATTTATTACTGCATAGCCAGTTGTACAATATATCAAGCTCGCTATTAAGAATGTTAGTAGTATCATTAAAATCTTTACCAGATACAGTAATTACAGTGTCATCAGCAAACAAATTTACAAATGAATTTTTTAATACGTACTGAATATCATTTACATATGTAATAAAGAGAAGTGGTCCTAATACACTACCTTGTGGAACACCATACGGACTATTTATGTTACTTGAAATTTTATTACCAATTTTAGTTCTGTGGTACCTATCCTTTAAATAATCCTCCAACCATTTGAGCACTGTACCTTTTACGCCATATCTATCCAACTTTTTTTACTAGTAAACCTCTGTCAATTGTTTCAAAGGCCCGCTTTAAGTCCACAAACACACTAAGCACTACTTTTCCTCATTTATGTCCTTCCTCCATTTTGCGCAAATATATTGTAGAGCAGTTTCACATGAATGATTTTCTCGAAAACCTGATTGATTGGTACTTAATATGTCATTTCTATTCAAATGTTCTCGTAACTGATCACTAACTATTATTTCTAAAATTTTGTCCACAACTGGCAATAAATTTATTGGTCGACACTGTTCAGGTTTTATCGGAGATGGTACCTTTGGAATTGGTATTATCGTACTAATTTTTAACATTGATGGCACACACCTGTTTCTAACGACTTATTAATAATATTTAAGAGCGGATAACCGATAACACAAAACAATTCTTTAAGTAATTTAATATTAAATCCTTCATCACCGGTACTTTTATTTTTCATATTAAAAACAATTTTCTTTAATTGACTAAAGAAAGAGGTAAATTCACTTTGTTCAGCATTTATTGCTATCTCTGAATCAAACTGTTTGTCGTCAATACTGTCTGTGATACTCCTTATACTTTCATAATAAAACATATTGAAATTTTCCACCGCCACGTTTGAATAATTATCAAAAACAATCTTTTCCGCATCAAACTCTTCCTTCTTCGTCATACCAACTAATTCCTTAATAGTACGCCACATCTTTTTACTATCACCCTTACATTCATCAATATTTTGTTCGTAGTATTTTGATTTCTTTTGACGTAATATTTTTGTAACTTCGTTTCTCGTTAACCTATATTCTTCCCAATCGCAGTTTAATCTAGTTACTTTATACTTCTTGTCTGCTTTATCTCGTTCTTTCTGTGCCATTCTTACATTTTTATTTATCCATGGTTTGTTGTTCAGCATCACTTTCTTCTCAGGACATATTTTATTAATAGATGTCATGACATTATCAATAAAGTTTGTATACAGTATGTTTACATCAGTAGAAGTATAGTCCCAGTTTTTCGATATTAACTCGACTATTATTTTCTCAATATTCTGTCTATTAAGGTCCCTCTTGTATATCAATTGTTTTTGTGCCTCCATGTTTTTGATTGTCATTTCTATTCCTAGGGTACAATGGTTTGAAAACTTTGAAAAATTTCTTGGAAGCTCTCTCATATTGAAGTCATTGGTGATGACTAAATCAATTAGGTAGATGAATTATTGGTAATTCTAGTGTCTTCTTCAATTATCTGTTTAAAACCTGAATCCATTATAATAGCTCTTAACCTTTTAGCATTGACTGCGTCAGCTTTAAAGTTTATGTTAAAATCGCCCAAAATAATTGTTTTATTTTTGGATACTATATCATTTTTAAATATTGATGATATTAAAAAAATAATAGAGTACGTACGGGGCCTTTTTCCGTTTTAATGAGAAACTTACCATTAGGTAACGAGATAGTTCAAAAAGATAACTTCATCCTGTATCTCGAGAATATAGTATCGTATTAAGTTTTTCATCATGTACGAAATATGCAGGGGTAGATAACCTCTTGATTAAAAGAAACTACAGAATACAAAATTAATTAAAACTGAAGTAATGTAATGTTATAATCCCCTAAAGAATTCCCATAAAAGTAATAATTTTATTGTAATTGGTATCTTGATGTATACTGTACATGCTTGTATACATAATATATTACTTACAACAGAGTTCACCCAACTTTAACGCCGCTACTCAGGTCACGCAATGGGAATAGACGCTAAATAGGGATAATAAAATAAATAATTTTTTACAGTTTATGCTTAAAATACAAATTAGGATAGACATTTCTACATCTATATCTCATTTGAAACTAATGAGCGAAAACTCCAGGGCTGTGTAAGATACTAACGAAGCTAATCCTGCTTAGGGATGCCATATTAAGCACCAGTTTCAAAGAGAATTGTTTATACTGGATGTTTCATTCAGAATTTCGGACATATATCTCACTTAAAGCAATAATTATAAATATTAGAGCAAGTAAATAATTAACAATTTTTTGTCTCACAACCATAAATATGTTTTACATAAAAAAAAAGAACCGTACAGCACATGGATTTTTCAAAACAAATAACTGTGTTTAAAATTTATTGAAATAGCAAAAATTTTAAATTATGTGGAAATCTCATTCAGTAAAAAATGTTAGTTTAAGATTATAAAGTAAATTTGGGAGATTTCAACGAGTTACATTTTCCATTTCACAAATACATATGACAGTTTATAAACCTAAAATATCTATATAATACTGTAACATGTGATAAAATATCATTTAATTAAAACTAAACTCCTAACAATAGACTGTATTGTTAATACAAACTACATATAAATAAAAATCGACTTATGCTATGTCAGATATGGGGGATGTGCACATGGGAGTTCCTCAGGGTTCTGTGTTGGGACCATTGCTGTTTGCATTATATGTGAATGACTTACCAAAGCACATCACAAAAGGTAGAGTTACAATGTTCGCAGACGACACTACCATTACAGTGTCAGCACAGACCCCTGAGGAGTTAGCTGAAAATATAACTCATGTCTGCAATGAGCTTGATACCTGGTGTCAGCGTAATCAACTTATATTGAATGATAAAAAAACCGTCTCCGTAAATTTTCATAATAGAAGAGGACTTACTCCAAATTTTCTAGTGGCTAACAATATTAATGTGATGTCAAATATAAAATTCTTAGAAACTTGGCTCGATGATATACTCTCTTGGGATAATTACATAGATTTTGTTTGCAACAAATTAAGTTCTGCGTTTTTTGCTATTTTTCAAATGAAAACTGTACTTGATACCAATGGTCTGTTAAATATTTACTATGCCTTAGTCTACAGCCATTTGTCTATTAATATAGTCACATGGGTAGCAGGCGGAAATATAAACAGGGTGTTAATTTCACAAAAAAGAATAATCAGACTCATTTTTAATTTAAAACCATTAGATAGCTGCAGATGTGTTTTTAAGAAAAATAAAATATTAACTGTAATATGTATTTTTATTCTAAAATGTGTGTGTTATACATATAAAAATTTTACAAATTTTAATAAACTGGGAGATACACACTTTCACAATACTCGAAATAATAACAAATTGACAATACCGCCTCACTCTACCACTTTGTATAAACATTCGCCTAATTACAATGCCATCAATCTGTTTAATAAACTTCCCGATCATCTAAAAACTATAACAGGCTTTAACAAATTTAAGACAGCTACAAAAATTACTTAATAGAAATGTTTTTTTATAGTGATTTAGAGTTTTTGGCACAATAATTAATTAATTAATTTTCATACATGTTACTGTTTTGTTACCTACTTTTCTTTTTACTGTTCGTTTTCTTTTTACTGTTCGTTTTATACACTGTACATAATTTATTTGACTTACCATATATACATGTTATGTATCACACAATGGTTAATAAAGGTATTATTATTAGTATTATTATTATTATGAACCTAATAAAATGACGTAAATTGTATCATAGTTTAATAATTTAGGACGTATACAATTGAAAGTTACATCTTTTTTAAGTTTACCATCTGTTTTTGAAAATAATATAAAATATTAATATTTCTAGATTTAGATGAACTATTGCATACCGGATGCTATTAAAAAATAAATCCTGTTTGAAACTCCATAACTCCGGAGTACATCGATATATCGATTTAAAATTTTTATCTCTTACAGAAAAAAAGTGGAAAGGTATTCCTAGCAAATTTCAAATATTTATCGCTGTCTCACTGTACTTCGGAGTTATGGATCTTCAAACAGGATCCGTTTTTTAATAGCTATCCGGTATAAATTTTGTTATTTATTACCATAATAAAGTTTAACAAACATTTTACACTAAAAAAACCCGGAATATTTTTAATTTGCATCTGTCAGACAACAATCGAAACAAACACCAGAAAATTAATTATTGGTGTCATTTACCACCGCGAGAGTTACATTCCGATTCTAATACTCAATTTTGCATTGGTTCTTGTTTGTCTTGTACGGCAGGGCGATTATGAAATTTAATAATCCAAAATCGGTTATTAAAAATAATCGATTATTTCCTACAAGTCTTACGCCGACCCTGTCCTGACCATATGGTCAAAGGCGCCTGGTAATTAGAAATAGTAATTTGTGGTGTATTATGTCACAAACTATTTGCAATGTAATTTGATTCGCAAAAAAGGGTAGACAGAGCATAAATACTATGTGTTATATATACAGGGTGTATGGTAAATGCATGTCACCTATTTAATGATATTTTTTTGTGCCCCAATTTACATCCATCTAAAAATTCCTTCTTTAAATAGTTACACGCCTTGAAAGATGAATAAAATTAGAAATGGTTTATTTGCTTTATCTTTATCTGTCTTTATGGACATCTTTTTTAATTTTGGTACAACAAATTATTAGTAGTGCCTATCTCATTATTAACAGATTTTGACCAGTTTCGCACAAATTGAAATCTTAGGGATTTGGGGGTATTACGACACTTCTAACTTCCCTATTTTTTTTGCGTACGCCTATGGTAATTAAATAAAATTATTTAAACGGAAAGTTCTTTTTTTAAAAGTTTGATATTAAAATTGCTTTTACAATAAATAATACACTCATGTCGATATGAAATGAGTTATATCAATTTTATTATTGAAGATTGTGAGTGCACACAACTAACTAGATATATATGTTTTGAAGTAAATCTAAGGAAATACTATTAATAATGTGCTTGTGATAATATTAAAGCAAAAGAAGTCAATTTTATGTGAAAAATCAATGAAACCACTTATATCTCATTAATTTCTCAAAAACAATTATAACAGTGTACAATTGAAGAAGGCTTATTACAGATCCTTGAGGTACTTCTCTAATGTAAATAAGGAAACATAAAATACATTTTCATCAACAGCATAATTTTAATCTAGAATAGTTATGTATATATTTGTATTTGTGTTTTGATATTTATGTGTATATATGTATATACATTTTTATTGTACCTATAAACGTAATTTGTCTTTAGTGTATATTAATTAAAGAAAACGGTGTTTTTATGTTTGTCGTAAATTTTTTATTGCTTAGAGCCCTGAGGATGCTAATGAACCTAGCGAAACGCCAACTAAATAAAAAAAGTGGTTTATCTGTTTTAATTGACCTATTTCCATTAAGTTGCAATTATTAATACATAGCAAGTCATTAAACACTATCGGATAAGATGGTGCAATTGCAGTACTGTATATCTACTTTACCCCTTCAACCTGCTTTTCAGTTTTTGTACAACTCTATCCCATCTTTGATATCATTTCTTCAGCGCTACATTGCACTGATGGGGAACAATAATTCTGAAACACTGGTGTCCGTAACTTGGTTAGAGCTGGGACGGGCAAGGTCAATATGATAATTTGCACTTATTATTTATGGCGTGTGAATGAGTTAAAGTCCAACGGTAATCTGAATAAAATAAATACATTATTTTGCAATAAACGCTTCCTTTAAATTGGCAGATTATCAGATTATCAGAAGTTAGTACGCCAGTTAGTAGTTTTAATACCTTGAGTATACAATTTTTATGGCCTGCATGTCTTAAAAATTTCAAGATCAGTAAACACTATAAAAATATAATTAAAAGCAGTCATTTGCTTATTTTTAATTATATTATCCACTTTGAAAACCTGAAATGTTTTTATTCTTTTTATACCTATAGTATAAGGAAGTAATCATAATATTTTTCGAGCATAAAATTTTGTATGTATCCACGATATTTCAAAAAAAAGAGCCGATGGAAAAATAACAAAAGTTCCTATTAAAAGGTTTCATGAATTCAGTTCAAGTCATTTCAATTTAATTTTCTATTTATTTAGCGCTAAAACTATTACATAATGCATAGTACAAACTTAGTTACATGATACCATGTTGATATTTGAAATGCACATACAAATTATTGGTTTAAAATATAAAATAAAATAATTCACAAATAATAATAAATACTGAATATCATACCTAAAAGTACAAACAAAGTCGTAATCCTCTAACTTTAATTAATTAAAAATTAAATAAAGTTGCCACTCATAGTTCCTACTTTCGTAGCAGACTATACATTCCTTGATGATTTACAACTTGTATCATACAAATATACAGGATGGGGCAATAGTGCGTCCGACTTCGATATGTCGAGTTCTGTGATAGCTAGAAACATGATTTAAAAACGTAAATAAACTAGATAAAAAAGTCTACTTTATCTATTAGTATATTATTATTTTCAAATATACAGGATGAGCCAAGACGATTCCACAGGGTCAACTAATATTTTTTTAAATGGAATGCCATGTATATTACAACATTTTTGGAAACCTTTTTTATTATTGCCTCTCTCCCAACCACTTGGATGTAATGATCTTTTTCTGTTGAAATTACACTATTTACACGTGTATATTAAAAAAATCACTATAGTCACAATTACCGATTTTAAGAAAAAAATTTGTTATTATCAGTTATGAGACATCTGTGTGATGACATTCAGCCATTTTCACTTCCTAAAAGTATACAGGGTGGCCACAAATTTTTTTTTAAATTTACAACTATTTGAACTGAATTTTCTCAATTTTTTTCAAATAGAACACCCTATATATTTTTGAACGATGTGCTGTAGAATTGTAAAATGAAAATTTTTTGTACATACATTCCTATGGCTATTTGTAACCATTTTCGATTTATTGAATAATAACTGCAAAATTCAGCAAGAAAAAATTATTATTATTATTATTATTTTTTTGTAATTCAGTAGAAGATATTATAAAAAGTGCTCCACATATTGCCCATTTTGATTGTTTGATTGACACACATTGCTATGTGTCTTTGGAATAAAGTTTCCACTGTTCATAAAATTGCCGGAGTGATACTTCTAAAGGCATTTATTATCGTTTCCTTCAAATTTTGGATTGTCGTTGGTGTGGTGTTTTATGGGCATCATGTAACATGCTTATTATAATACCTTCTCTTGAATTATTTGAAAAAAAACCCTCATTTTTAATTTTTATTGCTGAATTTTGCAGTTATTGTTCAATAAACTGAAAATGGTCACAAATAGCCATAGGAATGTATGTACAAAATATGTTCGCTTTTCAACTCTACATCACATCATCCAAAAATATACAGAGTGTTCCATTTGAAAAAAATCGAGGAAATTCAGTTCAAAAAGTTGTAAATTTAAAAATCCTCTTTGGCCACCCACTTTTAGGAAGTCAAAATGGCTGAGTGTCATCACACTGATGTCTCATAACTGATACTAACATATTTTTTTCATAAAATCGATAGTTGTGATTGTAGTGCTATTTTTAATATACACGTGTAAATCGTATAAATTCAACAAGAAAAAATCATTACATCCAAGTAGCTGAGAGAAATTCAGGAGTGAAAGGATGCCACAAAGAGGTTTCAAAAAATGTTCTAATATACATGGCATTTCATTTAAAGAAATGTTACTTGACCCTGTAGAATCGTCTTGACTTTTTGGTCTAATTTACTTGTTGTTATGTTTTTAAATTAAGTTTCTAGCTATCATAGAACTCGAGATATCGAAGTCAGACGTACTATTGCCCTACCTTGTATAATGCATGAATCTAATACATCTACATATTTTGAAGCAACTGTAATTTAAACACATTAATTACACATATGACACTTGAGCAATAATGAAAATATATTTTATTATTATAATATAAATCGCCATTGTTAAAAGTGTTAACTATTTACTGATGCGGTAAAGAAACCCAAGTGATTTTTGATACTTTTCTTACAAATATAGTCTATATGGTCATTAAATATAATTTTATGGAGTATAACAACACACAGATATTTCATAGTTGTTACTTTATTAAGGTGTTCGCTATTATAGGTCTATCAAATATGATTCGCTAATGTTTTGATTCACATATTTAATTTGTTGGACCCAATTGTCTTATGTTTCGAATTTTTGTCATCTACCGTTAATCCGTTTATCGTGAACCCTTCTTTAATCATTTTTATCATTATGACAATTTTAAATATAACTTGTTTGATATCAAATCCGCATAAATATCATCTACAGAGAGATGTAATTTACAACCTTATGAATTAATTAAGATGTCATTAACAAAACGAGTGAAGGGGATAAGGTCCCAACACGCTACCTTAAGGAACTCCCAGTAATGTAAAATACGTATTAAATTTGGAACAATATTTTATTTGATAAATCATATGTTTTTATAATGTTTTATGTTTGTATTAAAAATAATACAAAAATAGATTTTGAATAAGGTTCTCAGAGAATAAATTTGAAATTAAAGAAGAAAAATGTTTTAAAATTTAGTAATGAAATTTGATTTTATTTTACTTGATCAGGAATGTTACATATACATATCATGACGTGACATTTCTCAGGCAATGTGGGTAATATCAAAAATAGTAAAGACATTATTAAGTTCATATATAATAGATAGTAATAATTTCATAACAAACATATCATTTTGTCAAAAGTTCATAACAAATATTGTTATACGAAATAACAAGTAAACCGTGAAAATTAGTCCAAGTATTTATGAAATTTTCAATATAAAGCATACATAAATCAATATGTCTTCATTAGCGTTAAATTCACGTTAATTTGTGTCATACTGTGTTACTATATGTGGGAAAATAGAATGTTTGCAAATTAAATAGGGCGCCTTAATATGATGCAATCTTGTATACTACGAGTTGTTTTATATAGGGTGATTTGTGCATTTAGACATGTATTTATATCGAGTATTTGAAGTTGAGATATTCACTGTGTTTGGTATAGTTTCTTTTTAATGGAGGCTTTATCTAAATTTTCATTCTGTTTCTAATGTTGATTCAATATTAACATTACTTTTATCAATAAAAAAATGAATTGGTTGGGGCTGAGAAAATAGCTTTGCTTTTTTATATTATACGTTGGTCTAAGTATTGTAAATCTAGTTTTTAGTCTTTTAGCCTTTTGTAGGATCCCACTAGCCATTCAATTCTCTTTCTTTTATCAAATGATTTTGATGTGTACATACATGTTATGAAAAGTGAAAAATGTTCGAGTTTGCAGTTAAGAATTTTGGAAAAACTAAGAATCTTGAAAAATTGCTAACTTTTCCAAAATTCTTAAAAAATAATTTTCTCTGGTAAATATCAAAATATACTAAATGCACTATATTATAAGATGTAAAATTAAAAAGTAAGTTCAACATGATTTAAACAGTAAACAGATGTCAAATCTACGGTTTGGTGAACCGTGACTAACTAACCAATAGGTGAACTGTATGAGGGCTTGGCCCTCTGTCGCTATTCATACTATTTTTACACTTTGTAATTTCCAAGCTTTCAAATGCATCCATCTGTCCAGTATTTGTTATATTCCTAATTAACCTTAAATTGCCACTATCTGTTTTATGGTTGTTCTCAAACGCATGTTGGGCACACTACTCGTAGATTTATCTATACCATATTTGATATGAGCCATATACTCTTTGAATCTAGTTTGAATTAATCGTCTAGTTTGTCCAACATACGATTTTTGGTTTGTTTCAATTTTGGTTGAAAGATAAAGGAATAACTCTGTATACACATTTCTCAACAGGCATAGCTATAGACTACTGTTAAAAAATCATTTGCAGCAATTTCAAAAAGTAATTTCAGAGGTTACAATTTTCGGAAAATTGATTAAAGACAAATGCTTGGTTTCTTTATTACTTTATCCTTAAGCTATTTTCACACAAATTAAGTTGTATAATCAAATTGGACTCGCCTGTTCATATAAAACATCAATACATGTTCGGTTATTTTATTATTATTAAATTCGTGCCTTTATGTACAACTCCCCTAAATAATTGAGATTGAATAGCTCGTCCAAACGAAAGTCCTTTGTGTGGGTACTATAATATTTATTTCACTGAATATGATGAATACTTGACAAAAACATTCCAAATATCTATTAAGGAAGTGGGATATAAGAATATAACGGATAATTTTATTGTATATTTGACATCAGAGAAATCTAAACAAACGACAAAGCCGAGTGTGCCTATAATTCGATGTTCTTTTGTTGGTGTGACGTGCCGGGCTGTGGATTTTCAGCTGTTTAGCTCATATCGGATCCGGAGTTCAACAACCTCCGACAGTTTTGCTAACTGGGTCAATTTTTAGCAAAGTATTTACATCTGTTTTAAATTTATCTATTCTTAAATTTGTTGTTATGTTCAGATTAAATTGCACAGTTCAGTGACTTTTTTCGTTTTACTATAACATTTTTTAAACATTAGAAAGTGCGAGTTCTCGGAAGGAAGATGTGATGCATTTTAGCATTTTTAGTGATGTTATGTGAACTGTGAAAAATTCTTTCGCAATGATGTTTACATTTTCCAATGATTTACTTTGGCATAGTTACGGGTTTCCGACTATTAAAATGTAAGTTTTCTTTGCAATGTTTTGTTGATGTAAATACGATATACAAATATACATGAAAAACTGTAAAATTTTATATTGATTCCCATATTAAAATAACACATTGTGTGTCATTTCGTAACACATGCATAATAATTATTACCTTTTAATTACGTAACAAATTTCTACCGATTATTTTAAATATATATTTTAAATATTCTGCTTGGCTCTAATACGGGGTGAATAAAGAATAAAAGTATAATACCTCTAACTTTTTTAATCTTACTCTGGAGTACAAGTTTTTTTTCTGGGCAATATCATTTGGAAAGATAACAGATAACACGCATTAACGTTTTTCAGATTGTAATTCTTTTTTCAAAATTGGTCATTACAGAAAATCATTTTCAATGAGAAGTGCCTCTTTTTTTAATCTTGCTATTAACCATCTTTGAATTAAAGTTTTTATAATTAAAAAATGTGAAACGTTAAATATGGGGTATTGTGTTTACTGGAGAAATTACGAGTATATACAGTATGCGCCATGAAACTGGTATGGAAAAATTTGTTATTGATTTGTCAAAAAATTGAAGTGAGCAGAAAAAATACTTTTGATATCGTCAAATTTTAGGTAAAATGTACAGGAAGTGCAAAGTATAAAATGTGACTTCGCGCAATGAAAAATACGAGGAAAAATATTTGAAATAATTTTGAAACATCAGAATCAAAGAGCAAAAAATGCAAACTTCGCAACAAGTTTCTTTAATATGAAGATACGTCGCTTAGAAAAGTAAAGTTAAAATTGGGAAAATTTACATTTTTTTACTTTTAACACTGATTTATTTAAAAACTAAAAACTTTATTAAGCTTTTTTGCTTATATTTTGTGCCCTTTATTTATGCTGTTTCGAAATTGCTTATTAAAAATGTCTTTTATTTTGTGAAGTCACATTTTTATATTTTTTGCACTCCCTATACATCTCACCTAAAATTTAGAATACAATTTTCTGAGAAAGCAGGAACATTTTCCCATATGTATCCGACTTTATTGCGGACACCGTATATTTTCCAATGAACTTTACTGTATTTTTTGCCTCTGTATGCTTCTTTTTGATTCTTCAAATACAAATTTCTAAATTTGGTTGCAAAAATATTTATTTCTTTTCATCTTTCTTTTACTTTTATCGATCTAGTATCATAATGGCACGGTCAAGTTTGGTAATATATGTATGTACTAACCACTTTATTTTGCTAAGTGATATATAACATCTCTCCGCGAGAAATTTCTACCCTAACTCACTTTATGTAAAAATGTGTTGGCTTTCTAATAAAGTAGCTAGAAGGTTATAAAAGCCAGCAATAATAATAAAATAAATAAAATTAGTAACTCAGATCTGACAACTTTTAAGATAGAAAATATGTTTTTTTCTATACATATATAAAAACAAAAAACCATCCATTTTTAAAGCTACGAATATAGGTTGCGTTTTTTAAATTAGAACACCCTGTATATTTTTGCATTTTTGGATAGTATTTTCTTTTCTGAATACAATTTCTTTGTTATTCGTAAAATTAACCATTCTGTCTTGAATTACAAGTGTGCCTTGAAAATAACGAAACTGCATAATAATTAAGTGAACTGTCAAAGAAGTCTTTTGTTTTTATATACTTATTTAAAAAACCTATAAACGAACCCTATAAACTGCTTTATTTTCCTTCTTAAAAGTTGTCAGTTACCCATATTAAGTTAAAATGAACGCATGGTACACATACCTTTTTATAAAAAAACTTGATGTAGTTATTGTCCGATACACACAAAAAAATATAAACAAATCAAATACAGTTTTTGTAGCCTTAGTTGAAATCGGAAAATATAAAAAGTG
Source organism: Rhamnusium bicolor (assembly GCA_029963845.1). Lineage (NCBI taxonomy): Eukaryota > Metazoa > Arthropoda > Insecta > Coleoptera > Cerambycidae > Rhamnusium > Rhamnusium bicolor. The sequence goes on from JANEYF010003191.1 coordinate 798,356, forward strand.
GTAAGTACTATGCCTAGAATTTCTTTACAGAACTAAAGTAAACTATACCGCCACGTTCCATACAATATTAATAATGATATATGGCGCGATTTCCTAAAAGCAAGTGGTAAAAAAATTACCAATCACAGGAATATTGCTTGTTAAAAAGTGGTAAATAGCAAAATTGTTGATTACGGATGGAAAATTATTACCTTAATTTGTTTATTTTTCTGATTTTATTGCTATGGCAACCAACTTTTATTTATGAATGACTATAATCATATTTCGTTTCTGTATTAAATTTATTACGTAAAATTACAGACAAAAAAAAATAATGAAATAAAATGCATTTAATAAATAAATCTTTGTTTCTTATATACGCAAATAAATCTGTTTCTATCTAAGAAAAATATGTTTACCAATAAATGTTACTTTCCGTTTCATAACTCATTCGTAGGTTGTTCTGATAAATAAATCATCTCTCATCGTATACTTATTTTCAAATGCAGTATACATTAAATTCAGATTAAAATTACTAAAATTTTTCATTAAAATTAATCACGAGAGAAAAAAAATTCAACGTTTTAATGAGGAAGAATATGTTAAAATTGAAAAAATGTATTTATCGAACTGCTACTATTGCGCATGCTAGAGGACTGCAAAAATGTCTAGAAAAAATGCTTATTTAGCCGAGCAATCTTCTCTAAGTAGCCAAGGCTCGAATCCTCGATTCATCCATAGTCCTCAGATTACTGTTTATGGCGCGACTACTTTCCTTAACATTAGAGTGAGAAACTTAAACATTTGTCATTTTAGAGCTGTATTAAAGCGGCGACTTATCAGAAAATGACGTAATAAAATTATTACCTATTTAGTTTGAATGTACAATGTATTTGATGAAACAAAGAATTATGTTACTATAAATTTATTTTTAAATTTGAATGAATCAGATTACTAGTTTATTAATTTAGAAATAAATATAAGAAAAATGTTTGTGTAAATAAAATTTAAATAAAAAACATTTAAAAAAAATCTGTTGAAGAGTACTTTTAGTTTTTCTATCTGTTTACGTATAATGCTCAGATGTTGTATTTAATATAACCATCATTTCTTTTATTATATTTTCAAATATTCATTTCAAAATAATTAAAAAGGGGTGCTGTATACCTCTATGTAATTATTCATTAATTGGAGACGGATAGTATTAATAAAATAAAGTTTTTCATATCCAAGAATAATTTTGGTTTAAAATATTAGACTAATCTGTCAAAATTAGATTAAAGTGGTGTACACTATGCAGTCTTCTATAGAAGACAACTACCACTAATGAATGTAATGAGGGTCCCAGGTGCGATTCCTGTGGTAATACGAATGTAATTCTTACATAATTTTTTAACAGAGTATATAATGTGATTTGTAAAGAGATATGAGTAGGCTTCTAACAAAATGGTTGATCTTTAAGCCAGCATCGCTTGCATTCGGCATACACACCATTCTTAGCGCTCCTGATTTATGCTTAAATATGCGTCAATTTTTACCTGATGAGACCAGAAATCACCTTGAAAGAAAAGTGATAAAAATAGTTATGCTTATTAAATGGCCGGCAGCCTTAATAAATTAATTAATTGTTTGAATTGGTACAGCTAAGCTCTTGTTTTTACATTTTTTGTAATTGTCAAAAATTAACTGTAAAGCTGGTATTATTGGTACTTCTAATTAACCCACGGAGCAGGAGCGTGCGGTGAGTTTTGATACAGGGGAAGCAGTTTGTGATATAGAGTGATGGGTAGCGCGAGGCCCCGAGCGACGCGAGGCAAAAATTATTTTAAGAAAAGGGACGTGGCTTCCGTATACTCATTTTAAAACAAATGTCGAAAGCTGCAAAGTTATGACATCTAGAAAAAGTACACTTGTAGGACCGCCACTCCTCAATAAACATAAAACATAAAAACACCACAAAAATTAGACAACCCCCGATTCCAAAGCCGAAGCTGCACGGGCGAGGGTTACACCTATGAAAAAAAACGCAGACACACAACCATATCCACCGACATTGCCAGCGCCGGTGGCGAGGATTGAACCCGCAGCGAAATAGAGAGTTTGTTAAGTAGTTAACATGCACATACCTACATATTTACAATGTAGTTTAATCCGCCTCTCTTTTTTTGCGATGTCGGAAATAACTTCGTCGTAAAAGTTTGAATTTTTTTGACATCTTCACAAAGTTGTTAACAGGGACAATTTTGAAAGCCGCTCTTCACTGGTTAAATTTCTTGAAAAAGTTTTCATTCTCGTGTCCGTTTTGATAATTTTGAAAAAAAAGGCAGCCATTCCACTAATACTTGAAAAAAAACACTTTGCACTCTTTAAGACACGCTGCAGATTGAGCTAGAACTAAATTTAATCGATGCGCAAAACAATGTACAAATATTGCATTCTGAAAAGTCTCTTTTACTTTGGCCTGCAGGCCCCCCAATTCACCAGCCATTACAGCGGCCCCATCATAACTTTGGGCGATAAGTTTGGCACCACACTGTAGATCATCGACTATCTGACAAACTATAGTATATAAAGCTGCGGCCGTTCATGGCGTTGCTACGTCTAAAAATCCTAAAAAGCGCTCTTGGAATTTCCCGTTTGGATTTATGTAGCGTACTACGATTGACAACTGACTAATATTCGTAATATCGGTTGTTTCATCTAACATAACTGCAACAAAAGGAGCTTTTTTATTTCTTGCTTGATCTTTTCTAAAACAATATTGCTTATCGACTGAATAAAATCATTTTGAATATGATTTGATGTACCGCGAAATATCGTGGAGTGTTCCAGATGGTTATTTAAAATTGTATCGTATTTTGCTAATAAATCAACTAAATTGATAAAATTGCCCCTATTAGCAACGCTTCGAGATTCAGTATGACCTCTAAAACTAAGTTCATTTTCGCCGAGAAAACAAACAATATCAATAAGTCCTTTTAACACTTTCTTTCAACTGCTGATCTAATGAATGCTCAATTCGTGATTTTCCAAATGTTTATTCTTTTAGCACCGCTCCCAAATGAGTTTCACACTTACCATGCCTTTTTGTCACTTTGTGAATGTTGTTTAAATCTGAAAAGCCATTTTTATTCCAAACACCTTTTTCATTTGTGAACAGTACACATGGCCAACAAAACAATTTACACAAATTTTCACAACCCCTTAACTAATGATTAGCACTGTACACTTCAATATTAAAGTACCTATAGTATGATTTAAATTTCGTTTTTAAGAATTTTAAATCAGGTGTTGGTTTCCCATTTCTAATAATATCCAGTTTATCTTGAAACGAATATGTTGAAAATCCCCTTTTCAACAAATTGCACACCACACAAACGCAAATAATATTTTCCACAATGCTAGAACCAGCTTCCAAATTTAATAAGTAATTCTAAATCTGCGTACACGCGCACTAATATTCAACGTTTTAAAAATCACTTGTCGCCGCACCACAGGTTTAGAAACACCAAAAAAAGTTTTTACAAATATAGCACAAAAGCTGAGAATAATACTAGGAAGATTAATATTAAGTATAATATTAAAATCGATATTAAAATCGAGATTAAAATCTATAAAATAAAACGTATTACGATGCTATACAGCTCAAATATCAAGATTATGAAGTGGGATGGGATGCATTTCAAGTTACCTACTTACCAGAGACAGTTGTCTCTGCTTACATATATCGAAGTTGCGCGAGTTCGTGTTGGCTCGATTAATCGAGTGCGTCATCATTACGGTTTTAGCGTGCAACATTATCTCAGCTGCATAAAAGCAGGGCCGTATCTATTGAAATTGGGTAAAAGTAAATTTTAATGATTAATATATGCGATAAATAATAATTAGGTTCTATTTATGTGTTTTTTTAAATAATCCCAGGGGAAGCACTGCTTCCCTTGCTTCCATGGACCAACCGCCCCTACCACCGAGTAGTGAGAACCAGTTCAAAACAATAACTTAAATGTCGATTTATTGTCAGTTCTAATCTGTTTTCACTGAATAATTGAATGAATTTAGAATGTTTAATACATTAGTTAATTATTTTAACAAATATTAGTGATGCGTATTGTACAATTTATAAAAATAACGTATCAAAATTAATTTGCAACACATTTTGTAGGAAAAACTTCTATTCGATTGTATATTATTTATAGTTGTCTTAACGAGTAAAATAATGTTTCAGAAATCTTAGGCTTTAGTTTCTCCAGAACCATGATGAAATCTATTATTATTCTAGAGTACCTAAAAATAGGATTTAATAAGCGGATCACTGTGGGTTTCCTGCCTTCATTATTAAGTTAGATATAAAAATTAAAACCATTTTTCATAAAAATTGGATGTTATAGACGAAGAAACAATTCAATATACGAAATGTAGTCGTCAAAAAATTTATTTAATAAGAAATAATCCTGTTTATTATTACGGAATGTAATATATATAATAGTTTATTATTGCGATAATAAATACATATCTTCGTCAGTCATACAACTTCCTGTTTAGCTAGAAATGACACCAATACCCTACATATTTTGCACATTTTGAAAGGAGGCATCTTCATGAGTTGGATAAATGATTAAGATAAGTTTTTTATCATAATAACGATCTCTAGAGTTTTCCATACTATACAGGGTGTGATATTTTAAAGTAGTCGCTGAAAAATACTAGTTTGCAGTAATAATTTAAAAAATATTTGATTCTGATTGATGTATGAATATTCCCTCATACTGACTCTGTTTTCGACGTAATGACTCGCCGATACCCAAACTCTAATAATGATGTTACCACTTTAGACCCCATAACAAGCAGCATGTTTCAAAAAACATATTTAAATTCCATGAAAAACAAAATGGAGATTAGCTAGTGCCAAATATTCCTAAGAATTAAATTTGCAAATAATGTGACATCAGTAGCTATTGTTGACCAGTGGCGTAACAAGGGTCTAGCCGCTGCATTGTAATCTAAAAGTTATAGCAAGTGTGAACAATATCAAATTAGGCAGTACCGCTTATCGCCAAAATACAGACCAACAATAACATATACTGCGAAAATGCAAAGACCTGCTAAGTTTTGTAGCGCATTAGCACCAGTCTTTTAAAACACAGTTACATTGTCTTCTTTTATGTGCTCGCCTTAAAAAAAAGTCCAAAAGTACACGAATCTGACCTAGACAATAAAGTTGTTTTATTTATTAATTAAAAATATTCATTGATACTGCGCATATCCATCAAGAGATATAATGGCAATGAATATTATATTAAGTCTCGCAATTAAAATTCTAAACAATATGCAGACTTGTTGATTTTGTCAACAATTTGTAACAAGCTCAAATATCCTATTTACATTACTACCAAAGAAGAAAATAATTAGTGCATATAAATTGATAAACAATTTCTTGCTGAGATACTAATAATTTTTTTCTGTTCTGTTTCAGGTAAGATAATGACCAACCTTCATATTTCCGCTGCATATGTAAGTAAAAGAAATATATTCGGTACAATAATTTTAAATATATTTGTTTGTACTATAAAAGGTCGATATGTTTTGATCATAATCTGAAATATTAATTCTTTATTTACAATAGTTACTCAATACCCATAAATATGTCTTCATCTATCCTATATAAGCTTGTCATATGATTGAACTCGGGAATAAATCACAAAAACGGGAAAAGTTTTGATGGCCTTTTTGCGAAGTACATTTATAAAATAGTCACAAATCATATAACTAATTTTCCGGATCAAAGATCCATGTGAAGATTTTCATTGATGTAGTAGAACAACATTTCAGAGCACGAGAGAAGTTCAGTGAAATTTCGTTGGATAGATTTAACTAAAAATATTTTTTAGTCAGAAGGTTCTCATGACAGCTGTTTTCGAAATCATTTATTTTACAATAAACTGTAGAACAGTTTTGCACAGAATATAATAATTTGAATTTCTTAGACTATCGGATGGATTACCAACAAAGAAACTTTTTTCAATATATTTCTTTCTATGATGTCGGTGAAAGCACACATTACATCAGTGAGAAGCTTGGTATAATAAATAAACATCAAAAATACATTGTTAGACAAGAGGTATGGACGGTTTTTAGTAGGCGATGAAATAAACAAAGAAATTATAATTAAATGATATACATATCAAAAAGTGTTCAGTAGTCTTTGCAATTTATAAAGCGATTACGCAGTAGAAACCTTTATTCAATAAGTTTTCATTGACATTTTAGACATTTATAAAAATTTTTCTCAAAATTGAGGACATGCTCCTCCGGATCAAAGGATCAGGATCAAATCAAATTAGCAACTAAAGAGTTGCTAAACAATTTGGATATTGTATGGATGAAAGTGAAGATCGTGATTTACATAAACATGTATTTATTTAAGGCTTGAGAATGTTTTATGGCTGAGCATGTAGGACTCTGTTGAATAGCAATTCTAACAATGAATTTTCTCAGTACGGAATGAACGAGTAGTACCGGAGAAATTTGAACCAACACTTCGAGGAGCAAGAAAATCACTAACCCATCTTAAAATTGTTGTGTCTCTTGTGGGTATACTTCCTTGTCTTTGAACTTGATATTCTCGACTGAATTTTCTTTGCGTTTCTACAATACTGCGAGTATCAAAAAACGTTCCTACTGTGAACACACGTTGATTTAACCTTAGTAAGACCAAGTTCTTTTTTTTTAGTAAACACTAAAGAGTTGGACCAAGGAAGGGATAACAAATGTCCGCATAGGTTTATACTAGTAACCATATATTTTTTATATTAAAGAGGAACATATACATACTAAAAGTAGAACAAACCCCTAGTGTTAAAATAAATGGCAATTTGACAGTTTTACTGTAAGCTTTTTAGTTCAAATCTTCGGCTTCCATGACATCAACAGTTTCGCAATTTAAACAAATATTGGATTTTTTACTATGCAAATTTAACACAATGTAATACAACCTTACACTAGCCGCAGATAATAAACTAGCAGTTGCCACTTATTTCTAGCGTTATCAATCCTCCAAAACATATATTACTTAAAATATAATTTGTCACAAGTTGGACTAAAACTATTTAGTGTCAGTATAATCTCGACAGGAGCACCGCCATGGTGCTTTTAGATATTGAAAAAGTATTCGATACCATCTGGTTGCCCGGTATCATTTATAAACTGCACCGGTAAGAGTTTCCGTGTATGGCCGAATGCTGCGAGTGAGAACGAATAAAACTCTATCAACACAAAGGGACATTAGAGCAGGCGTTCCGCATGGGTCAGTTCTTGTGCCAAAATTATATAACATATATATATATATATATCCGACTTTCCGCAGTTTCTAAGTATCGAACGATGTACACTAACTATATAGCAATATACAGCTGCAATATACTGCCATGCACAGGCCGCTGGACACCTGATAAAGGCGCATATGGCAAAGGCGTCGGAGTACTATGCCAAGTGGAAGGTAAAGGTGAACGTCGTCAATTCGGAGGCTATAATGTTCACCAGAATGAAAATTAACAATAAAAATAATTACACCTATTTCGATGGAGGGGAGGGGTAATTAAATTGAGACGAAACAAGACTTAAAATATTTAGGCATAACTTTGAATGCAGGACTCTACTTTGGAAAACATGTTAACGAGACAACACGTATTCCGTGTCCAGGGGTTTATACCCCATTATGGCGGGGAATATCAGACTAAACAGGTATAATAAAAAAATTAATTTACACTATGATAGTGTAAGACCGGCCCTAGTATGTGTTCCTCCGGTCTGGTGTTCTGCGAGCGCGATGACGTTACACAAATTGTAGGTACCGGAAAATGAATTACTTCGCCTCATAAGTAACAACAAGATATTCCCTCTAGGAGAATTATGACAACTTTGCAACGACATCGTACCCATAGTGGATTATATCAGAGATACCTCACAAAAATTTTATGAATTTAAACTCTCTGATTGTCCATTAAAAGCCAGCATTACACAAATAAGGGAGTATAACGCGCCATTTTGAATACAACACAAATTACCGTACCAAACGCTACCAATTTTCAGACAACATATTTAGATCACGTTCCTCCCACAAAAAAAATGGGAGGACATGCCCACATCATGAAAGGGGCACCAAGAATTCAAAATTTTTCTCATTTTTCTCTTATTTTCCTTTTGTTCTTTTTTTGTTATCAAAACTCTCCACAAAATGTATTCCAAATTATACAAACCTACAACAATCAGTAAATTATGGCACATTATTATATTCAATAAATATCAATATACTCAAAAATAAGCGGAGTTAGACATTCCTGCTGGACAATTTCCTATTGTTTAGAGGCGAGCTTTTTACTATGCAGTTTGGCTCGTCGTAGCATTACCAAAATTCAAACTTTATGTACACAATTTTTTACAATTTACCTCTTTTATTTTTGCATTCTTTAAAGTTTTTGTATCAACGACGCATGCTTTTGCATGTGTCGTTTATTTTATATTTCAAGCGTTATTATTATACACTTTAAAATGTTTATATTTTAGGTGTTGTGTTACTGTTTAATATTTTTAGTTCTAAGCCCGGACCGTCCCCGCTCCGCTCGACCTAGCAACTGCCCCGTCACCACCTTACGGTGGGATGATAGGTCAACCACGAACAGGGTGTCCGGCGACGATGGTAATACAATCTGTTTATGTTTTAATATCAATAAAATTGTTTTGAATTGAAACTGAATTAGTTATTTAGTGTCCATCGTGACAATTTTACTGTAGGTACTATAAAAAAAGTAGTTACCAGTACAACAGCAGATGTTATGGTATCTAATAGAGCGTTTAGTTGAGAACAATATCCGATTTTTTTTGACATTTTTAGAACAAGTAAGTAGCGAGCTTCAGACAAAAATTAAAAACTGTGGATATTTTCTCACCACCCTGTTCATGTAGGGTTAAAGGAAAATGTACCATTACTTTATAAATTGCAAGGATTACTGAACAATTCTTGATGCATGTAACATTTAATTCTCACTTATTTGTTTATTTCATCGCCTACTAAAAACCATCCGTAATAGTTATTGGCTAATTAATTGGATACCTAAAATCCGAATTCAAGACCTCAAAATAAAAAAGAGTGTCCTACGGAGGTATATCGGAAACTCTTTCTTAAAGACTTAAGCCCCTCCAAAGATGGAAGCAAAAATTAGGTTTTTAACTTTTTTTTCAAATTTGGAAAAATTATAAAAAATAAATTTTGGTAGAGATTTTCTGCTAATAGGAACGCTCCTAAAGGATATTTTTTTCAATCATCCGTTATCGGTAAAACGGATGAAATTATTTGATTATTCGAACTTTTTAAAGGACCCAAATTTTATCCTTTAAAAATGTGCCTTAGAAAAGTTGCTTCATTTAGATACCCATTTGTCTGTTTTATTTTTTTCATCGAACTTTTTGAATAAAAAAAGTAATCTCGATCATCTCGATATTATGTGTAAGTCAAATTAACATAAGTATTTACATTTTTCATTTTTATAATTCCATGGCATAAAAATATTTTTATGAACAAAAAAATCTTACTTATTAAATAAATATATGTAATAATAAGAACCTAACTTAATCCAAGAAAAATGATGAATCCGTATGTATAATGTCAATTGGCATTCATTTCTAATTATTTTTGAAGTTATACACGCAATCCTGTTTCTGGAACAGATTAAGTGCTAAATTATGCATATTTAGCAAGTTTCGTGAAAATTCCGCACTAATTACCAGATTACATGTCATATCCGACTTTGCATTATTGTAATTGGATTACACGGTTCGATATGAGTGCTTGGAGTTAAACTACTGGTAATTTAATTTTAACTTTGAGTATTGGGGCAGAACATGGGCAGAAATAGAGTGACAGGCTCCGGAAATAGTAAATTATACTAAGTCTTCTTATTATATAGGACAATTGCTTCAATGAGAAACACTTGTGTTATTAAATTCTTATTTAAATAATTAATAAAATGAAAACATTGTTGATTAGACAGACAAAGACCTAAAACTTTATAAAAAATCAGACATTTTAAAAATATTAATACCATAATTACTAACCATGCATGTAAAATGATAAAACCAATTAACCACCTTAGATAATTTAATTTCATTTTAAAATGTTAATACGTAAACTGGTTTTATCGGAAAACATAATATGACAAAAACAAAAAAAGTTTTATTTTTACACTAACCAAATTTGGGGGTGACGTCACACTATGTTTTCCTTATAACTCGTGAATGTCTGAAGATACCTAAATTTTGTAAAGACAATTGAATGTATTGTAGAATATAACACTAACACACACATGCATTTTTAATCACAAGGGTAAAAGAATATAACTAATATTTGTTGTAATGTTCCGGAATTAATCTCCGGCGCCTCTCATTAAAAAAATCATTTGTATTGTGAGAAGGACTGACAGATGTAATTGGCGCATACTTAAAATATGTGAACTTTTTCAGAGACTCCATATTTGTCTTGCGTAGAAAAGTATACTCATTTAAAAGTACATCAGTCACCCCGCAGTCCGATGACCGGAAATTCAAAAACAAAAAAAAAATAGTTACGAAAAATTTTTAAAAGGTCGAATATGGTAAATATGCAAAGCATAAAATGGCAAAACGAAAAAGTCCTTATAACTCTTGAAGGCATATCGAAAAAATAAATGAAAAATACCCCGTCAAACCTACCGCCGAATTTTGGCAACCTACTATCATGTGCAACAGTCTTAAACCCGTTGGATGGAAAACAAAAAAGTTTTTGTTGGCTGGCCACAGGTAGGTGCGGTAATTGCTAGTTAGACTCTGCTCTAAAGACATTTGATTAGTCCCTTGTTAAGGGCTACTCTGAGGTAGAGGTTTCAACCCCTTACTTAACGTCCTTCTGGTTCCTAAATTTTACTTCCTCACCCCTTAAAGTGAGGAAGTTATGTATTCGTGAAAATTTTTTTTTTTAAATTTTTATTGCATTTCTGGACGAATCTCGACAAATTATGACGATACACAAAATTTCAAACAGAAAAATTTTGTGTCTGTGTGTCTGTGTTCGCGATAGCAGCTACAGGTTTTGAGATAAAGCTTTCAAATTTGGTACACACATTCTAGAGGTCAAGGAAGAGATTGAGCTGCGGTTTTTGTTTATAGAATACCTCCAGTCCTCTTCGAGTAAGCGTTTATAATAAATTGACTATCAATTTTGGATATTACCGAATTCGCTGACAAAAATTACAAGGCAAGATATATTGTGTCAAACATTTACGCGTTGATACATGACATACTACCAATCCTACTTTTGACGTCATCAGTACTTAAATTCCGAGCTCTAGAATGAATCTCCTAGTAAATTTACATTAAATATAAAATATTTTCCTATAGAGGGTTGGAACTTTTGATATGACGTCACACACTTAGGTCGTTTCCAGAAACACCAAGAGACTCGGTATACATAGATTATTAAAACAAGCTAAACAAGTTTTAATCGTTTCCAGATAATGTCAATGTAGTTGGAGAAACGCGTGCTTAAATGATAACACAGCCCCACAAAAAAAAAAAATTTCTGACCTAGCAACGAGACGAGTATATCCTTATGTATTTTTGATCGCTGATTCCGAATTCGGGGTCAAACAAAGCCATACACCCCCAAAAAAAAATTTTAGAGCCAAAAAACACTCCCTGTATAGGGATATGAGATAACGCTCTGAAAATGATGTTATCATTTTAATCAATCGCTTTGTTTAATATTTTCGGGAACAATTGAATGTATTACGATAAAAATAAAGGTAAATTATAGCGTTCACCCTATCGGTATGAAACGCACCCCCCATAGAGTGTGAGAACCACCCTCATCTGCCACCAAACCAATTGATAACGAGAATGACTGAAAAACATTTAAAAATGTTTAAGTTTCGTTAGTTTTGCAATAAACTGACGTAGAATTCACGTAATACCCCTAAACTACCCCTATATCGTTATGAAAAACAACCCTTAACTTCACATGATAGCAGACTACTGTTGGTCTCTGAAAAGAGACACGAAAGAACAACACAAATGACAGTCAGTAAGAAGATCGTTTGAAAATAAAGTTAAAAGATACCATAAAAAAAAAAAGATTAGAAAAGAAGAATTAAAAGCTACTAACGTAAGAGTACTTCTCACCCCCTTCAGGGATGCGTTTTATACCCAAATGGTGTTAAGATTGGTGACAAATGACTGCTAATATCCTAGCTATAAGGATCTCTGCAAATAAGAACATCCATATAATGAAATAGTTATCAAATTTTATGTTTTTTTCCTTTCTATTTTCTGTAATTGAAGTTAAGGGTTGTTTTTCATAACGATATAGGGGTAGTTTTGGGGTATTACGTGAATTCTACGCCAGTTTATTGCAAACTAACGAAACTTAAACATTTTTAGATGTTTTTCAGTCATTGTCGTTATCAATTGGTTTCATGGCAGATGAGGGGTGATTCTCACCCTCTATGGGGGTGCGTTTCATACCGATAGGGTGAACGCTTCAATTCACCTTTTATTTTTATCGTAATACATTCAAATTTTCCCGAAAATATTAAACAAAACGATTCAGGGGGTGTTTTTTTGGCTCTAAAATTTTTTTTTGGGGTGTACGACTTTTTTGACCCCAGATTCGGAATCTGCGATCAAAAATACATACGGTTATACTCGTCTCATTGCTAGGTCAGAAAACTTTTTTTTTGTGGGGCTCTGTAATTAACTATTGCTGCCCAATAATGAGCCTTTATACATAAATGTGAACATTCATGATACAATAAAGATAAAGATAGAGCTATTAGGATTCAAAAACAAAATAAAGATGTAGTGCCATATAGTGTTTCGGAGTTATTATTCCTCGTCGGTAGCATAGCTAAGGATGGGATAGATCAAGAACAAAACTAACATAAGGCTGAAAAGTACAGTATACAGTACTCCATTAGTGCCCTCATGTTCCCATGTACCACATTTGGAGCCTCGATGAACACAGTCGACACATAGAGCTCTATGTGTACTACCTATTTCCACCTGGCACCTACAAACAAAATAAAGATAAGATTTTTTTTCATGATACAATCATACTTGAACATCAGTTCATTTAACACAAATCCAAAACCTAAAAATTATTTGATGACTTTTGCGTCATCATTTGACAAGTCCAGTGCATACTATGCAGGTCCAACTATAATTAAAGACTATATTTATCGTGTACGACTCCTGCAACACCATGTGTCAACTACGGTGTAGACTATGCAGGTCGAAATTTAATTAAAGAATATGTTTATTTGATTTGCATTTGATTTGGCGAAACACGTCAACCTTGTTTCCAAGGGGGACATATTTTAATGTAATACTTGTATACATATCATAATCCCTCTACTCTACACGGCCACCCCCTCAAAAAAATTCAAATGGCAAAGGGGGTCGAGTGATACATCTTTTGAAAGATCTTTCAATTCTCTACATAACTGTGTATTTTTTTAAACTTTTATCGAATCGTTCCTGAGAAATAATTGTGTCATTATTTTCGGTTCGGGAAATTAAAATAAAAGAAGCAGTTTAAATTATCGTATACATTATTCAAAATGACCCCCACCGACTTCCATACAGTAGTATAATCTGTCTTGGAATTCTGTACGAACATTTCTGAACACATCTGGTGTCAATAAACGGCATTCTGAAACAATTCTTTCACGTAACTCTTCCAGAGATGCGGGTTTTGTTGCAAATACCTTCGATTTCAAATGTCCTCATAGAAAGAAATCCAAGGGAGTTAAATCGGGTGACCTAGCGGGCCACTCCACAGGACCTCCTCTTCCAATCCATCGCTCAGGAAACCGATTATCCAAAAATTGATGGATTGCTATAGCAAAATGTGGGGGTGCCCCATCCTATTGAAGAAACAGTTCGCCCGCTATAAGATTATCGTCTTCTGCGAGGTTTTGGGTAATCATTGGGGCGATGTTATTTTCTAACAGATCGAGGTACCTATCGCCATTTAAATTGTCAGGAATTAAAAACGGCCTGACAATGTGATCCACTAAGATACCAGCCCAAACATTTAACTTCTGAGGCCTTTGGGTATGTGTTTCCATGAACAAATGTGGATTGGTTTCACTCCAATACCTACAGTTGTGCCTGTTTACCTCCCCATTTAACTGAAATGTCGATTCATCAGAAAAACACGTATGGACAGTAGATTGGCAATACTGTTTAATTGTTCACTAAAAATCTCACAGAATTCAAGCCGACGATCGGGATCATCTTCGTTTAATTCGTGTACCAATTTAAATTTATCTGGATGAAATTTGTGGGCCTTTACAATTCGATGAACACTGCTTCGTGATACACCGAAAGCCTCAGCTACTTTTCTGATCGATTGAGTATTATCCATCTGCAAATGACCCAGAACTGCCACTTCGACTGCTTCATTCCTAATCGGTCGCTGAGGTTCATGCTTTTTGTTTCCTACAGAACCTGTTTCCGTAAATTTTGTCAATGATTGTAAAACATACTGAGAACCAACCCTTCTATCTGTGTGATTTCTATTAAATATGCGCTCCATAGCTCTAGCACAATTATTGTTTTTAAAATAAATGCTGACAATTTCTATTCTCTCCTGAAGGGTATAAACCATTTTTAGAACTGACTCTGGTAAAATGTATCTCGATTTAAAATTGGTTGTGAACAAATTAATGTTCAAGGTCTATCAAATACTTATGAGTCTTTTATTATTCTAAAACTAAACGGACAAGGAAAGTGTTTTTTGTCGAAAAAACTCGTGTTGATTTGAGATCACTAAAAAATGTAGTTTTTTTTTATAAATTCCAATACCCAGTGCCGTGTATTTTAGATTTTTTAAACGATTTCGATTGTGTGTAATCATCAAAAATAAAATTATTTTCCTTAAGAACGAATCAATAAAAGTTAAAAAAATACACAGTTATGTAGGGAATTGAAAGACCTTTCAAAAGATGTATCACTCGACCTCCTTGCCATTTGAATTTTTTTGAGGGGGTGACCGTGTAGGGTAGAGGGATGATGATAGGTATACAAGTATTACATTAAAATATGTCCCCCGTAGAAACAAGGTCGACGTATTTCACCAATTTTTCAAAAAATTTTATATCCAAAGTTATTCAGGGTGCCTACTTTTGATTGAGACACCCTGTATATAAGACTTTGAAAGGCAAAATATTATAAGATTTTCTTTGCGTAATTGTTGGACAGTAAAATAATTTATAGGTGATATTTTAAAAATATTCCTTTCAAGTGTATTTTTTCTTTTTCTTATAGTAACAGTACTTCTCATTAGAAATTATGAGCCACATAAGATTAACACATTTTCGTTAGCCTCAGTAAAATAAATCATAGAGTTAATTATATTATACATTCATAAGGAATCGTAAACAAAGCAACCTGGTTATTAACTTTAATAAATGTCATTCGGTTAATTAAATTTATTTGTATTAAAAAATCTAATTAGTTAATATTGTGAATGACAATATTTTTAATTCGAACCACTAATGTCACCGATTTCGGAGTAATATTTGATAATAAAATGCAATGGTGTACAAATAAATATCTTAATTGGTTTAGCTATTAAGCAATTCATTTTTTCCAGGTAATATTGCTGTTCTGAGTACACATATGTATATAATACACATTTGTATATTCTAAGATAAAGCTTGGTGCATATTTTAGATTCCATAGTAAAAGAAAGAAATATTAACAGAGTATAGCTGGGGAAAGTGGAAACAATTTTAAACAAATTTTTAATTAAACAAAAAAAAATTGTTGCCTATTTGTTAATCATATACGAAGGGTTTTTAATATAGTGGACCTCGTTTTGTGGTTGCGATTTTAGATCACAATAACTGTCATGTTGGAAAAGGATAAAAAATCGGTCTGAAGTGAATGAAATTTGTTTGATACTGAACGAAACGTACCCTAAAAGTTTCACTTACACAGAGTTAAAAAAAAACATTAAATTGAACACCATTATACAGAAGGGGATTACACATTTGAAGACAGCGGACACACACCCAGTTTTTAAGTGTGTTGAGAATCATTTCTGCATTGAAAAAAATTTCAGTTCCTCAGCAAAAAATCGGAACCAGGATCCCAGGATGAGAGGCAAATGTCATTACCTCTTACCAAGGATTCATAATTATATGCTTTTTCACAGGGGCGTGCGGTGAGTTTTGATACAGAGGAAGCAGTTTGTGATATAGGGTGATGGGTAGTGCGAAGCCCCGAGCGAAGCGAGGCAAAATTTTTTTTTAAGAAAAGGGGCGTGGCTTCCGTATACTCATTTTAAAGCAAATGTCGAAAGCCGCAAAGTTATGACATGTAGAAAAAAAGTACAATTGTAGGACCGCCACTCCTCAATAAACATAAAACATAGAAGCACCACAAAAATTAGACAACCCCCGATTCCAAAGCCGAAGCTGCACGGGCGAGGGTTATACTTATGAAAAAAACGCAGACACACAACCATACCCACCGACATTGCCAGTGCCGGTGGCGGGGATCGAACCCGCAGCGAAATAAAGAGTTTGTTCAGTCACACTTGCCATCGTGCACTCTCTAGCCAACTATAAATCGAGCCGGCTAGTTAAGTAGTTAACATGCACATACCTACCTATTTATAATGTAGTTTAATCCGCCTCTCCCTTTTTTGCGAAGTAGGAAATAACTTCGTCGTAAAAGTTTGAATTTTGGTTTGATATTGTTCAAAATTTCGATAAAAAGTCTTCGATATGAAGTTCTATGATCCACTATAAATTTAGTTCGTATTCTTTTTTCTTTGCGGCTCTAAATTGTCATAACTAGTTTGCTCCCAGAACTTTTCAAATTCATTTCTTTTGTTACAAATCAAATTTTTAAATTCTTCAATTTTTTTTACACGAAATTCAACGCCATTTGATTTATTTTGCAGAATATTGAATAAATTGTCAGTAAATGGGAATATTTCGGAGAAAATATTTAACAAAAAAAAAAATCAAAGTCTCTTTTCAATGAATCTAAGTAACCTCTGGATCCATTCAAAGTCTCAGTGTCCCAATAATCTTTGCGTTGTAAAATATTTTCAAATAAATCAATTAGAGGCTGTCAATATTCAGAAACAGTTTGTACTAGCCTCCCATTTTAATTCCATCGTGTTGGAGCAACTCTGGGTAGTCTCTTCTGTACTTCCAAATCTAAAGCTCGTGTCCATTTTGATAATTTTGAAAAAAAGGCAGCTATTTCACTAATACTTGAAAAAAATACTTTGCACTCTTTAAGACACGCCGCAGATTGAGCAAAAACTAAATTTAATCAATGCACAAAACAATGTACAAATATTGCATTCTGAAAAGTCTCTTTTACTTTGGCCTGCAGGCCCCCCAATTCACCAGCCATTACAGCGGCCCCATCATAACTTTGGGCAATAAGTTTAGCACCACACTGTAGATTATCGACTATCTGACAAACTATAGCTGTTCTCTGCGTTGTTATGTCTAAAAATCCTAAAAAGCGCTCTTGGACTTTCCCATTTGGATTTATGTAGCGTACTGTGATTGATAACTGACTAATATTCGTAATATCGGTTGTTTCATCTAACATAATTGCAACAAAAGGAGCTTTTTTTATTTCTTACTTGATCTTTTCTAAAACAATATTGCTTATCGACTGAATCAAATCATTTTGAATATGATTTGATGTACCGCGAAATACCGTGGAGTGTTCCAGATGGTTACTTAAAATTGTATCGTATTTTGCTAATAAATCAACTAAATTGATGAAATTGCCCGTATTAGCAACGCTCCGAGTTTCAGTATGACCTCTAAATCTAAGTTCATTTTCGCCGAGAAAACAAACAATGTCAATAAGTCTTTTTAACACCTCGATTTTTTTTTACAAGGTCATTATGCTTACGGTCACTTTCTTTCAACTGCTGATCTAATGAATGCTCAATTCGTGATTTTCCAAATGTTTTTTTCTTTCAGTACCGCTCGCAAATGAGTTACACACTTACCGTCCCTCTTTGTCACTTTGTGAATGTTGTTTAAATCTGAAAAGCCATTTTTATTCCAAACACCTTTTTCATTTGTAAAAAGTACACATGGCCAACAAAACAATTTACACAAATTTTCACATCCCGTTAACCACTGATTAGCACTGTACATTTCAATATTAAAGTACCTATAGCATGATTTAACTTTCGTTTTTAAAAGTTTTAAATCAGGTGTTGGTCTCCCGTTTCTAATAATATCCAGTTTATCTTGAAACGAATATGTTGAAAATCCCATTTTCAACAAATTGCACTCACACAAACGCAAATAATATTTTCCACATTGCTAGGACCAGCTTCCAAATTGAATAAGCAATTCTAAAACTGCTTATACGCGCACTAATGTTCAACGTTTTAAAAATCACTCGTCGCCTCACCACAGGTTTAGAAACACTAAAAAAGTTTTTACAAATATAGCACAAAAGCTGAGAATTATACTAGGTAGATTAATATTAAGTATAATATTAAAATCGATATTAAAATTGAAATTAAAATCAATAAAACAAAACGCATTACGATGCTATACGGCTCAGATATCAAGATTATGAAGTGGGGATGGGATGCATTTCAAGAAGTTGCTTATATCGAGGTCACGCGAGTTCGTGTTGGCTCGGTTAATAGAGTGCGTCGTCGTTACGGTTTTATCATGCAACATTATCTCAGCTGTTGAAAAGCAGAGCCGTGTCTATTGAAATTGGATAAAAGTAAATTTTAATGATTAATATATGTGATAAATATTAATTAGGTTCTAATTATGTGTTTTTTTTAAATAATCCCAGGGGAAGCACTGCTTCCCTTGCTTCCATGGACCGACCGCCACTGCTTTTTCATTTTTCTATGAAAGGGCAATTTTCAAAAAATAATGAATATACCATAAATTTTTTAACAGCAAATTTATGGAAAATGTTTGATTATGGTGTCACAACATTATATTTTATATTATGTGTCATGTACCCTCTCTCGAATTGTTAACTTATAAGTACTCATAAAATATAGTTTAAAATAAATGACGTGTTGCGATTGCCAGCGTTTAAAATTTATAGGGGGACCAAATCAATTCTAGAGGGTCCTACACTAATATAGCGTTAAATTTGTTATTGTAGAAAACTAGTTATAATGAGGATATCACATCTATTTTAATCATACCAAACAATGTGAACAGATCAATCTTAACAAACGTTTAAGCACTTCTAAATTAAGAAGTACCAGAGGTGGCTTTTTATTTTATTATATTTCTAGTTTTGCATTTCATATCCACTATGTTATTTAATTGCGCATGTGTAAAGAGACACATAAAAAAAAGGTTAACATATCAGTAGTGCATGTATGCAATATAGATTTATCAAATCATTAGACAGATTTTGAAACCTTCAAAGAAAGTTCTCGTCTCTTTTTAATACTACCAAATATAATTTTGTTCATAGCTGAAAAAGAGATTTCTAAAACGGGAATAAAGTAAACAGTATTTCTAACTATGATGTATACTTCTTTCTTATTTATGTGTATCCAAGAAATTAATTACAACTTTTCTACTAATTATTTTTTTCGTCTTATTGATTTCTTAAATAAACAAATAGCTCAATAAATTTTAAAATCTCTTTTTGTGCCAATGACAGTTTAATAACGTCTTTTCGTGTTTTCTAACAAATTATCAAGTATGCGTGTTTTCTATAAAATTATCAGGTATGTATTGAGGAATTTCAGTCCACTGAAAGAGTATCTTCCTCAGCTCCTAGAGGTTTCCATTCCAGGCCTATGATCGTCCGGTCTAAATTATATCATGGCTCATTCATATTCAGTTAGGTTCAGGTCTGGGGAAATAGGAGGGAGTGGTGATAAATGTTGAATGCATTTTTCACTGCATTTAGAACGGACCGTGCTTGATGTAGAAATATACAAATCATTCCTCATGAATATGTCAATGATTTCTAAGTAATCTAGGCCTTATCTAAGCTCGAATGAATCTCATCAGTACAAAATACTAAACCCTGCACATAAACCCAATGAATCGGATATCATGGCCACTGCAATTGTGGTCCCTGCGCACTAGATTTAGTGAAGCCCTTCTACAAACTAAATTGGCCTCTATCAAAAGCCTTGTAACGGCGTCTATCGAAATTTTAGTGAAATTAAGAAGTCTTCCACCAAGTTGTCTCCAAGTTGATAAGGGGTCTCTATAAGCAGAAATCGTTAAGAAAAAGATGTGAGACATTGTCAGTATCATGTCTGACATTGATAAAACGGTCGATATATTATTATCAAAAAAAATTCCTTTTGTTTTGAAAACGGAATCAGAGTTTTCCGAAATGTTAACTTGTGTCATCTTAGATATTTGACATTTAAGTTTCATTCTCAGGTTAATATTTTTTGAGTGTGAGACAGTTTCTGGGCAGAAACATGTTTTCACAAAGCCAACCTCTGACTAATCCTTTTGGTGCAGAAGTCTATTTAACATGTTTTAAACAATTTATAAGACAGTGGCTTAGTTCCCAAAGAAGGTGCGGGGAAACGTTATAGGATGCGACAAATAAATAATTATAGAAAATATCGGGAAAGAGCAATTTTTATTTATAATTCTCCCTGGAATAACTTTCAAATATAATACTGAAAATTACAAACTGTAGAAAAATAAGGTTATTTGTTTACTGTCTTCCAAATAACATAATTAAACCAATACATAATAGTTTATGTATTGGTTTTTCAGAATCAAGCACGGTGATTTTTTCAGAGTCCTCTTCAACTAGGTACTTCATAAATATATGAGTGCAATAACATCACTAGAAAATTCTTTATTCTTTAAAAAAAATGACCTTGTATTTGTATGTATAGGCAATTAAGGTGTCTATGTATGCGAATTATGTAACATATCTGAGACTATTTCCTTTATCAAATAAATCATCACACATGAAAAAATTATTTTTTGCAAGATAGACCTTTGACAATAGCCGTGAACTTAATTGCTTCCTCCCCATCATCGTCGTATTTTCCCACAAATTGTGCACAACTGACAGATACGACAAACATAGTACCTAAACAACTATATATGTATCTATAAGTCGGGCGTATTCAAAACATCATGATCACAGACAGGCCAACAGACAGAGAAGCTCTTTTAAAATATCTCTTTTGATTCAGTAAAGATTTAAAATTTGCATTTCTATTAAAATTTAAATATCGATGATTTTAACTACATGTTATAATTACTTAAAATTAACTCCAGAGTAAAAACATTGCACAACCTGAAAAAAGTGAATTGTAATTTTACACCAAAACTCATTCTTCATGGTGATCAGTTTTGGAGTTTCTTAAAATCCATCTTTTAGATAGTTTTCCTTATAGAATTTTAATGATCGTTGAGTGTATTCAGCAGATCAACTATTGTATAAGTGTTGGGCAACAATTGCCTCTTATTTATTATTTTCTGATCGAGACTCAATCAAGCTTAGCATTATCTTAGCGGTTGAGTCGACTGAATGCACACATTGACACTAATTAATTGACACTTATTATATTATTACGAACAAATACGTGTTTCCTGTTGAGCCAGGAAATAACACTTTGTATATTCGATAGTTGAGATGAATATAATTGTGTTAGACTGTTAGTAATTGCCACTAGTGTATTCTTGGTCGCCAGAGAGAAAGTTGTACTGCCTTTTACGAGTCTTTGTAACATCCTACTGCTGATAGTTTCCATATCGCGCGGCAACATCATAGAATATATTCTTCATTCTGTGTATGGGCGGTGCATATACAGTACAAATTGATTCATTAAGACCCCTTTGTAGAAAATCTATTAGTGGTGATTTGATGAATTGATAGTCTCCTAATTAAATTAGAGTCAGTCTTAGCAATCAATTTAGTATTAAGTAGCCGCTATGAAATAAAATTTTGTAAGGTGCGAATTGTGAATGTCTTCAAGTAAGATATAAATACATATAAAATAAATAATAAATGTAATAATAAAAATAAGCAGTATCCTCGTACAAAACAATTCAATAAAAGTAATTATAAA
The DNA here is from genome assembly GCA_029963845.1 of Rhamnusium bicolor. Lineage (NCBI taxonomy): Eukaryota > Metazoa > Arthropoda > Insecta > Coleoptera > Cerambycidae > Rhamnusium > Rhamnusium bicolor. Next base: position 820,464 of record JANEYF010003191.1, read on the forward strand.
GGGATTTATTAAAATTTTGATAAATTGCTTTTTTTGCGTTTAAAAGTATTACAGAAGTTCGTCAAATTTCTAGAAGTATACACAAAGACACAGGAAGGTTTATTTATGTGGTTGTTATATCTAGATCTAAAAGAGTGGTGGAGTCTTGAGATTTAATCTTATATATCCAGTTTTATGAACATTTTTAAACTTGTTACTCTGTGGTATTTAGTAGTTACTTAATGATATAATTGCATTATTCTTTTTCTGAATTCCGCGTCCCGAGTCATAATCTTAAAAGGCTTTGACATCCTTACAAAGTATCCTTAAGAATCTAGTGCTGTATTATATTCAATCAAAATATTCTTATTGGATGTCTAATGAATGATATGAATAACAAATATCATTTCCTTGATTTTCGCAAAATTATGAGCACCTTCTTTAGAAATGTATTATTAATGAAAAATAGTCAATGAAATATAATATTATGATCGTCATGTTCTCATCTCTGCCTGTAGTATGGTGATATAAATATTTAAATTGTTTGCCTTACAAAATTAAATTATACGTTCTGATTGAATTGTAATTTAAATGAGTTAATATTAATAACTACCGTTATTATTCTAATTTTATTACAAAAATGTTACCAGACAAATGTATTTATTGCTGTAAAATATTGGTTTTCTGTACAATATCCAAAACTTAACCACACATTATTATAGTAAAAATGTATCAAACGTATCATGAATATTGTAAAATGTAGTAATAATGGATTAAGTGCGTATTTTTGAAGGTTGTATTTAAATTGAAACTTCATCTTTGAAAACTAAATTATAATAATAAACAATAAGAGAATTTCAAGCTTTGGCCTTACGGCTACATTATACTAATATATTAATTACTGGATCCGCAACAGTTGGACAGAGAGAGAGAGAGAGATATTTATTCATATATATATATATATATATATATATATATATATATATATATATATATATATATATATATATATATATATATATATATATATATATATATATATATATATATATATATATATATATATATATATATATATATATTTTAGTACTGTTTGTAAAAATATCAAAAATCTGGTAGTTACCGAGTTTTATAAAAAAACCCGATAGGTAAAGATTTTCTTAGAAACTCGGTATCTACTTACTTTTTAACTTGCTGCAGCGTATACTGTTTTATTGAGTCACTATTTAGTTACAGCAGCATTGTTTAAACATGCTAGTCAGCTGCATCTTTCAGGCAGATAGCACGACGAAATTAGAAACAAACATGTTTTACCAAAGTTAATAAGTAAAGTCTAGTGGATTAGGCCCCAAAAGTTTAATTTCAATGTATGGTTTTTATATTTTACACCCAAGCAACATTTTACCAACTACCAACTACTTTTTCACTAATTCCGACGTCAGAATTATTACAAATAATAGTCGAGTAATAACTTAAATTTTGTAGTTGTAATACGACGTCGAACCAAACATTGCGTCAACCTCGCAAACCTACTGCTTAAGTCTGGACGATTTACCAACGTTGATTTGCCGTTAGAAAACGACTTAATAAGGTTTGATATGTTTTCAAGTCATTATCCAACGTTGATGAGACGTTGACAACTGACTAAAATTGGTATGGTTATATTTTGAATAACTTACCAACGTTGGTTAGACGTTGACAGCTGGCTAAAATAGGTATGGTTAAATTTTGAGTAACCTACCAACGTTGAGTAGACATTAGTGACTAACTGAATAGGTCAAGTTTGTTATGGAACACTTGCTAACGTTGGTTAGATGTTGGTTAGTGGCTTAATAGGTTTGGTCCTTTTTAGTTATTAACCAACGTTGGTTAGACGTTAATGATTAACTTAAGTAGCTCCGATTAATTTTTCGGTAATACACCTACTTCGGTATAACGTTGGTAACCGACTTGATAGGTAGCTACATTCATCCCAAGTAACATTTTACCGACTACCGACTACTTTTTTATTAATTATAAGGTCAGAATTGTTACCAGTAATAGTCAAGTAGCGTCTTAAATTGTATAGTTATGATACAACGTCGGAGCAACGTAACTTGAACCTCGCAAACCTATTATTTACATCTAGCACATTTACCAACGTTGGTTTGATGTCAGAAATCAACTTAATACGTTAAGTGTGTTTTTAGATTATTATCCAACGTTGATTAGACGTTGGTAACTGATTAAGTAGATTTAGGTAATTTTTGGGTAACATTCCAACGTTGGTTAGACGTTGCTGACTGACGTAGTCGTCTAGCAACGTCGGCTGGACGGTGATGTTAGGCTTTTGGGCCTTGGTCTAACACAACCTCAAAATTAGTATCGATAATTCAGGTATTTGTAGATATTTAGCAAAGATTTATACACCATCTGCAACAGGCGGTCGATATTATCGCGATTGTTTGGAATGAACGTTAGTGTTAGTGCAGATTTCTGCACCAAAGCCTACTAAAAGTTGGTAAAATTATTTAACCGTGACGTCGCTGTTAGTAAAAATAGTTGCACTTATTCCCGCCTTCGCCATATTTCTGGTTCCACAGAAGGAAATAATAGGCGGCCATGTTGATTATGTGTACAATTATTTTAAATACACAAAATTTGCCTCTTTTTTCAAATAAAGTAAGCAAAAAAAGTTTTTATTTACTCGTAAAATTAATTAAACAATATTTCAATTGTGCTTTCTTTGGAAAGGGAAAATATTTTTTTGAAAGAAAAAAATAAAAATAGTACTTTCGTTCTTAAAATAAACATTATTCTTATGGGTTCACTATATTTTTCGACCTACTTTATACATATGTATCAATAAAATTTCTTTCGTTTCAGTTTTTACCTCACCAGATTTATTTAAATTTTATTCGAAGTATTTTGTATATAATACTTACTCAATGATAAACACGCCTTATCCATTTTATATAAATAGATAAGTACGTCAAGTAGAATAATATACAAAATTGCTTAGTTTCACTACCTACACCCGACTTTTATAAGTCAGATTAAGAGCAAATTTTAAATAAGGTTGGGAATAGCCTGACAACCAACTTAAGCCGACGTAAAATTTGGTGAACATTTGGTCGATAATCACAACGACTAAAGTCGGTCCTCTATGTCGAATCGACTCATGTTTTATTGACCAGATTAGTACAAATATGGGTCAGCCCGACGTTTTGTGTCCGTCGCACACCGACTTTTAGTTGCGAACAGCAACGTCGCGCGTCGGTTCGTCGTCATAATGTTGCTTGGGCAGCCTCTATTAGGTATGTCATTTGGTATATGCCAAAAACCAGCTGTCAGTATATAATTAATGGTATTGTCTGAACGTTATTTGTGACATTCTCTAAATTTTTCTTTTTCATTCTTGGGGCTTACTACCCTATGAATAATTCTTAGTTACCTAAAAATACAGTTAGTTAATCAGTATGATTGTGGAAAAATAAACTTCTGCGCTTGTGATTTTACATCAAAAGATTAGTAAGAGGGTCTTTTTTTGACAACTAATATGATAAAAATATAGATTATTTTTTTTGTATTAAATTAGTTGTCAAAAACACCCACTGACTTTTTTATTTAAAATTTCGTTCTGAAATTAAAAATTAGGCCAATTTCCTCTTAAGGGAATTTAAAGTTTTTGTAATATTTGAGCATTCTGTATAAAAGCACAGTTTCTCAACATGAATCGTGTTTTTTTAGGAAAGCAAAAACTTTTATGTAGAATAACTTTTTCCCGAAAAGTTGATTATTTTACCAATTTTACATCTTGCACACCCCATCCGCACACATACGCGGACATATAATGTGGTAATATGGAGAAATTACATTATTTAAATAATTATTTAATTTTACCATGATCAATAATACAAAATTACGTATACTCGCGTATAGATTATCGGTACTTGAGATTTCTTAATTCCATTCGAATTTAATTAGAGGTGTGAAAAGCTAATTTGAATAATTTTAAATAATCTTTTATTTCCCCGTCGACAAAATTTTCCTTGTGCTAGTCGTGCTTTAACAGTATTGAAATAATTAAAAATTTTATAAAATTGTTTATCCCTATGTATTCTTTGTGTTATTAAACACTGCGAAGGCATTTTTTCATGACATTCAGGATCTAATATTTACCTTTTTAAATAACCTTACGTTTCGACCAAATTTTTGCTCGTCTTCAGATAAAATCTAAATTAACATCTTACATTCACAAGTAACGACTAGATGAAAATACTAAAAGCAATTTACTAATTTAAAAGCCGTTTGCTTTAGATATTAAACTATGAATATGTCACAACAGCTACTCCTACGAGAATAATGAAAGAGGGACAAAATGTTTATTTTAATCCGTGCTTGTAACGGTGTTACTGTCTCCTTGATTTTTTTTATAAGAAAACAATTCTGGGTGTGGTAAGTCTTGCCAACTATTCTTAATCAAGCCATCCCGATTTCTCTTGTACCAAGTAACACGTCCTAATTTAAAGGCGTATTTTTTTATTTTCTTTGCCGCTTACTGTAATTATTCAGGAGAGTAATTTTGGATAACAACATTTTTGATCAATAATTATGATTTTTACAGAATTCATACCTCACACGGTTTTTTGAAATATTAAATATATTAATTATGATATTGACACTGAAATATTCAACTCAGCACTGACCAGTTTACAATCGGCAAAATATAATTTATAATACAAAATCCAAGTTTTGTTAAATAGGGGATGATGGGTAATATATATCATTTCGTTTTAAGGGCATCACCTCCAAAAAACCAAACGAATCTATAATGTAGTAACACAATGTTGATCAGAATGCAAGTGTCTGGAAACGATGACCTTGAACATAGTCGTTGAATGATAAGGTCACTTTAATTGTTTTATTATCACTCCCCTTCGTAGTCGCCTAAATTAATGTCAGTTTTGTAGGCACAAACAAACTCCGCTAGCACCCCTAGCAATATTTTACAAACATTAAAAATTTTCTCAGTGATTTATGTCTGTTGTTTGGCTTATTTTTCATTCAAACTATTTAAAGTTATACCTTTGTCTATACTCTATTTAGACAAAGGTTACATGGAATGTGATACTACCCACCAATAAAGAAAAACAATAAAATTAATTACTATAAACATTGGTTTGGAAATGCTTTCTTTGGGATTGAGAAATGAAAAAAAAATGCCTATTTTGATTACTAGACTTGTGGGAAAAACCTCGTACTTTTTTCTATACAAAAGTAAATTAAATGGTTTTAAATTGATGTGTTTTAACTGTATCACGGGGAATAATAACTTTAAGCTTGCCTCGAATTTCCTCCAAAGATTTTTCACTAAACTGTATTTTCTCACATACATTTTTTGAAATGTAAATGTGTAGCGGTTATTAGTCGCCATTATGGAAACGCATTATTAAAACAGAATTAATTCTTACGCCAAAAACTATATCAGTATAAAATTGACATAAAAATTTTGTCGATTAAAAAACTAAGTTGGGTTGATCAATGCGGCTTTTTGATTGGAAGAACAAGTGTGGAAAATATCTAAAAAAAAATTCGCAGGAATATAGAAAAAATCCTGTAAAATGGCAGTTTCTGATTGGTTCTTCGGAATATGAATGAAACAGTAACTTAAAAATATAAACACTTAATAAATTTAATACACTTGTGAAAATATTATTTCAAGACAATCTTGACTTATTTGTACATTTGTTACGATTTTTCAGAAATTTTATGTTGGATTTGAAAATTATGAAATGGAAGCAGAAACATATGCCATGAGAAACCTCATACCAACCAAAAATTGTAAAACCTTACGTTTTAAAACTCTTATCCTCATCACTTTGTATATCCGCATTCCTGACTATACATAAGAGGGCCACCTTCTGTTATAAAATTTTCATTGTAATGCAGCGGACGGTGTCCCGTAGAGCAACTTATTTAATTCTATGAAACTACCGGAAACAATTGACGTAGTAGTAGTTAAAGTCGAGTAAAACTGACCTAAATTCAAAAGGTCGTTAATTATATAATTCACTTAATAGCGAAGTAGTTGGGTATGGCTCAAATATTAAAAATATAAAATTATTAGCAAATTGTATGCAATTTTGAGGATGAACAGAGCAACCTGGATACAATCATTTAACGGGACATGCAAACATTCAAAATTAGCTGAATACTTGAATAGAATAATATAATACAATAATCGACATTCTACAATTCAATAAAGGATATACTTCATTTTAATTTAAAAGTCCTTTCCTTTGGGCGGAGAAACTAGACGAACAGGGAAAAACTTTTCAGTAAGAATGATGATGAGTTAAATAAAACTGAATCTTTCAATATAATGAATGTTATATACAACCAGGTCTTCAGTCATCACTCACTTTTCTGATTCAAATATTTCCCCAATTAAACAACCTGATTTGTTAGGGACACAAGAGGTGATACACCTAATACTCGAAGAAACTGGCAGCAAAGTATTTCCATAAACAGTCCTAGTCATCGATCAGAAAGTAAACCCAGGTATCTAGCCATGGGGAAAGAATTCTTAATGCCTGACTAAGCCTTAGTAGCTGAAAATATTTTAATCAATTATTTAATTTCAGTTTTGTGTGACTGAGATTGAAGCAATGTTGTATGAAAGAGTTGTATTAGTTCCCGAATGGGGAACCGATCCAATGCATTTAATCGATTGGCAATAATTCTTATGGTTTGACTAAACACTTTTATGTAATTAACTGGAGAAGTTTGTTACTTACTACTACAGAAATTGTAACCAAAGAAATTTTTGCACTGAATTTAAAAAAATGTGTTGAACAATATAGCAAAAATCCAGTAATACATGACATTCATGTTTTTTTTATGTCAAAAAAGGTACAAATTTATAAACAAAGCAGTTTCTTCTCACCTTCTTTGGGTATTAAACCACTGTCCATTGCAATTTCTCAAAAATTATGTATTTTATAGAAGAACCGCAAAATTAAAAAATTTTAAAGCATAAAAATATCTACAAACCTCTGTAATAAAATTTAGATATATGCCAACTTTGTGGTTGAAAGTGTTCCCAAGAAAAAATGTATAAGTTTAGGGTTAATATTGGCCAGATAAATAGCTGTATCTATTGCCAGAGTGAGCCACATGGATGCTGTTGGTTCGATTCCTTGTTTGTTTTTCTTCTAGCGTTTTAATTTTTCTTCTTTTCATTTGTTAAAACTGTTTTGAGTAATTTAACTTTATTTTATATATAGGCTGCAAGAGATTTTGTATTGATAAATTCGGTGTCAAATAAAAAGTAGATGTAGTTAATCATATAAGAATTGCTTCGACTGCGAGATACACTGCATCGAGGTCTTTAGTTTTTTTAATTACTTCCTCACCCCTCAGTGAGGGTCATGTATTCGTGAAAACAATTTTGAAAATTTTTATTGCATTTCTGGACGATTCTTAACGAATTATGATGATACACAAAATTTCAGACAGAAAAAGTTTTCTATGTGTCTGTGTGTTTGTGTGTCTGTCTGGTTCGCTATAGCAGCTACAGTGTTTGAGATAAAGCTTTCAAATTTGTTACGCACATTTTAGAGATCAAGGAAGAGATTGAATTCGTTGATGAACAATATCGGTCTAAAAAGAATATTAGTGACATTCCAATGTGACCATTTTGAAACGTCAAAATGTGAATTTTATGAAACGTCAAAAAAACGTGATTTTTTTGAAACGTCAGAGTGACTTTTTTTGAACCGTCAAAATGTGACTTTTTTGAACCTTCAAAAAATTATTTTTTTGAAACGTCAAAAATTACTTTTATTATAAACTCCACCACAAGTCGAGTTTTACTACGGTGAGGAAGTTCTGATCCCCAAGTAATTGGCAGCGGTTTTTTTAATTTCAATACATTTCTGAATAATTTCTCTATGAATATGCTCATGTGAAAAGTTATGGCATATAACAAATGGTGATATAGAAACTCTTGTTTTTTCTCACCCAATTATAATTGTAATGACTAGTTTCAAATCAATTTTTTAAATAACTTGATCAATATTTATGAAATATGGATAAACATTTTCTCTCATAAGATTACAACTAAATATGTTTTGAAACATGTACGCTAGTGGCTTTCCTAGAGCTTTGATACAAATTTTGAGTTCTTCGATAAATTCTAAAGAATATTCGTTCGATTTTTTGATATTATTTTTTGTGCATGAACTTCATACTGTAATACATATTAAGACGTGTTCCCTGCACGTAGTCATCACGCTAAAATATTATGTTCTTTTTTGAAAACATCTTCGTTATTTTTGAAGTTTACGAAAAGGTGTAAAGACCTTCATTAATTTTTTCCCTCAGAATTTAAATGTTTAATAATAAAAAAAAACTGCGCATCGCGCATGACATTTTAATTTGTTTTTTTAAATAAACCACCAAATATTTCAATTTTCCTCATTTTTCTGATTTCAAAAATATCAACATGTGATGTTATCTCAAACAGTTTTTGAGATATTTGGGTTTTGGTATTAAAATATTGTTCATGATTTGTTAAAATTGGTTACATTTGAAGAGAAGAAGAACTAACCATAACGGTTACTGATTTTTGAGGAGCATTACTTTGACGAGTAAACTTCGTCTTTATTACAGAAATGTAACTATTTTGTTTTCAAAGGCAACCAAGTTTAACAAAAATTATTAACGATATTTTAATACCAAAAACCAAATATCTCAAAAACTGTTTGAAATAACATGACACATGTTGGTATTTTTAAAATCATAATGAGGAAAACAGAATTATTTTAAAATATATTTATGTAAAAAATTCTATTTAAAAAACCAAGTAAGATGTCATATTTCTTAAACGCGATGTTTCTTTTTTTTACAAAATTTGAATTCTGCGAACAAAATTACGTCATGAAGATCTTTACAACATTTTGTAGCTTAAAAAATATCCAAGTTATTCCAAAAAGAACACTTTCGTATGATGATCCTGTACAGATTCACTAAAGCTCCATCCCCAGTATTCATCTTTTCAACGGTCTAACATTTTCATTTTTGAATTTAGAAATACGCTACTGAAAACTTGAAGTGACACTTAAAATTACAGGTTAATGGTTTGTAATAAAAATTTTGAAAAAAATCTTTCCACTCGATAAAACTGTCTAGAAATTTTGCTTGAAAAGACACGCTTTTAGCGCTACCAATAAATCACCTTCTCGTGTTGTGTAAATACAAAAGCTTGTTTTCTAAGAGATGCAATATCTTTGTTAGATGCATCAGCTCGTCAGAAACATTTAGGAATCGCTTGAAATCAAACGGTTTCCTTATGCCACATAGTAGTATCACAACCAAAAAGTACGTCAACAATGAAAATTGATTAATCAAATCTGCATGTTCTGTTCAATGTGTTAATAAACCATATTTTGAAATACTTGTTTGATTTTTTCTCAGCATAAGTACGAATCGCTGAGTGTAGTTCTCGAGTCATGTCACTTTACACAGAAATTTGTCCTTTTTATCGCCAGAGACTACTATTTTAAAGTTAGTATGTTAGCATTTTCATAATAGGGTCTTTTATACATAAGTTTGTGATTTTCAATTTTGCCCTGGTATATTTTTTCGCTAATTTGCATACTTTAATAATTTCAACAAACAGCTAACATATGTAAATAAATGTAAGGTATATAATATCATCAAAATACACAAAAAAATCAAACTTTGAACCACCAATGTACTAATAATATCAACTCAAAATAGGGACAAAATGAAAAAAATAAATGTTTAAATGACAAAAATAACAAATAGCTATGGCATCAGTATAAAAATTATAGAAATAATTTAACTAAATTATTAAAGAAATGGAAGCAAAATTATTATACAAAAGAACCAACTGATGCGAACAAAAACACAAACATATTTGGCAAATAATGAAAAACTGTCAGAAATTAATAACAACAACTACCATATATATGATCAAAATAATGAAATTAAAACAAATGCGAAGAAAGTTTCTGAAATTTTAAGAAAATATTTTTCTAGTGAAGGTGAAAATCTAACCAATAATATAAAATCAAATCCTCTATCAGAAACATTAAATATATCACATAAAAAGAAAATAATTAAAAACTATATTTTTTAAAACCAGTAAACACATATGAAGTATCAAAAACTATTGATAACTTAAAAAAATAATTCATCTCCCGGAATAGACAACATAACTACAAAGATACTTATTAAACATAATATCCTTAGTATCCTCGTATACCTGATAAATTTAACATTTCAAAATGGCCAATTTCCAGACTCATTAAAGCTATTATAAGTCCAATATTTAAAGGTGGTGATAAACTTATTACACAAAACTATAGACCAAATTCAGTAACTAGTAGCATTGCTAAAATATATGAAAAGTGTATGATCTATCGACTCCAGACGCACTCCATGCTTTATAAATTAATATAACTAAAGCAATTTGGTTTTAGGCAGATCTGTTCCACGGTAGACGCTTTATTCTGCTTTTCAAATAAAGAACATGAATGCCTAAATAAAAATGAAAAAGTTATTGGAATATTTTTAGATCAAGCTAAAGCCTTCGATAGTATATCACATGAATTACTTTTAGACAAAATGGAAAGATACGGAATTAGAGGATTAGCATTAGATTTGTTTAAAAGTTATTTATCAAACTGAAAAGCATTCGTCAAAGTTCATTAAGTAGCCCAGAGGTAGTAAAATATGGCGTTCCACAAGGAATAGTTTTAGGTCCGTACTTATTTTCATTTTATATAAATGATATGCTATATTAGATATGTGGTGATATCATAGCATATGCTGATGACATCACATTAATATTTCATTGCACAGATTGGTCTGATGTTGTTAAGAACAGTGAAGAAAAGGGGTTGTATAAAATCAAATGCTGGGTGGGCAATAATCTATTAAGCCTTAATTACTCAAAAACAAAGTTTGTTACTCTTAGTAACAGTTCGAGAATCTGGAATAGACACTTTAAAATATCAATCAAAATGTGACTTAATTAGCTGCACTTGCCAAAATGTAAATCATAATACCACGGACATGCAATATCTGGGTCTTTTACAAAAAGAAACTTTTTAAATAGAATAGTCACGCCGAATATCTTTGTGTTTTATAAACTACATAATATTCTTCCATTTAATATATTAAAAATGGCATATACATCATTAGTAGAATCTATACTTATGGTATCATAATATGGGGCAGAACATATATAATAACCTGTTAAAAAATCTAAAAATTACCCTAAAAATGGATACTTATAATTATACACACAAAAAACCGAGGAGATTCTACAGAGCAACTTTTCCTAGATAAAAATGTATTTAGTGTAAATAGATTATATATTTTTAATGTAGCCAAATATATTTATAAAAGCAGGGAACAGAGAATAGTAATTAATCACGCATACAATACAAGGCTCTTGGTATACCACGACCTAACTCAAGTTTAGACAAAAATTTTTTTAACTTCACTTTTGTAAAAATTTATAATATTATTCCTGAAAATATAAAAAACATTCATACTATAACTTATTTTGTAAAAAATTATCAATATTTGTTACGAAAAATTTTAATTTATTCCAGGAAATATTTTCATAATTAAAGCGATTTCATATGCTTATAACAATCTTCATGTTTTTTAGGATAGTTAGGATAAATAAATCATAACCCATATCAAATGTAAAATACTATAGTATCTGCTAAAGCACAAAACGATTTCATTATGAAATCAGGTTCTTATATGTTGTACTAATTTATCACCATATAAAAAATGTATTGTAACTTTGGGTTGAATAAATTTTAATTTGAATTTGAATTTTTTGGAAAAATTGCTACTGTATAATTTTTGATAATAAAAACATGGATGCCACGGCTCAATTACTGGATTATAGTACGTATTTCTGCTAATTTTTCTATAAATTTCCATGAAAAAATTTCTTTTGCTGCAATATTTGCGTAGTTGAAATTCATTTCTACTAGTCTAGAAAACCTTCAAAAAATATATAGTTCAGGTAACAAGATCTAATAATAGTTGGCCCACAAATCTAAATATCAGTTCACGTACAAAAAACGTTGCAAGGTTGGGCTACAAAGTATTTTCGAGTTGTTTAATCATTCAGACGAAGTTCACAAATAATTGTGTTTAAGTCGTACTTATTAACTTTTAAGCAGGCGTGGAACAAAAGTTATTTGATATTGTCGAAGAGATAAACAAAATGATTTTCTTAATTACAAAAATAATTTTATAGCATTATCATCATTTTAGTAATGGTACATTATAGTCAATTAATGTTTCTATATACGTCACTGTATACAACAAAGAAAAATAAACAACTGATTAATAAAAAAATAAGGACTTGTAATTGTTTGTTTACTTACATACATGTTCATTTTGAAATGCACTAGGCGAATTCATTATCCCAATTCAATACCGTAACAAATATCATACTATACTTGAGTTCTTTTCTAGGAAATAGATTGTAATTTGAAGATATTGTAAAATATTAATAAATGATAAAGAGCAAAAAAATTAAACAAGACTCTGTAAAAGTATAAATGGTTAACACGGAATTATGTGTAATGTGGATTGACTCTTCAACGCCATAAATGTTCCAACACCTCATCCATACAGTGCATCCTCCAATGCTTTAGTAGATATGAAGTTTGATCTGTCCATTGCATGATTTTTTTAAACAGATTTTACCATTGTGTAATACACGTTAGACATGTATGGGTGAAATCACATATTTATTGATTTTTATCATTAACTTTTATTCTTCTTTCAAGAGTCCATGACCATTCTAAACCCAAAATAATTCGCCTAATCCCTGTTTAACATATTTAGCATACAATTTTGAATTAGCTGGACTTGACGCCTACCTCTTGTCCGAATTGTGGACTGTCTTTAGAAAATCAAATTTTACAGTCAAGCTGTTTTTATATCCAAAAATGATACGTAAACTTGCTTTCTTCGTTGTTATCTAGTTATCGTCTATACAATTATTATGTCATCGATCATTTAGAATAACACTGAAATCCCATCCTGATGATTATTCATTCCATAAAAATAGTATATTATGTTATTAGGAGGTGAAGGCGAACATTACATGTTGAGCCCAGAAGAAGCAACTAGGCGAAACATATAATGTGCCATCTACTCCAAGTGATAATTACTGTTTTTTCTTCAAGCATCAAAATAAAAAAAATTGCGACTTTAATTTCGAAAAATGACATCAAATATGTTCAATTATGGCAAAAAAAATAAAATATTGGTAATACTAACCATTTTATTTATTAATTAAGCATAACATAGTACTAACCATTTTATTTATAAATTAAACATAGGTAAAATTTTTTTTTTAATAATTGGAATTAAAATTAAGTATAACATTTTTTGTTCTTAAACATCAAAATCTATATTACTTATAGGTCTTTCCAAAAACCATTATTTATTAAGATGAATATTAAATGTGCAATTCTGTATAGTACAGTTGTTTACGTTTAAAGCACTTTGTTTCCAGATTCATAGTTCTGTCAAATACATTACTTGTAATAAGATTGTCAGTTTGATTGTTCAAAATTCTTTCAGTGTTGGCAGAAAATTCTTCAGTAAAAATGTTTTCAGTTTGACTTGAAGTATTGGGCTCATTATACTCTAATGGGTTTAGTATTTTCATCGCTATCTGTTTTTTGTTGTTTACAGATTCATCAATGTATCCTTCAGCAACGCTGGTGGATTTCCATCCAGCATGTCGCTTTAGGGTTGTTATATCTCCACCATTACCATTTAAGATAGTTGCCGAGGTTCTTCTAAGGCTATGGCCCGTATATTCATGTGAATTTGGCATCTTTAAAATCGACGCAACATCTTTTGCAACATTGAAATTTTATGTATGCCCATCACAACGCGATGACAATGATCATTTTGAAATTTAATAAATAATCTACTAAAAGTTATGTCTTTTGGACGAAGAGTAGCATATTTTCTGTATAAATTTAAATAAAAATCTGCAGCTATAGTACATGAGCGATGTTTTTTAGTTTTTGTGTTGGGAATATTTACTAAGATTAAATCTCCCAAATCTTTTATATCATTAACTTTTATATGAACAAGTTCATCGCATCTACAAGCTCCTGTGACTCCAAATATTAGTACAACCTAAAAAATATACTATATTAATTTTATAAAAGTAAAGTGAAGTTAGAAAGAGCAAAAAAAAGTTAAAAGTACATGAATCGAACCCGGGCCTTCAAATTACGAGTCCAACACTCTGACCACTGAGCTATATCCAGACTTAATCGAAGCACTCAATTCTTTTTATCGATTATTTTCATAGCGGATAGATATAAAATAACTGGAATTTCACAAATTATAACAAAATTTTATATTACAGATATGAAAGGGTTAAATATATAATTTTAAAATGCGTACATACCTTTGTTGCTAAATATTTATCATTAGGTGCTTTATTAAGGAATTCATCAAACTCTTCTTTAGACAAAACTTTTGACCTTTTAGGTTTATAATTTTCGCCTTGTCGCTTCAAAATGCCAATTAATTTAGAATAGTTGTCAATTTTTACATTGTGTTCGATGTTTAATTTAGATTTTACCATTGAATATTGCGCCCATAGAGTTGAACTTTTCAGTTTTTTGGATAAATGTGTAAAAGATGCTATCATCAAATTTTCCGAATACATTTTTATGTTGTTCTCCTTGGCCCATTTTATAAATTTATCGTACGCATTATAGTAAACTTTTTTGGACTTCGCGGGAATTAATGTTGCCACTGATGAATTTGCAATTTCAAGTAATTCAGGTGGTGTGCACTGCATTTCTTCAGACATTGTTGCTTTTAAACTTGAAAACCGACCCGACATGAAATTTAAAACTGACAGTTATGACAAGTCATAGCTACGTGGATTTTTAATTCGTTATATGATAGGTACACTGCTGTGCAAAACTAAGTAGGGCAGCACTTATTACTATAATCTATAAGAGTTAAAAAGCGAGATAAGAAGAAAGGAGTATTAAAAGAAGGCCTTTAACTGGGAGACGGAGGATAAATGATGGTTGAGTATGATCAGCAATTAGTAAATTATCTGCGTGGAAAAGCAGATACATTTATATTACATATATATTATACCACTACTGTCACTGTCCTACTTACTTTTGCACAGCAGTGTACATTGTTTCATTTTTATCTTAGGAAAAAAATGAAAAATATCTGTATTAGTACAAAAAATAGGCTCTTTCTCCAGGACGTGTTGCAATATATAATGTATTTGTATACGCCTGAAGAAAATAACTATTCGACTAATATATCTCCATGGGCTTTGTTCCTAGCGAAAAAAAATTACGTGTTGCTGATTCTGCACTTCTGATGTTAGTACGCACGTATAAAAAGTTACCGTCCTAAGAGAACTAACAGTCAAACAGTAAACAATATTTATCTGTTAATAATTTTATTGCAAATATTATAGTCCTTTCATATGCATTATGTGGCAATGAATAATAAACTTTGATGAAAACAACTACAATTCTCATCAAACTGTCGTAAAATAATTAACGCGTTTTCTTTCCGTGTGTGTATAAATATATGAAAACATAATATTTACATATTTTTTATACAACTATTGCTTCTTGACCACACCAATGGTTATACGTGCCGTAAAACACGGTTTTTGAAATGAAGTGCACTTATAAATTCTTTAAATATGGGTCACGCATAAAATGATCGAAAGAAATGTTGCATGCTTGAGATTTTCACTCGAGATAAAATAACATCCTTATAACTGTTTATTGTATAGGTATTTAATTATTTAATAGTGTGTAGGATGCGAATCGAAAATTTCAATATTGCCAAGCATCGAGGTTATTGGTGATGACTGATGAAATAACGGATCAGATTAAAAAGTATAGTAAAGTTCAAATTATCCTAGAATACTAAAAGCGTTCTTATAATTACTTTAGACTGCGTGAATAATAAATTAAACGAAGTAGAAAGATTGGTCTTTTTTGACTGGTTTTGAAACTGTAAAAAATTATCTATTTGAAATCATTTTTGGGAAAGCCAGGAAATACTGAAAATCACACAAATTGATATCTTGCCAATTACATTTTTAAATATATTAAGAATACAGGGTGGGGCAATAGTGCGTCGGACCTCTGCGATAGCTAGAAATTTTTTAAAAAATTGCAAGTAAACTAGATAAAAAAAGTCTATAACTGGAAATCATTTTCGAACATACAGGGCGAGCCAAGACGAAATTACAGGACCAAGTGCCTTTTTTTCAAATAGAATGCTATGTATATCAGTACATTTTTTGAAGCCTCTTTCTAGGCTCTATTCATTCCTATATTATTATTGGCTATCTCCTAACCACTTTGATGTAATGAATTTTTTTTGTTGAAATAATGCTATCTGCAGATGGATATTAAAAAAATCACCACAGTCACAATTATGGGTTTTAAGAAAAACTTATGTGAATACCAGTTACGAGACATCTAATTATTGTTTTTGAATCATTTTCGTTTCCTAAAAATGTACAGGGTGGCCAAAAATTAGTATTCAATTAAGAACTTTTTAAATTGAATTTTCTCAATTTCTTCAAATAGAACACCCTGTATATTTTTCAACGATGTGATGTAAAGATGAAAAACGAACACTTTTTGTGAGTACTTCTCTATGGCTAATTGCAACCATTATCGTTTTATTGAGCAATAATTACAACATTCAAAAATAAACTTAAAAAAAAACGTTTCTTCAAATAACTTAGTAGAAAAAATTATAATAAATGTTACACATGTTGGCCATTTTGATTGACACACATCTCTATGTGCTTTTGAAATGAGGTTCCCACTGTTCCTAAAACTGCCGGTGTGATAGATCTAAAGGCAGTTATTATTCTCTCCTTCATATTTTGTACTGTTGTTGGT
Organism: Rhamnusium bicolor; assembly: GCA_029963845.1. Taxonomy (NCBI): domain Eukaryota; kingdom Metazoa; phylum Arthropoda; class Insecta; order Coleoptera; family Cerambycidae; genus Rhamnusium; species Rhamnusium bicolor. The sequence goes on from JANEYF010003191.1 coordinate 837,428, forward strand.
GTGTCTCTATAAACAATTAACTTCACGTATCCCCATAAAAAGAAATCCATTTTTGTAAGATCTGGGGATCTAGCAGGCCATTTAGTGGGTCCATTTCTTTCAATCCATTGATGAGGGTAGGTATTATTTAAATGGTCTCTAACTGCATTTAAATAATGTGGTAGAGCACCATCTTGCTGAAACCACATCCTATTTCGAATTCTTCCAGGGAGATTTACCAATAATTGTGGCAGATAGTTTTCCAAAAAATGAAGATAAAAAGCTCCAGTCAATGTACCATCAAAGAAATGTGGCCCTATTACATGTTCTCCAATAATTCCTCCCCAAACGTTTATAGACCATCTGTGTTGGTTATCAACTTGCATAAAAAAGTGGGGATTTTCCGAAGCATAATAATGGAAATTGTGCCTATTAGCAAATCCATTTTTTATGAAAAGTTGCCTCATCAGTAAATAAAACATTATTGAAGAAGTTGACATCAACTTCCATTTTACCTCTGGCCCAATTACAAAATTGTAGGCGCTTTTGAAAATCGTCATCAGATAATTCCTGGTGAATATGATATGCATGCAATTTATTTGTTTTTAAGATTCGACCCACAGTCCGTCTGCTTATTCCTACTAATGAGGTCACTTCTCTTTGACTAACATGGGGATTCTCAACCGTTGCCAGCACCACAGAAAACTCATTTTCTTCGTTCATAACACGTTTTATTCTTTCATTTTTTTTTATATTCGACATTTCCAGTTTCCAGAAATCTATCGAGAAGGTTTTGGAAGCTGCTAACATCAGGAAGCCTTCTTTCAGGATAACGTTGGTGATAAATTCTATTGGCAAGTAAACAATTTCTGTCTGACTCGCCCAAAACAAAAGTCATGTCTACAAGTTCCGCTTTATTAAAATTCATATTGTAAAATATTTTAAATTCAATACAAACTGTAACTAACGACCGATAAGTGTGATAAATGCTCCTTTGTACACGACAATTTATACCAAACTGAGGTTTTATTGCTTGTCGAATAACGAAGACAGCAAAACAATGTACAAAAAAACATTACAGTAAAGGACTGGTTAAATACTATTTACTCATTTCAATGGGAACGGTCCCACTAAATGGCCTCATTTCAAAATTGCATAAAGACGTGTGTCAAACAAAATGGGCAACACGTCGAACACCTGTTATAAATTTTTCTAATGAATTATTTGAGGGAACCTCTTTTTTTTAAGTTTATTCTTGAATTTGACACTTATTTATTTATAAAACGAAAATGGTTGCAATTAGCCATAAGGAAGCACTTACAAAAAATTTTCGTTTTTTATTTCTACATCACATCGTCGAAAAATATACAGGGTGTTTCATTTGAAAAAAGTGACAAAATTCAATTTAAAAAGTTCTTAATTGAAAAATAAACACTTATTTATTTATAAAACAAAAATGGTTGCAATTAGCCATAGGGAAGTACTTACAAAAAATGTTCGTTTTTCATTTTTACATCACATCGTTGAAAAATATACAGGGTGATCCATTTGAAAAAATTGAGAAAATTCAATTTAAAAGTTCTTAATTGAATACTAATTTTTTGCCACCCTGTACATTTTTATTAAATGAAAATGATTCAAAAACATTAATTAGATGTCTCGTAACTGGTATTCACATGTTTTTCTTAAAACCCATAATTGTGACTGTGGTGATTTTTTTAATATCCATCTGCAGATGGCATTATTTCAACACAAAAATTCATTACATCAAAGTGGTTGGGAAATAGCCAATAATAATATACGAATGAATAGAGCCTAGAAAGAGGCTTCAAAAAATGTACTGATATATATAGCATTCCATTTAAAAAAAAGGCACTTGGTTCTGTAATTTCGTCTTGGCTCGCCCTGTATATTCGAAAATAATTTTCAGTTATAGACCTTTTTATCTAGTTTACTTGCAATTTTTTAAAAAATTTCTAGCTATCGTTAAACTCGAGATATCGAGGTCCGACGCACTATTGCCCCACCCTGTATATCACAGCTATGACAATTAACAATAAAATAACATACAGAAAATACTATCATATTCGAACAAAATGGAAAACAACAGTTAACAAAATCAATAACTTGGCTATGCATATCAATGGTTTCTCTATTTTTTGAGCTATGGGAATAATGAAACCCATCTTCCAATCATATTAACATTTCGGTTAAGTTTGCTACTGATAACGATGCATAAGTAGTAGATAATTTATTAGTAACTACGTTGATATGAGTCACCCAATTTAAAAGGGAACCCATATACACTACAAGTAACTTAGCTACTATTTTGTTTTACGGGGCAACCATCAATTTTAACTAGCAGGCTGTCTATTTTTCTAGTAGAAAAAAGCAATAATAATCAACGGTTTTTGTATTATTGAGAGCTAGACCAACGCACAGTAATTTTGCATACAGTTAATGGCATTATTAGGTTTAAAGTTAAGGTCATTGTATTGTCAGGATCAACCCCAAAGATGGTATTAAAAGCAAAATAAGATAGGAAGGTATCTTCTATGTGAAGCGCGATATCGTTTATAAAAGGAACAAATAATAAAGGCCCCAGAATACTTCCCTGAGAAACGTCAGCAGAAACCCTAAAAGAGCTAGACGAATATTTCCCCGTATCTCTTATAACAACGGATTGGGGTTTCCCCCTTAAATAAGACTCAATCGAAATATGGATTGGGCTACGAATTCCAAAATTGTTAAATTTATTTAGGACATGGGCATGGTATCCGAGTTGGTAAAGCGCTTATAGCTATTTACTCGGTACCGAATATCGATGGTTCGAATCCATCCCGGAGCTACAAATTTTATTTGTAATTCGCTTTAGATTAAGATGGGAGTGAACTGTCGATGCCCTAGATGTGGTTCGGACTCCACAATAAACTCGTCTCTTTTACTCAACACAAAATCCTAGGATTTTCTGGGAGTCACTTTGGTGACTTGAGAGGCGGTTAAGAAAACAGTATCGCTAAATGTCTTATTGATTGTAAACGAAAATCCTAGATATTCACAGGTGACCTGAATCCGACTATGGCAGATCTCAAAGATCTGCTCTCAGAATACTTAAAAAGAAAGTTCCATCCGTACATGGTACATTTAGTCCAAGAGCTTACGGAGAATGATTTTGTTAGGAGATTACAATTTTGCGAAATTATGAGCGACACGTGTCAACAGAATAAAAAATTTGTAAATAAAATCTTATTTTCTGACGAGGCCACTTTCATATTAGATGGGTCAGTCAATGAACATAACTGCCATTATTAGGCCCATCCTTACTGAATTATGGAAGCTCGTACTCGGCGATCGCAGAATGTAAATGTTTCGATAATCACTTTATTGGTAAATTTTTAATTGATTGATGTAGTTTTCCACGAAACACCAAAGCACTATATACTGCACTCGACGCGCGTCTCGCCAACCAGGTTAGTATCATCTGGAGATGATTAAAACTAACCTTATGTATCCTATTTATACCTAAACTATTGTCATGGTTCGGTGAACCGTGACCCGCTAACCAATAAAGTGGGTTATTTTTATACTTTGTGATTTCCAAGCTTTCAAATGCATCCAGCTGTCAAATAATATTTGTTACATTCCTAATTAATCTTAAACTGCTAATGTCTATTTTATGGTTGTTCTCAAATGCATGTTGGAAACACTAGACTTATCTAGTCTACCATATTTGAGATTATATGATATGCTCTTTGAATATGGTTTGAATTAATCCTCTAGCCTGTCCAACATACTTTTGGTTACAGTCCTTACAGCTAATTTTGTAAATACCTGACTTTCGTTTGTTTCAATTTTTTTCTTTTGGATTGCCTCAAAGTTGTTGTAGTTTATTTCCCGATGAATGAAACACTGTCATACCTACATCTTTAAAAATGTATCGAATGGAATCAACACAAATTTCGGATATTCTGATATTTTGGAAGATCGAAGAATTTCGAAGCGACTTTAAATTTTCGTTTCCTATTTATTTTACTAATTACTCGCAGCTATATCCTTATTCAATGCCTTTTCTTTTTAAAACCTCTCCTTATTGAGGGGGAAGTTTAATAGACGATGGACTAGAAAATTAAAACTCGCTATATTGTGTTGAGCACAATGGTGAGAGTCATTTAGAGATATATCTTAGAGCACTGGTATCTTTTCAGATATGTCTGGTGTGAGGTTAATTAGGAATGTAACAAATACTAGACGGCTGGATGCAATTGAAACCTTGGAAATCACAAAGTGTAAAAATGGTATGAATAGTGAAAGAGGGTCTATCCCAAATAGCTCTCTTTATTGGTTAGTGGGTCACGGTTCACCGAACCATGACAATAGTGTAGATATAAATAGGATACATTCTTAGTATAAGGTTAGTTTTAATCATCTCCAGATAATGCCAACTTGGTTGGCGAAACACGCGTCGAGCGCAGTATATAGTGTTTTGGTGTTTCAGGGAAAACTATGTCAGTGTTATCTTTACATCAAATGTTCCAACCCACTCCAGGAATAGAAAAATATCTGGATTTGTTACCCCAGTCGTTCCGGTAATAGAAGCTCTTTATCCCAATAACGGTATTTGGTTTCAACAACATAAGGCGCCTCTCACTTTGGACTAGGAGTCAGAAATTAGTTAAATGACATTTTCCCAAACGGATTGTGTAACCGTAGAGTGGCAGTAGTATGCAATAGAGTGGTCGGCTAGATCCCCTGATTTGACCCCTTGTAATTAATTTTTATGAGGTTATATAGAAAATCACGTATATAAGAAACAACTAAATAACTTAGAAATCTTAAAACCTGAATTGTTGGTAAAATGCGGACAGTCGCACTTGACGTTTTGGAAATGTGAGGTAGTCATTTATATAATGGTTGGCACTTTTTTTACAAAATAGTGGGCGAAATGTCAAACATTTAATGTACTAATGTAGGTGTCAAGTTTTCATATTGGTTGAATAAGATAGTGCTATATTTATGTTACTTGTTAGTTTACATAACTGACTGTGCCATATTTTGCTATTGGCTGCATGATCTTACTCCGTTAATAAAATTATTAAAACATTGATTTTTCTCGAAAATTTCCCTACGTAACCCTATAAAAATGTTATCCTCTCGCATACAAAAAACAACAAAAAAAATGGTGTTATTTGAAGAAATAAAGTTGGTTCCATAGCAACGAGACCATATCGGATAAAAATATTTGAGGTCACCAAAATATAGCAAAAGAAACAAACAAATTTTTACTTAAAAATGTTATCAGTGGACAAATATTTAGAGAGAATATAGATATTAATTATTCCATGCTTTTGGCGGACTCTGCATATTGTAAAATGCAGGACATATAATTCATAAAAAAGTTTCCCATCTATGGAAGCATAACAGAAAGTTTTCAGTTTTGTTTACTGTTAAGTTAACTGCGTAGTTGTATTATTTGTCCATATTTAGTTGATTTAAAAAAAATCTATTTCTTGTCACAGTATCTTACATTTTGTAAAAAATAATACAAAATATAAGATTCTCTTAAAAGCCCATTTGTATCTTGTACATCAGTGTGTTATTGGGTATAAAAAATGCTGAAAAACAATTTGGCACAGTTGTGTCTCATACTTAATTACATTGGGGGTTCGTTCAACTTTGCCGAGTTATTTTTCCTTTTACACTTTTTCCATTGTTTTATGCTTGATGTAAAGTGTTTTGTTTACAGGGAAAACTTTTCTTGTGAATAACAAATAGTTTTCAATTTGAACTTATAAAGATTTAACTCGGGTATTAAATTAGTGTTTTAATTCCATATAAAACGGGAGAATTGTACATAACATGTCCAAGAGACACTCTGTCAGGGTATAAAATATAAATTTTTTGATAAATAAGTAATTCTATACTGAATTTCACAACATTTTATTCCCATTCGAAAAACGTAAATAAATATAAGCAAATGCTTTTATGGGATATTGATATAAATCAAAATTAAAGACAATTCATTACCTGTAAATAAAACTTTCCACAGTTGTTTTATATATTTCCATATTAGATTATGTTTGGTTCGAATATTATATTTATCTAAAATTTGATTTGTGGCAAAGCAAATTATAGTGATGTGATGATAATAAAAAAGCGAAATTATAAATTTAGGTAGCGCAGCGTAGTGATTTCTCAACATTCATTAAATAGAAATAAATATATCAACAATTAGTTGATATTGAATTGTTAGTTGGTATAATCAATACATAAGAAAATTTAAGACGAAGAACCAGTATATTTGTATATACAATTGTATTTTTTAAAGTCATAAAAAATTTGCGAACAGAAAATGTCTTGTACTTATACCATCTAGTCTGCATCTGTAACAAAGTTTTTCATAAATTAAATAACAATTGACATAATTTGATTTTACGGAACTTTAGCAGAACACCATTTTTCCATATAATTTTGCTGCATTATAAATAAAAACAAATGCCATTCAATATTTGAAAGAGTAATTATGACAAAGAATACATCGCTTAACAACAATTAAAAATGAAATAAAATTCCTGTAGGTATGTCACTGCCAAGGTAAATAAAAAAATCCGTTTCAATTCACTTTTGTAAGAACTGCGAACAATAATGAATTCCCTTCCTGGTCGTGAGGGGGACAGTATAAAGCGTAGAACCCCGAGTTCATTTTCACAAATTGATGCAATAATCATTACAGGACTACATCCCAGGATAACTTCCCGAATAATCTCTGTCCCGCAGAGTGCTAGTCCGGATCTGATGAGAGTTCATTAACCCTCTAGAAGCAGGCGCAGAGTTGGGACTTTCACTCCTCCCTCCTGACTTCCCGCGTCCCGCATCCATATTACGACTAACCTGCTGCCCAAGGCATGCCAAGCTACCAGGCAAGAATATCACGAGCTTCCAATACTACAATTTACAGGGTGTTACGTATGTATTTACAACTGTTGTAAAAATAATATCCCCGTTTAGAGGATACAAATAAATTGAAGAAAATAATAAATTCAGTATCATAATATTAAAAATAGAAATATAGTTACTAACCGATTATGACTCTAGTAAGAATCTTAAATTATCTTTAATATCAGTTATAGAGATTTTCCTTAACTTTTACTCTAATACATTTTAACATTATCTGATTTATTTTGGATATATTCTTCTATATAAGCTTAAATTAAATAAATTCACTTGGATTAAATATGAGTATCCGTTTGGCCATTCTGTAAAACTTCTTTAATATAGCAATGGCAATATTTGTGTATAAGTAAAATGATTCCAACATTCGCTTAAATAATACAACAGGATTATCTTTATTGAAAAATATAAAGGACAACGTGGGAAAATGTTCTAGTAACCATTCAAAAGAATTACATTCTAAATATCTGATACTAAAAGTTCTTACAGATTTTCTGTTTGTCTATAACAAAGTTAAAAAAATATGAACCCATATGTGGCTTCATGGTCGAGTGGTAGAAACATTTACCTCTCACTCTAGAGTCCCGGGTTTGATCCCCGGCCGAGGACTAGGATTTTTTCTAAAACCAAAAATTAATCCTAGCATACTCGGACATTGTCTCTAAATGTGTAGCCCTCTCCCACACCTTGAGGTACCTTCAGGGATAGAGGGGGTGTATTACCTATAGTATTTAATTGTCCATATTGCATTATCTATGGTTCCTTTTATTGTATATCCAGTACAGTTCATGGACTTTCTATCAATTGCACACAAGTGTTGTGTTTGTTAAGACTTGGTTGGGGTATGAAATCTTAATTAATTTTTCAAAAGGATTTTCCGTAGTAATTTCGTATAGAATCATTTTATATTAAATAAATGTTTTTGTAGGATCAAAGAAGTCACTTCTTTATCAGTCGTTTGTTCTTTGCTTTTATTCATTCAAAGAAAAAGTTGAAGAGAATAAATATTTCAAACAGAAAATGTATAAGTGGTAAACCAAAGTTGTTCACGAAATCTTCTAGGTCTTCTTTTAATTGCCTATAGAGATAATAAATGAAATAGGGCTAAATCATTGTCTATCATTTGAATGAGATTTTGACAATAATGTCGTTGAATTGAAGACTTTACAATTTCCACTGTTTTGTAACTCTCATTCAAATGTTTCATTCTCTTATAAACTCGTGTTTGAGAAAAATATTTATTTTATATTTAATTCCTAAACATTGATAAGGTTTCGGAGGGTTCAGCTTTCTTAGATTTGTTTCTATACTATATATACTTTATTTTTGTAGCTGATTTTGTGCTAACCATGGCAATAACTTGGCATAAATAAACTACAATCAATAGATGGCCATTAGTTTAAAGCTAATTGCCAAAAACAATACTTACCTGCGTTTTTTATAACGATCGTGATAAAGAAAAACAGTTTAATTAATGATTTACAATTACTTTTTTATTGTTATCTTATTGAATATTTTGCAAAATCTTTTAATTTTAAATATTTGTCTTCTAAGATTCTACTAATTTATAACAAGAAAATTCTTTATAATGTATAATTTCTTGAAGAGTAATTCTTTACCTGCAGTTACTTTTCTAATTAAAATAGTCTGTGTTCATAGGGGTAATTTATATAAAAACGTTAGAAACTTTCTTAGATTATCACTTAAAAAACATAAAGTTATCTTCGTATTGATAAGTAAACCATTGAACTCTGTCTTAAGGTTAACATAATATCAATAATTTTTAAATTATTAAGTGGCTGTATTTGTCATTCCTGGCCAGTACTTTTGTTTACCAACAAAAAAAAATCGGTACAGTCAAATAAGTAATGCTATATATTAGAGTTTATAGGATTATTATTTCATTCACGCAAATTCTTGTCATTATATGCGGATGATTTAAAGATTTATTCTATTATTAGAAATATTGAAAATTGTTTTACTCTGCAGAAAGATTTGGAAAACCTTAATATTTGGTGCATTAAAAATAAATTACCCTTAAATATCACAAAGTGCAAGTTATGACATTTTCTAATGGAATACAAGCACTAAATTTTGACTACACTCTTAATAATATTGTAAATGCAAGACCTACTGTCTTTCGAGACTTAGGTATAATATTTGATAGCAAACTCTGTTTCATAAATCATGTCAATAGCATAACATCAGAGAGTTTTAAAATGTTAAGCTTTATTATAAGAAACTCCCGTGAGTTTAATAACGCAGATACGCTGAAATTGCTTTATAACACTTTTGTGCGATCTAAGCTTGAATATGCAGCTATTATTTCCTTATTATAACATACCCGTTAACAGTATTGAAAAGGTACAACGGAAGTTTTTAAAACATGCTTGTTTCAGAGAGGATGAAGTATACCCAGCTATTGGATATCCAAATGGGTGATATCTCAGTTAACATTCTTAAACCAAATTATAAGTAATGACATCGATTGTCCCGATATAATGCAAATGTTAAATTTTCCTGTTCCCAAAGTAACCGCAAGGCAGCATATGACCTTTACTTTGAGTATACCTCTTACAAATATTGGTAAATTTTCTCCTTTATATCAAATGTGCAATAATTATAATGAACACCAACATACTCTTAATATTTTCTTCTGCAATGCAGCCACAATTAAAAAATCGTAAAACAATTTTTTTTCCTCAAAAATTTGCATGTGTTAGTTATAAATATGTAATGTATAATAAATTTGCATACGTTAATTATAGATAAGTATATGAATATGTGTGTATGTGGGTATGAATATATATATATATATATATATATATATATATATATATATATATATATATATATATATATATATATATATATATATATATATATATATATATATATATATATGTATATATGTATATATGTATATACGTATATATGTATACATGCATATATGTTTGTATACATTTTAAAATTAAGCTTAAAGTCATATTCTTAATGCTCTATGTAATATTGGTTTTTTTTTACTTCTGTCTTTTTAAAATATTATTTTATATTCTATTTTTGTAAATCCCATTCTGTAAATGGTTCCCCGTTGAATGGAGTATATAAATAAATAAATGAATAAATAAATAAATAAATAAATAAATAAATAAATAAATAAATAAATAAATAAATAAATAAATAAATAAATACATAAATACATAAATACATAAATACATAAATACATAAATAAATAAATAAATAAAAAACAAAAAAAAGGTTAATGACAATTTTTGACATATTCTAAAACAAACAAACACAGTACTATAAAATAACTAATAGTTGATATTTAAAAGAATTTGAAGGTTCATAAAATTAGATTTTTTTTTTAAGTTAAAAATTGTCAATTTACCTTCTTCTATATACAGAATCCTGAGGATGATTTAGTTAAAATCAAAACGTCGTCTCCATAAAAATTGGTTTCTCTATAAAACTTGGGCTATCCACATTAAACGTAAACATTCCATCATCAAATACCAGCATATTTTAATTTTGGCCTGCATTGTATAATATAAAAATCGAGATATCTTTAAAATGTTTTGAGTTGTTCATTATAAAGCCTAGATTTTTATAGGCATTACACTTAAATTATTAACAAAATATTTAATAAAATCGTCGAATTGGTTTAATCTTAAATGTATTAAGAATAATATATGCAAAGGGGTTCCTTAAGAGGGCTAACCGAACCAGTGTTTGTAAGGTAATTTTTCAAAATTTATTTCTTCCATACGGTTTGGTCAAATTACACCAAATTTGGAGGATCAGTAGTTGAAAGTGTAGTAGAGGGTACATGTATATCTATTTTAATTAATTTTCACTTTATGTAGGGAAAATGTATATCTATTTTAATTAATTTTCACTTTATGTAGGGAAAATTTATACTGTAAATATAAGTGAAATTTGGACGTGATTAGCTCCTGAATTATGATATCAATCGGTAAAATTCGAGGTAAAATTCATACATGTCGTCTAGAATGAATCTTCATAATTATGCTCAGCAAGTTTCAAACTTTTATTCCGTACCATTTTGTTAAAAAGAATTAGTATTAGAAGTATCTTTGTCACTACAAATGGAGCAAGGAAGTGTTACCTCTATCGGGAATCGCACCTCAATGAAGTCGGTGAAGAAAACGTCCAGTGAAGGTATAGTCAAGAGCAAAATTATTCAGCGGCGCATGTATAAAAACTTTCTAGAGAGTGACACAGCTCTCCGAAGCTTTTTCCCGACTAGGCCCCTTAATAATTAGATACATTATTATTCATTGCGAAAATTCATTACTTCCACAAAATGAGATATAATCCGAGTAATAAAAATAAACAATAAAAAGAATCAGTAATCTCTGTTGGTGCCGATAAATGAAACACATTACTATAATTATGTCAACTGTATAGTATTGCTTTATTTGTTGTTGGAAAATATTAAAATAATGTAACGACAATGTATCTGAGAAGATAAGACAGATACTAATACAATGTGTAATAAGATAATATCGATATATATTAAAATGCACATTTATATTCTATCACCACTTGAAAAAATGTTATAATTTTACTGTCATTTTACTCGAAATGAATAAAACTGAATTAAAAAATTTAGGAAGTTTTTGCCATGTACTTGGGGCACAAAAAGACACAAAAGGACAAAGGACACAGATATGGATATCGGTGTCTCGATATTATTGTTCCTATACTAAGTAACAAAATAAAATACGGTCAAGTTCTATAATAGATAATATGCTGATTTCATAATAAAACTAAAACACAGTTATTGTTTCAAAATTCGATTAAAACCGGGCACATTATAATCGTCTAACGTGGAGAATCATCAGCGATACAGCAAGATATAGAATATAAAAACAAAAGCACGTATTTCGGCTTGGCCACACTCGCCTTAAATCTGGGAAATAAGGAGCGGGGAAAACAGCGAGTAAATTATACAATATGATTCAGCTATGCGGGCGCTAATAATCGTGATGTAGGAATTCTTCCCTAGAGTATTTCCAGCGTTGTCAATTATCATATTTCAACTTTAAAAATATCCAGTTACAAGGTGACATTTTGATCTCTTTTGACGTTTGTTCATTGTTTTCAGGTGTTCCCATACTATAGACTACCATAAGAATCTACTTGAATTAAACAATCCCTATCAATATGTAGTAAAACTTTACATGAAACATAACTGCTTTCGATTTAACGATAACTTCTACAAACAACATGAAGGAACAGCAACGGGTAACTCTTTGTCACCATTCATAAACAGATTCGAAACAGAAGCGAAAGAAGAATTCTTGTATTTGCCCAGGGTTTGGCTTAAGTTTGTGGATGATATTTTTGCAGTGTTTGATAAAAATTCATATTGTCAACTTTATTTCTAAATTAATTAAACAGTTGGTTCGTGTCAGTTAAATTCACATATGAAATTAAAAACTCTGGACAACTACCAGGTTTAGATGTATTGATAATTAGAAAAAGTGAAAATAACTTTGACATACAGAAAAAAATACCAGTATTCTAGGATATATCCCTAAGGACTTTCACCATTATGCTCAACATGAAATAGAGCGTATTAAGTTTCTAGTTCATCCACTATTAAGCTTCTCCGTCAATAAGGAGAGGTTTGAAAAAGAAAAGGCATTGATTATATTCTCTAAGTTTAATTGATAAAATAATTAGGAAACGTAAATTCAAAGAGACACTTCGAAATTCATCGACCTATCAAAATTAAAAAGAAAATCAAGTTTTTATCGATTCCATACGATTCTTGATTCACTAGTGGTACTGATAAGATTTTTAAAAATATATGTAGGTATGACAGTGTTTCATTCATCGGGAAATAAACTACAACAACTTTTAGGCAATCCAAAAGACAAAATTGAAACAAACGAAAAGTATTTACGAAATTAGCTGTAAGGACTGTAATCAAAAAATATGTTGGACAAACTAGAACATCAATTGAAACTGGTTTCAAGTGTCATATGGCTGGTCTCAAATATGGTAGAACAGATAAGTCTAGTGTTGTCCAACATGCGTTTGAGAACAACCATAAAATAGATATTAGCAATTTAAGATTAATTAGGAATGTAACAAATACTAGACAGCTGGATGCATTTGAAAGACTGAAAATTGCAAGGTGTAAAAATAGTATTAGTAGTGACAAGAGGGCCCATACCATTTAGTCCGCTCTCTTGGTTAGTGAGGCATCAATAAGATATATTGTTAGTATAAGGTTAGTTTTAATCATCTCCAGATAATGTCAACTTCTTTAGAATTCACTGGACTTCCAATCCAAAATAGTGGAATTTTGTGAAAATAGAAGTTTGGTGTAGAGATGTTTTTCGATAGGTTTACCCCTCGCCAGCATCTATCCTTATTTTGTATTTACAATTATCAGCATTATAGTGTCTTCCTTGCGCTCACTGTTAAACATAAAATACCAAATTGAAAATATGTTCAAATTGTATGTGGGATTGTAACCTCTCGCGCATACCTTACTGAAATAATAAGTAGGAGAAAAGCCCCAGTTAGTCGTGAAATCTCTTCATTTGCCAAACTCGAATTTTGAAAGAGACATTTTATTGCTATTTGCCTTCCACATTATTGCAAGAAAATTTCGGACTCTGTTAACCCCGAGCTGTTTTAAAATAGTGACTTGCAAGCCAACTCAGTGAATTCCTATGTTAAGCATTTTATTGCAATTAATTTGAATAAATGTTTAACTGACAAATTATTAGATAGTAGAAATTGTGTCACTTTCCTCCTATTTTTTTAAAGAGGCTTCATGCAATTAAATTAAGTGATATGTATGCATTAATTTATATAACTGTAATATATGCAACCAGCTCGGCAACCAGTATTGAGGCGGAATGCCGGGATAGACGTATGTAATATTATATGTAACTATGCTTTTATTCTTCAGTTAGCAACAGGACCGTTACTTCGCTTAACGTGGGGGAGAAAACCATATATAAAATTCGTGAAAATTAATAATGATGGGAATAATTGGGATATATCAATAATCGATTATTATTAATCAAGATATTTTAATAATTGACTAATATTAATAGAACTAATTTTAGTAATTTTAGCCTCCTAAGTTTTACAGTATTTTATGTTTTATTTACTTTACTAATAGGTGACAATAACTATGTACTTATTTAAAACTTAAACACTGTATCTGGTTTGCTGAATCAAATGTGTGGGTTTGCTGTCTGTTTTTGCCACTAACTAATAACCTACTTTGTATTTTATCATGTTCACCGATCGAAAGTATTCTAACTTTGAAATCGAGAAAATAATCAAATTGGATGCTGCCGCATTTATAGTGTACAACTAATTTTTTTAACTACTAATATTAGTACTACTAATTTTCAGAAGTCATAATCGATTATATCGAGATATTTAGATAATCATCTAATTCGATAATCATATCGTATTTCGATTATTCCCATATGACCTCTCTCCATTTGACCTATTTAGAATTTGCACCAATAAAATCGGTAGATGAGAAACGTTCATTTTCCTTATACAAATATATATACAGATCAAATCGGTTAAATTTAACAGCCACGAATGTAGAAAAATTATTAGTTGTGACCATGTATGCTAATGGGGTGGCAGAGTTCAGTCATTCTGAAAAATACTTTGTATCATGTCGTATGTATTTCATTACTTATTTTATACTTTTGCTTTTATTTGTCTGCATATCCTTCTGTCAATCATGAAATGGTAGTAGCTACCGGTCCTGGAATATGGTCTAGTTTCCTCTCCTTGAAAATTATTCATGAAGAAAAGGTCAAAATTTTAGAATGTAGGTTATTATATTTTAAAAATTAACAAAAAATAGTAACAAAGTATTAATGTGGAATAGTATAACCTTTATCGTAACTTAATAAAATTATTACCTCTTTTGTTTGAATACATGTACCTATTTGATGAAAAGACATTGTTTTTCTAAAAAAATATATTTTAAATATTTTAAACATTTTAAATCAATAAGCAAGCAACTACATAATTTGACATTCTGTAAGATATAACGACTAAACTCCGACGAATATTGAACAATCACCCGAGAAAACATAGATAGATAGATAGATATTTAGTACTAGTGACAAAAACATACATTGTATAATAGTACACATACAAAATTTATGCAATGTTTGTATGTACTACTCTGTCAATTTGCTTTGTTATAATCTTTACGTATTTACTTATTTGACGTTGCTTGTTCTGTATGCAACTCGAATGACCGCAACAAGAATTCACTTGGTATTTAACGAATGTAGTGATACGCATTTGAACTTCGACTACAAAATAAGACTTTACAATGTGCATAGATTTTAAAATAGTTTGGCAGTTATCTTGTGCAGCCGAAATTTGAACTAGTTTTTGGTACAGGGTGTATCATCCACCATTAAAATATAAGTAAAATGCATGTAAAAATGGAAACTTGATTTAATGCTGTCTGTAGCAAATTAGTTATCTTTATTGATTGACATCATTGTTTACTACGGTTTGGTGCCAAAATTACGCATATAGTTCGCATGAGTAAATTATTTTGTATGCACGATATTTCGTCTATTCTTATTTGTTTTATTTTATTATATTAGTTATTTTTACAAAGTAATAATTGCAAAATATATTTAGTACAAGCAAATGTGAATAAATGTTATATAAAAAAAGAAACAATCCTACTAATACTGTACTTACAAAACTAATACATTTTATGTTTTATCATATTTATTAGTTTAAATTATTTCTAGATGATGACTTTGTAGGTGAAATACGCAATAAGTATGGTAATCAGTGGTGTGGTATTCGTGAACTATTAGTGTTAGTAGAAGATATTAACGTTATTAGTCAAAATTTTTTCATATGTCCTAAGAATAGACAGGCAAAATTGTTTAGATGTTAACTTAAGAATATGAAAACCACGCATATGTAATCAGTTAGACCATGAGTTAAAGTGTAAAAAAAATTGTTTCACACGATCCTACAAATTTTAAATGAGGTTACAGATAATCTGCAGAAATCATCATGTGGGAAACCTATGGATGTTTGTTAAAACAAGTTGAGGAAACTTCTTTAAATTTCCTTTCTATTGTTAATATGAATTAAGGTTGCTGCTAGTGGAGTTAGGCCAAGAAAGGAACAAACAAACCTAATTTTTCAATTCGTTTTACACCGACTGGACAAACAATTTTCAGAATTGGTCTACCAAATCAACAGTAAACATCAAGTTTTAGTGAAACCAATATAAGGCAGGTAATAACATCCTAATAGACAAAATAATAGAGATCCGCAAATGTCACCCGACGACGGTTTGCAATGGAACAGTCTGTTGTTTGTATCATATCAGAACATACGCATGTAAGGCAGTGAAGTTGAATACCAGGAACAGTATAAAGGTTAAAAGATTTAAAAGGACCTAACATGGAGAACAGAGTCACGAATTTCAACTGAACATTGACAATAAAATTTTATATCAGTATTAAAAATTGTTGGAGCAGTTTTTGGAACTTTAATTAGTAATATGTAGTTCATTTTGATGAATCTTTTAAAAAAGCATAGATATACTTGAGTATTATCGTCAGTATCAGTTATATACATTATGTGAAGCAAAACGGATTTATAGTAGTTGGGATTTACTTACTTACAAAGCCATGCTTGCTGATCTTGATAGTTATCCTCTTCTTTCCACCCAATATGTGTCAGCTACTACATTTAACGGTGTCCGACTGGATTTTTTAAACATCTCATATATTCAGGTCTACAATTCATAAAATATAAGCTAATCACAAATGATCAAAAATTAACATAAAATCATTTCTAGATTATTCACGAGTAAGTATATCTAGAGATATACTTACTCTCGGCATTTATGTGTACAGAAACGAAGTAAAACCTTATCTTACATTGTTTATAACACTACCCCCAGATTTTCTAATGAAATTCTTATGTGATCTCCATTACGCCATTTATTCATTTTATTAACACGCTTTTATTAGCTTCACTTGTATGTTTGCTTGTTTGTTTGTTTGTTTGCTTGTTTGTTTGTAACCGACTCTTTGGACTCGATTTTAACCCACTTTAAACGGACAGATTTAATTGAAACTTTGTACACTTATTAAGAACCGGTAACAATACAATAATTTGATAAGTTTATATCATTATCCTGTTCAGGATCGCCAATCCTTTCCTCACGTATCCCTGCGTGAAAGCAAAGGCTTAATATGTCAGTAGATTCCATAATTGTTAATTAGCCCGGTGGTCGAGTGGGTTAAGGCACTCGACGCGAAACGACAGACTCATCCGGCGTGAGTTCGAACCTCACGGCTGAAATAAAAAATTTTTTTTTTTTTTTCAGAAATATCTGTTGGATCGTAATATGTTATAATATCAGCATCAATAAGCAATATAAATATAGTTTAAAACAACTTAAAAAACACGCTTTCATAGCACATCAAACTAAAAAGTTAAAAATAAATATAGTTTAAAAAAACTAAAAAACACGCTTTTAAAGCACATCAAACTAAAAAGTGAAAAATAATTATTAATATAAACTGAAAATAATAATGAACGAAAAATACTAGTATTATTGTGAAAAAAAGCGTGGGGTGCTCGATATACGAAAAATATTGCACAAAGCACCCCACGCTTTTTTCACAATAATACTAGTATTTTTCGTTCATTATTATTTTCAGTTTATATTAATAATTATTTTTCACTTTTTAGTTTGATGTGCTTTAAAAGCGTGTTTTTTAGTTTTTTTAAACTATATTTATATATTACTAGTATGTACCTACAGATGTTTACACAAAAAATTAGCATCCTATGGTTGTTATTGTGTACAAGGTACAGATTCTTTGTGAGGGTATTGACAGTGGTCAGGTGGAATAATATCAACACGTACTACCCTGAACCTCTTGACAATTACAATCAGGTGACAGAGCGCTTTTTACTAGTAAATTTCACAATTTCAGATTCTCATATTCCTCATTAAATGCATAGACACCTGCAGAATTAAAATTAATTTATTTGTCCTTATAATTTGTTTGATAGACTGATCGCATGGATCCTGTGGGATGCAGAGTTTCAAGCTTTGACACTGTTATGTTTATGTTTTCGAGTGCTTAAACAAGCATGTCCATTTTCTTTTGTAGGTAAATAACCTAAATATGTAGGTCATGGTCATACAATAAAACTTTACATTCTTCATATTATTTACTAGCGGATATAATTAAAAACTTGTGAATGAATTTGCATCAGGATTATCAAAAAATGTAAATATAATGTTTTACTCCTTCTAGCAGAAATAACATTTCACAAATTAAATAGACGACTGTGTCCTTGCCAGTAAAAACAATAAAATTAAATTTAGTGAAAAATCATTTCTGTATCTGACACGAAGAAAAAAATTTGTTCAATAAACTTCTGCTACATAATTAAAGCGCACGTCATATCGACGATTGAATGATTACGCATAATTAAGCATTTGTGATTGTGATTCATAAAAAAACCTTCAAAAACAAGCGCATTTTATTCTGATTTTGACAACTAAATTACTTTCGTCGGTAGGAGGTATCTTCCTACTAATCTTATCCATTTTATAGAATATCATTTTACATTCTTCTAAAATAAACTTCGTTGATCAAAGCGTTTGTTCTTGAAACCTATCATTAGCGATGAAGTAAACAAGTGATGGAGTCACTCTAACTGAACTGATAGATGTAATATAACAGAATGCAAATTTAGAATTCCACATTGTAATTGTCATTACTCCTGTTTCACTAGAATCAATATAATTTTAACAAATTTCATAAGAATTTAGTTAGTTTTCGTAATTAGTATGCTAAAATACAAATGTAAATAATAAGTACAATATATAAAACTTAATAATATTACTTTCTATTTGAATACATTCATCAAACTAAATGATTCCAAAACAAATAATATCAAGAGGTTTTTTACATCTATACTACAGCAGTTTGGTATTACCTGCTGTATTTCTTTTCATTTATTTATTCTGAAGTTGATATCGAGAATCTTAGAAACTTTTTATTCCATAGGAATTGCTGGGTTGCAGTCAATTGCTGAATTTTAGATGAATCTTCCGATTGATCAAAAAGCTGCCGAAATAATAGAAGCATATTCTAGTGTAGATCTAACATTCACCTGGAGGATTTAAAACCGCTTTCCTTGATGGGTGAAACTAATCTATTTGCAGAGCAGGTGAAATACCCAGTAATCACTTTAGATAAATCACTTAATTGGAATTCCCATCTGGTAAAGGTAATCCATAAAGCAAAACTGTCATTCTGGACACGTCGTCGAATTTGTGATAAATCCTGGAGCATGGGTCTTCAACAAATTTATTAGATTTATATCATGGTCATCAGACCAATGACAACATACGGATCCATCGTTTGGATCACAATGGACGGCCAACGCCAAACTATCTGCTTTGCGGTGATTAGCATGCTTGACAATAACGAAGGCAATTAGCATCACATTGTTAGCTGCAATGGAAATCTTCCTGGAATTACCTCCTCTTCATATATATTTGAAGAAAGAAGCCAAGTGGGTAACGTGTAGACTGCAACAAGCGAACATTAATTTGCCGCAGATTAGTATCATAGAGCGGAACAGGCTGCTGGATGACATAAAAAGTCACAGCATCCTGGGAATGCTCTTGGGTACTATTCCTACTATGTCTAACTACGAGCTGATCTTTTTCCGGAAAGAGATGAGTGGGATCGAAATAAAGTCAACCTGATAAAGGCATACAGTTGCTAGTTTACAGACTACTCCAAAACTCCCGAAGGAACAGTAACTGAAGTATATAGCTACAAACCAAGTGTGAGGATCTCCTCAAGCCTAGGTACTAATGCAACTATATTTCAGGCAGAGGTTTATGCCATTTAAATTCATGTACGAAAGCTGGTATATATGCGTCCTGTACGCAGATCAATAAAAATTGTCTCAGATAGTCAAGTTACTCTAAAATGGTATGGACTTGTCAAAAGGCTATAAGTCATTTGAGCAAAAACAGTAAAGTGGTCTGGTTACCTGGTCCCTCTGGTCTGGGAAGTAACGAAATAAACGACTTGTTGGCTAAAGAAGGAGCAGGATCACGAATCATTGGACCCGAACTGATACTTGAAATATCCTCAAGTACTACCAAGATGGCTATCTTAACCTGTGCAGAAAGGAAAACTCTTCAGTATTGGCAAGAGTTACCAGGATTAGTTCATCCGAAGATGTTTATAAAATATCCTTTAAAATCAATAATTAAGAAACTTTTAAAGTTAAAAAGGGTAAATCTGAAAACACTAACAGGCCTATACCGCCCTGCTATGACAGAAGGTTGTATCTGCAAAATATAATTTTAGAGAAAGTAACTATTATACGTCCACATTTCGAAATTAACAATTTTCGTTATTGGCAGTTAAATTCGTGTTCATTCCTTTCATTAATGTAACCATGTAACATAGCATTGTATACATACCTAGAGTACAAATCTCATTAAAACCTCAAAACGATTTTTGCAGTTACGACTTCCTGTTATAGCAGGCAGTTATGTACTGGGCACTGTCTAAACTATCATCTGCATAAACATAAACTCGGCCTGGCGGTAATATCCGGGATGTCTGGAGTCGAGGAGAAAATAGATGACATTTTGTGTACCTGTCCCGCTGTGGAAATATAAGTATGAGTGAGCGACAATAGGCCTGCTAATGGCCACAGTAGAGGGCTCCTAAGGACCCACTCACAGGAACCGAACCTAACCTAACCTAACATAATAATTACAAAGCAATTTAATTGTACCGGTGTTAGTAAAGTCATAAAAACTTGTTATGAAACCTAACGCCATGAAATAGCTACTAGTAGTATTGTGGTTGTGTTGTGACTATTAAAGATTGCTTTGAGTATTCCAAAGCATAACTGAAAATGATATTGGCGTTAACAGTGTCGATTGTTGTGTATAGTTTCGGGCCATCTACGTATAACAGGCAGTCATAATATGATCAATAAAAATATTGAAAAGTAGGAGACTCAATACTGAAACTTGAGGATCCCCTGACGTCGAGAATTCAAATCGTGGCCATATCACTCTGCATATAGAGATATGTTTTTGGTTATTTTTACGGTGGTAGCTGGGAGTTATTTCGATAACTCTTTGCCTTAATTTCTTAATGAATCTTATAAACCTACAGTGTACCAAATTTTGGGTGTCTCGTAAATGCCATCAGTAATTATTGATGACCTAATAATGTGAAAGATATTACAGTCAATTATTAAAAATTTTAGAATTGTATCCCCAACCACCATGAATTTAAAAAAAACTACTACTATTCTTTTGATTTTCTAGTGTATGTACTAGCCATTAAAGAATCATAAAACAAGTTTAGTGCTGCCTTTTATCTCAAAATGCTGTAAAGTAGCATGCACTTAATTTGACACTAAACCACGCATTGCACTGCGAGTGTTTTATAATTACCATATAATTAATTTATGACAGCTTTCCCCTATCAATTTTCATTTTGAGACAGAAAAAGATTTATGTACGTGAACACACATAAAAAGGTGAATGATCTGTTGTATTACATGGTGAAATTCTGTACAATAAATCGGTTAAATTAAATGTTTCGAAGAACTATAATCGCTTTCACAAAAATTCCAATAAGGTATCAATATTGTAAAAAAAATGTTAATCTGTTGATTTAAGAAAAGATAAATGAGCCTGGAATAACTGATTTTTAAAGTGATTATGATTAATGAGGTGTTGTTGACTGCCATCTAGCATATAATTGATTGAGTTTTAAAATAAATATTGGAATATTAACGTCTGTCAACCGTCAATTATACCGTATTAAATCATTTTTGTTTCACATTTTCTTCGTAATTATTATTTATTATTTGTTTTATGATTATTGAGTGCAATATCTTGAATTGACGTAATACAGAGTTTTAGCAGTAAGTAGCAATACTACATTGGTTTAATTCAGGTCCTACCAAATATCACCCGAGGTTGTGATGTGAGATTCCTTCCCGTAGATGAAATTTATTATCTATCTAGAACATCTAAGAATTACTCTATAAAAACTACGAGAAATGAAATCTGCTTAAATTAGGAAAGTGTTGCCATGGAAAAGAAAATGTTGCAATATTTAACAATCTTAGTGTTATACATCGTAGTAGATCAATCTCACTGGAATTTCATTGCATTTTAAATCAACAACTATGCAACAAATTTGTTTTATATATTATTTATTGTTATGTTAATTTCCTAGTTACATTTTTAGATGCTTAAAGATAGTTAACATTGACACATATGTAGGAAACACACAGGAGTGGGTATCTGCGGTGTCATTATATTTGAAATGTGTAACAAAATATTCAAATTAGTATTTTGACATCAAGTAGGACATCGTTGTAAAAGTAATTCTTTTATTAATCCAATGGCGTTAACAAGGAATAGGGTAGTAAAACAAAGAAGGTTTAGTACCATATCCCAAAAAAAACAATTATGCAGCTACGGACACCTGTTTCAGAGTTATTGCCCCTCATCAGCGTAGCGTAGCGGAACACTAATTGAGTACACTATACTGTACTTTCCAGCCTTATTTTAGTTCTTGTTCCTGATCTATCTCATCCTGGATCCAATTCCTTAGCTACGCTACGCTAGTGAGGGGCAATAACTCCGAAACACGTGTCCGTAACTGCATAATTTTGAATAAAATCAAGAAATGAGGTAGACTATAGTGAGACAGAAAAAGGTCATGCGTCATACCTTTTACAAAAATTCATACGGGTAAATAGCTAGTGCAGTCGCCTCAATGCATCCAATTAATTCGCCAGTTTGTCGATTTCATAGAGATCTTAGTTTCTCTATGGCTGATTCTTAGTTGATGGCACGCAATCGGCAGCCCTCTGAAGTACAACGTCACCCATCACACACTGATATGAATATTCCTTTTCAAGATGAATACAGTCTACGTCTTGGTCCTGAATTTTCGTTGGCTATATTGAATGTTTCTCAGCGCATTGTGTTTATGGAACTACCTAATAATGATACCAACAACTGAGGATATTACCTAAAAGAATAAATTTAAAGATAAAATATATTTTCTTGGAAATATGGTATAACCGCTGACGAGTTGATAATAGAAGGAACAATTTAGTATAGTTGTTGTTTGGTTGATTGTCGGTTGTTGAAAATATTTCCAAACAAGTACAACTTACGTATCTACATCTTTTGAACGCAAGACAACTGGATGAGATAAATTGGACGAAGTGTAAATTGAACGTAATTAAAACAGGACGATACCGAAACTGGACGCATGGATACAGTATGTATTCAAAAAGGAAAAAATTGCATAACAGTTTGTCATTTTTTGACGAAAGAAGCAATATAAATAGTAAAGAAAAAAATTAAGGAAGTTACATTCGTAATTGAAAATTATGAGCAGTTCCTCATATGAATTCCAACACTGGTCTTAATCTTTCATCTTCAGTGCATTAATAAACTTCTATATGGATGAATGTGTAACGTTCAGAATCGAATAAAAACTGTTATGCCAGCCTTCGAAGACATTGTTTGTCCGAGGTACATCGTCCTTGACCAATCGTATACATTCCATAAATCAACTGAAAATTGTAAGGGTTTCGGCGCCGTCGTATATAAATGCGACCTATTCAAGTGTCTTTGAAGTAATTTAGTAAAGGTGGCAAGAAATCTTAATTTTTTACGTAAAAATCGCTATCATTAAGCTGTTCAAATAAATCAGTCACATCATTTCGTGTAACGAAATCTGCTTGTCTTCATATGCACTGAATTAAATGGAAAAAAACAGCTACGTATTTTTGAATGCGGAAATTCTTGAAAGCCTTTATTGCAACTCTTTCGAAATCTACCACAATTGAAGTTCATCATAGACCTGGTTTAATTGACATTAGCTCCTTAAGGAACTGAGTGTAGGTATCTTATGGTTTGTCCGGAAGAAAGGCGTAGCAGTTAGTTGTTATGACATTACTATATTGTTATATATAATTGGCTGAATAATTTGGCGATGAAGCAAACGTACCATCGGCATATCAGTGATTACAATAGTCCATGATATCCATTTCTTCTGGTTAAAAACAAAAGAATTCTATCATCACTGGGATCACTGTCAAATAGTAGAAAAAGTTCACCATTTATATTAATTATATATTTCTCAGGAAAATTGAGTTCCGTCGGATTTATGGGATTTGCTGGGACATTTTTCGACACTTTCCTTACACGCTGAATTATTTTTTTAAAATATTAACAGAAGGTATCTAAGCTGAAACTGCCGACGGTAAACCTGAAGATGTGTTGGTCCATATGGCCTGAGTGGTAGGCTCGATCTGCTTCACCATATCATACATGTTTGCAATAGCTACCTCGGTAGCATCGGTAACATGAAGATGCTTTCTACTATAAACTACTTCTTCTTGTACCATATGCACTTTTCCTGAGCATCGATTATGTAATCAGCACACTTTAAAAATATCTTCTCCCCAATAATTCTTTCTTGTGAACGAAACATCGTATAATAACATTTGATTGCCCCATTCACCTGTCACAAACTGCAGAAACATGGTAACACTTCAAAAAAATGTGAATATTGATTCTTGAATTGGTCTGCAACAAATGAAGCCAACAAAAAACAAAAGGAAGAAAATAAACGTTAGGGAAGAATTCGGATTTATCATCGATAAACCACATCAAGTAAGAGGAAATTCTAATGGTGGCAATACTGCCAGAAAATTTTTTATATACTTGCTCGGCAAATATTGATGCCTTTGAGACATTGTTCAGATGATGCACAGGAATCTAGAAATAAAGGCTACAAATTCTTCAGATTACATCATGCCCGAAAATGCTCAGGATCATCAACAACATAGATGTAATGCACAAATTAATGTACTGTTCTTATCGTTACGTTTCAGATAAAAAATTGATTATCAAAAGTAAAAAAGTCCTAGAATTAATGAACTGTTATTAGATTTAATTGGCAATCACGAAGAATAGACACATGACATGTAGAAAAGAGTTTGGGTATGGTTTTGTCAGGAATTTTAACTTTAAATATTTGAGAATTTTAGGGATTTTTAGTTATAATATTAGCTAGTTAAGTTTATAATTTATAAGTTTACTTATAATATTAGTTTGTTTCATATGTATAATATTTCACACATTTCGTAAACATTTTTTTTGTGAGGTTACTATATAGAAAGGGGAGGGAGGTAAGCATATCTATGGTAACTCTTATTCTATTATTATATGGGTATATATTTAGAGATGATTTAGGCCGTCCCCTCCTATAGTGCACCAGGCGACTGAATTCTTTGATAAAAATATATGTTATTTAAAACCTAATATTTCGAGTTATGTGAGTTGTAATCTAGGACCTAGAATGTGTGTTTTTTTGCCGTGTATTTATTTGGGAATTATCCTTAACCGTCCTTGATCTTCATATGAATAGAATAACTATTCTATCTACTAACTGTACCGGTGTGCCCCGTGCAATTTTTACGCTACTAATTTAAGTTGTAACATTCTACAAGACAATAATCTATGTCCACGTTTAGTAATGAAACTATAGGATTTTCCACAATTGTTCCTTAATACTTAAGACAATGGTAAAAGATGAATTTTAAATACAGCGAAATATATAAAACTGTAAAAATACTTTATACAATAACGTCAGTGTTTTATACATTAAGTTACTGTATACTAGATTCTAAAAAATTGGGTATATAGAACAGTAGTTAATAGGCAAAAAACGAATGACTGTCAGTTGACTACAGAAACCTCAATAGACTTACTCAGCAATAAAATCATAGATCATAGACAGATAGATAAACCGGCTCTAAAAAAGTAAAGAACCGTTATAAGAAGTTGTTGAAAAACTAGGTACGGATCTAGCTGTACCTTGCGTAGCCGTCTTTTTGTTGCTCATACCGTACCCGATCGCCATTTATTCATTCTTATTCGCCACGCCACTACCGCTGTTGGAATACTTATTGGGAGTCTCTTATAGTACGGTCGATGGTATATTATTAGGAATTTTAAATTATTCCTGGCATTCGCTATCTATTATTTAATATACCTTCAGGTGAAATTTCTCCGCGTATATTCTGTGTTGCTTCCTATTGTACGTAAATGAATTTTTATTTAAGGTGGCCATATATTTACTCTAAACTTTTGGTCCTTACAGCACTTTGGATTTTTAAAAACTATTATAATTCAAAAAATAACTAGACAGTGAAATAATTGAAAACAATATATTCGTAGATAAAGAAATACATATGTATAACTTTTCAATAGTGTAAACACGACATTTCTAATATTGCTTCCTTTAATTTACAAAAATACTGAATGGGCATTAGTAGCATATTATTGAAAATAGAAAATAAAATTGGCGAACATAAGTTGGAATTATTTGTAAATTTTTGTTACAAAATGATAAATCTGTACTATTAATGTTAATAGTTTGGTAAACAAACTGTAGAATAGCATCCAAATGTAAATATAATTTTTTTATATACTAGAAGATTGAATAAGACTTACAGGAAACAACTTCTCAGCAGACAAAAGCCCCGACTTACATTCAATTAAACCTGCTAGCCGTGTTTGCTAACTAAAATCATTTGTCAGTTCCTCGCTAGACATAGACCGGTTTCGAACTTGTTATGTTCTCGTCAGCATGCCGTAAGTAATGGAAAAGACAAATAATAATAGAAAACCAGGCTAGCCTAAAGCAAACCAAGTAAGATAGACATAGTGAATGATAAGTGCATCGCTTTGGTGGCCAGTACTACTACCCGTCAGACATTGATGTCTTAGTGACTGATAGCAACCTGCAAAGCAGGTACGAAGATCTGTGTCCTTTAATCCTGCTGGGCTAAACTGTATACTGAATAAGACTTACAAGAAACAACTACTCAGCTGACAAAAGCCCCGACCTGAATTGAATTAAACCTGCAGGTCTTGTTTGGTAGCTATTTTGCTGCTGTCAGTCACTAAGACATCAATAATGTCTCACGGGTAGTAGCACTGACCACCAGAGGGATACACTTATCACTCACTATGTCTGTCTTGCTTAGTCTGCTTTAGGCTAGTCGGGTTTGCTATTATTATTTGTCTCTCCAATTACTTATGGCATACTGAAGAGAACATAAGAAGTTCGAAACCGGTCTATGTGTAGTGAGGAATTGACAAATGATTTTAGCTACGAAACAAGATTTGCAGGTTTAATTCAATGCAGGTCGCGGCTTTTGTCCGCTGAGTAGTTGATTCCTGTAAGTCTTATTCAGTATATAGTTTAGCCCTCCAGGATTAAAGGTCACAGCTCTTGGTACCTGCGTTGCAGGTCGTTATCAGTCACTAAGACATCAATGATGACTGACAGGTAGTAGCAGTGACCACCAAAGGGATACACTTATCACTCGATATGTCTATACTAGAAGATGTATTTAAAAACTCACTCGTTCGTGTATTTTAATTACGCACCTTTTTTTAAACCAAATTTATTACATTGTTTGTTTAATCGTAAACGTTTTGTATCACGTGTTTTTGAAAGGTCCTTATTTTAGTCGACTGAATTCAATCCCTAATGAATTTAATGAATGTCAAACCCACGCGAGTTTTATCTATATTGTTTAATTAAGAAATCTAATTATCACAGTAAGTAGAAATGATTGATGTAAATAACCTTTAAGTTCGTTATATTAAAATTATGTAATCATATCGATTCTTTTTTTTGAGAAAATTATAATTAATTAAAATAGACTAAATTCGGTAAATTCTGATAAATATTATGATAACCCTTAGGCGGCGTTTTCAGTTCTCTAAGCTATATAAAAAATTCCCTGATTCCTGGAGATAAGCTCAACAGTACTCTTGTAAACACTGGGAACTCTTAACCTGGAAATACTGCCAAACCTCCACGTGTTCGTGAGGTAGGGATCTTTAATTGCTCACTAGAGTTACCAAATCGCGCTGCCGATCATGAACGTAGGCTAGGTAAATGTATATGTAAACAGAACATACATGCTACTCTTAATAAGAAGGTAGAGGTTGTGGCATGAAGTTTTCTTGTATGTTTGGGTGATTTATCAAAAACTGCTTTTGTATTTACAATGAGACGATTTACATTGACATAATTTGTTCGATTATGTCTACAGTACGATGCAGAGCATGGAGTATAGAAGTGATAGAAATTAAATTGGGATATACAGATTTTAGGGAACGGCCGGCTTGAAACACGGTTGAAACTCCATCAGTTACAAACATTAAAACTCGGTCATTGTAAATTTTATTTTTTTTTTTAATATGTCAAATTGCTCAGTCAGTGCCTTCTTACATCCATTTGCTGGCTAATAAATAGGTAACCGATGGTCCATTTGGACTCAAAGTGCGTACCGAAACGTTTTCCCAGATTGTGTTTCTCAAAGTCAGTATTCTTGTTGACAGTTACCCATTTTTATGGCGAATTATTAAATGCTGTTTTCAATTTTTTTTCTCACTGGAGGTAAATAATATTGCGACTGGGAGATAAAACATAATACTGCATACACTCAACAGTTAAATCAAATATGGAAATATAAAATGGTCCTTCATTTTGCCTATTTTGTCTCTGAGCAGCAATGGCAATATGTCGCTTATCGCTGATATATTGTGAAAGAAAAACTCATTAAGCCAAACCAAACATACGACCGCACTTCCATCGTACTTTAAGTCCATACATCGCGATATATACGTTTGAATACATATGTTGGATACCTACACGACATATTCCAAATAAAATACAGAAATAATTGTAAGTATACCTTGTACAGTGCATGGATTTAAACTGACATTCGATTAAAACAATAATTGCCGGTAACCGGACGGATCACGTGTGACAAAAATAACGAGAGTTACTCCCGTTGAGCTTGGTCTATTCATACCATATCTAATTTATACCCCTTTCGAAAAATGGTGACGTGTGCAGGTGTGCCAATCACTATATCTCATAAATTTGTTCCGTCACGAATTTGAACACGGGTCTTCTGGGTAGAGGGACATGTCACTGTCCCCCGAACTATTGAACCAATAACACTTATATTAACCCAAAACTAATCAGATGAGCTAGAATCATATTAAAAATATTATTATGTGCAATTCTTTATTTCTGTCAATTACCCGTCTAGAAATTATTAGCATCTAACCATTTTCTGTGAACATATAAGGAGTTCTGTAACCCCGTCATATTTTAATATTGAATGCATTATAAATTATAACATAACATTTATGTGTTTCTTTGGAATAATACTATCAATAATATCTTACCAATATATACTGACAAAATAAACGATTTTTAATTTTTTTTTTTAATTTATTTTTACTTTTACTTTAAATATTAATAGATTGATAGATTTCTCTTCTATAAGATGCATTTATAAAACATGCTTTAAAATCAATAAGAACAATAATTATATTTATACAGGGTGATACTTTTAGATGGTTTATTTTGCAGCTAGGAAAAAAATTTAAAATCAGGTCATCGTTTATTTCAGAGAGAATTTAAATGTATAAACAGAAAAATAAACGGTGATTTTTTTTATCAAAGTCGGTAGATATCTCTGAAATTTCATATACAGTCATTGTGTACAACTTTTTACAAAAAAATTTATTGTTGAGGTGCTACCATGAATTACGTCTAAATATATCAAAAATGAGTTTGAGTTTAAGCAAAAGCAGATTCCAGAACATTTGTTGAAACCCTCAAACTGCTTATATGTCTCAAAATTTCTTCAAAATACCTATGTAAAGGGTTGAATATTGCCGATGTTCAAATGATTTTCTTTCCGTACTTGGGCTCCCTGAGAAAAAACTATAACTTCCGGTTTAATTTCTTTCCCTAGCTGGATAAAAAGTCAGCGAATAAAGTGAGACACCTGAAATGCTCACCCTGTATAACTTAAATTGTATTTTATAAATTAATATTAATACAAGTTAGCACTAACCAAAATCTGAGCAATTATATTTTTTATAATCCAACGGTATACGAATTTAACATCGGAAAGTTTTACTGTTTTACAAGTCTTTAGTTGACTTCGTGCTTCACTACACGTGGACATAGAGATAATTTCATACCTAAACCTCTTCCATTTACGTTTGACCCAAATAATGCCAGTATACACGTTCATCGCGTTATTTTATGCAACATGTTGGTATTTTATAAAAACAATTCGGTCTCGTATGGATCATTAAATTCGTTAAAAACAAAAAAAATTAATTTATATTTTTAGACAATCTTTAGTCGTCTTTTCTGTATAGTAAATATTAAAAAAAAATTGCATAAATGTATTCTTTTTAGGATTATATATGTAAATTTTAATCTAGTGTGATTTTTTTTTTTTGAGGCAAAGAAATATTAAAAGTTATTTCTACTGTAACATTTAAATTTTTTCTCGACGGTCCAACCAGACAGTAATTCACGTTTTATCTTGGCCGGTTTCACAATTTAAAGTTTATATTGAATTCAACTTTGCTTAAAGCAAACTATTACATTTTTAAAGATGGGTAAATAAGATTCTGAGATTATTAAATTTTACAAATTCTAAAATTTTACGCAAAGATAGAAAAAGTCCAGAATATTCACGTTGAAATTTTAGAAACTCTCTGGACACAAGCAATTGAATATATTTGAGAATATTTTAGATGTTTTTGGAAATTTTCCCAAAACGAATAGTTTTATATATCTCAACTTAAAAGTTTCAGCTTCTACATGAATTTTAAACTTTTAGCAAATTACATTTCCCGCATTTTTTCTTATTTACTTGTCTGATGGTATTTAAGAATCTAAGCTAACTAAAATTTTTTCAAATATTTCTGATCCCAAGAAAGAGTAAAAAATAATTTAAAAAAAATTGAATTTTAGGCCCACGATGTTATTCGACTAGGTTCCCACCGAAACACAAGTACCCAGTGAAACCGAGGATGATACTGTCCTGTTGCCAGATTTAACTAATAGCGTATCCCTGATTGTAGTGTGTTTATTTCATTACAAAACTTTAACATTTTACATTCACAAATCACTACAAAATAGTATTCCATGGTGACAATTTACTTTAAGATGTTCTAGCGATTCTTGAAATTTTGCAAATTGCTTTTGGAACACCCCGTATAATTTTTTATGGTGGGAAAATAATGCTCACTCTACGAGTACATCGTTGGATTGACGCCTTAATTTCTTCTACGTTCTATGTTTCTATGAAACATTTTTTACGGTATATCAACCTCAGTCTCTTTCATCTGAAGACAATATTCTGCCTGAAGGTGATAAAATGCCATTTGAGTTGCTGTTGCCAGATAATATGTTGTTATTAAACTCTACTGAATTGTCATCAACAATAATAAGATTTAATTCAAACTCAGCGAGTTGCGATCTTGGCAAATTGTAGATAAACCCATCACAGGAATCCTTTTCTGTAATGTCTTCGCATACGTTGATATTATCGTAATTGGAGAATTAGTGTTGTGTCGTATCACTAAAAATAATATCTTATACACCTAGTAGTAAATGTATATTCCTGACACTTATATTCTCAATGTCACAGAGGACTAACCTCAAGATTATTTTTGCTGATATCTATAAGATAATAAAAGGTCTATTTTAAACGATATTTATCAATAAACATTTCGTGAATGTATTCTTCATTCAGTTAGTTTAAGATATATTTGAGAATTTAAGATTAATATTAAAAATTTCAAGTAAATATTCAACAAAGCAATTAGCCTATGGAATTAAACGGATTTAATAATTATACTTCATTATGTTATTTTGTCATTAAGTAAATTTTCAAAATAAGTACAACCTACTTAGAGAATGAATGACACAATTTAAAACGCACAATAAAGGAAAGGTCAACGTTTACTGTGTTAATTAAAAACCAGCGTTTTCTTAACCTTTCATAATTCGACCTAAATTTGTTAAAAACGGAACAAATTAATAATCATCTAGAAACTTTATTTTCACTGTGTTAAAACCAATTATTATATAGTCTGTATAATTATACCTCTACTACACATTATATGACCTTGAGCTTTGCTCTATCAGAGTTTTACGTGGTATTGATATTTTTTTTTGTTTGATGATAAGTTAATTAAACAAGTTCTGTTAAATACATTATTTCACAAAATATCTTACTTCTATCTAAAAATGTATTTACTTATTAATTATTTACTTATTAAATAATACAATGCTTTCATTGAACATCAAGGAATAAAAATGGATTTAAATTATGGTTGTTTAAAGGAGCGTCCAGATTACTTATGCTATCATTCATAGTCATATAAGAATGCGTGCCTGAATTCGGCTGCTCGTTCATGTTTCGTACAAACTACTCCTTTTGCTATTGGAGGATCTTTGTCTAGTAAGGATTCGTCGGTTTGCGTGTCATTCAGTCTATCTTGATACAGTTTTATTCTCACTATTTATATGAAATAAACGAAATTGATGCCACGAGTACTAGTCAATGAAATGCCGTTCAAAGTCTTACATGTGTCTACAATAATTTCCTATGAATCATACCAGTAATCCACTAATTGATATATCCACGTGAGACTCGAACTCATGCGGCTAATGATGCTCGTGCTTGTGCTCGTGATACATCTACATACGAAAAAGACACAAGTAAAAGCACGTGCATATGCACGAACACGATTAATGTTGACCCATCTTAAGTATTTTCATACTGAAATATAAATGAAAATTACATATTTAGATTCCCATTAAATAATATTGAGGAAGTGTCAATATTTGATCGTAGTCCTGTAGTCCTAGAACAATTATTATTGTAAGTAAGGTTTTCACCAGAAAATAAAGTTGTCTTATTTTCCAGCTTTACAAAATATGTATTTTTTTTCGTTTAATGAAAACCAAAAATATTAAAAATATTCCAGTTCATCTAGTTAAATAATATGATATTACTTTAACTTGATTCTATTTCGAGACATAATATTTCAATTATGATTTCAAAGAATCTTCTAAAAATAAAGAAATAGGAATAATTAATAAATTTAATTTGCAAAAGAAAATGGTCAATGACCCGCAGTATACAATGTGCAATTTAGATCAACCTTGACATACTTAACCCATTAAAATTACTTTGTTTTTATTTGTAATTATTACCGTACTTATATCAGTAATCTAAGGAAAACATTAAAAAAAATTAATAGCGTATACAAAAAATAAAAAAAAGACCTGTCGCTGTTATTGCTATGTTATTTATTATAAAGTTAATTTAGTTACTATTGTTTATCAATAACATAAATTTACAAAAGAAACATAAATGTCATAAAAAATATGTTTTTAATACCATAGTACATTGTGTAGTAATAAAGTTCGTATATTCAGAAATAATTTTTAGTTTCTACTTGAAACTGAGATAGTATGTGCCAATCTACCATTAGTTTGATATTTTTTAATTTCTAAAATTAAACAGCTAATAAAATAAAGAATAATACAATTTCTCTAACACTGAAAACTTATGGAACTACAATACTTATTGTAAAAATATCATTAATTCCCTCTACCAATAGGTCAGAATTTTGCTTTAATTTAATAACCTGATCTTAACTAAAAATTTATCAATGTGGGGAAAGAAATTAATGTAAATTCGAGATTAAAGGCATTTATATGTTATATGCCCCAATTAGTAAATTAATTTGTGGTAGTTCTAAGGTAATTCTTTGCAATTTATTATGTAAATAACAAATATTTACTCATATATCACAAAAAAGAAAGGATATACTTTCAATTGCAACTTCGCGAATGGCTCAATAATTATCAGAAAAAAAGTTAGACAAGTAGTGTTGAAGAATTAATATGATACCTAAATTGTTAGTTACTGTCTGGGAATAGATGAGATAAATAAAATGATGTTTGGAGTAGTGCTCTGTCTATTCATGGAAGGAATTTTAATGCGATTCACAAAATCAGAAAATTTGAACCCTCTTAAAAAAATATGAATTAAAGAAAAAGGTGGAATCTTAAAGTTAAAACATAATTTAATTATTAAGTCCCTTGAAGGTGTACACTTTAAATGTTAAAATAGGGCAATTAAGTTAAGCAAACCAGTATAGTTAATAATATCATAAATGATTTGCCTTCTATTGCTAGTGATGATCGATAGAAGAATTATTAGGTTAGCTTCTGAATAAAGTTTTTCAAAACGGTATTCTTAAAATTGTCATAGAAAGGGAGAAACGGGACAATACTGTTTTTTCTACTCCCTACGTAGAAAATACTATTTTGCTCCCTCATTTCAGGGGAGCAAAGTAGTACTTTTCCTCCCTCGGGAGGAAAATACTTTGGCTCCCTCTGGAAGCAAACAAGTAAAAACTTCAAATAGCTGTAATAGTAGTGTATAGACTTCTTTTATTGATACACAAACTTCCTGAAAATGAATGATTTTCTTTGAAACAGATTTTTCATTACTATTTTTATTTATAAAAATTGAAAACAGTTTAAATCAAGGTTTAAATTAACATCAGTAACTAAATATTGTTAAAATTTATGGTACAATTAGTTTAATTACTAATGGAGATTGCCCCTGAAAAAATATTGGCTCTGCTGGTGGAGATCAGTTCCTGTTTGTTGTTTTCCAAAGTCTTGGTCGCTGATGAAGTACTTGTAGAAACAAAATTTTCAAAAAACAAGACAACGTTTTTTGGTACTTGAAGTAGTACTTTCTCCCGTAATTATTTGGCTGGCTACCTCACATTTTTTAGAAATACAATCATCTAAGTACCCTTCTGCTACTGCGTTTGTTCGCCATCCCCCATGTCTTTTTAGAGTGAGAATGTCACTTCCAGCATTGACTAATAACGTAGCTGAAGTACGGCGGAAACTGTGTCCAATATAGCCTTTCGAATCATCCTAATTTAAAAATATTGCTATTCTGTATGGAATTTTGGCAATTGTGCCAATTACCTGGTTTGTACATTTCCCTTTAGCATAAGTTGCAAAAATCTAGAATGACATATTTTAGGGGACCTACAGTCCAGATATTTTCTATACATATCCAAGACAGATACTCCGTTTAAAATCTCATTTGTTATTGTAAATGTCCTTTTGATATTAGTTTTTGAGTCAGGTATTTGCACCACCAAAATATCGCCTTTATCACTGATATCCTCAAGTACCATTTTAACTAATTCATCGCTACGGCATGCCCCAGCAATTCCAAATATAAGCACAACCTAAAAAAGGAAAATACACTTATGATAACTGCCTAAAATGTCACTTAATTGTCATATATATACTTTCTAATAAAAAATGCTGCGTTACGTTTTTATTTATTATTCAACAATAACGATCAATCTTACCTTCATATGTAAGTAAGTTTCATCTGGAGCTTCTGCAATCCTACCTTGAAAAAGTATTGGTTTTCTTGGCTTTATATCCAGCAGATTTCCTTTTTAAAAAATCTAGTAATTTAGGAAACTTAATGTCGATATTGTCTTTAATTTGGAGTATAGATCGCAACATGCTGTATTTGCTCCATAATGTTGAAGGCTTCAAATCGGCGCATTTCTTGGAAAAGTAAAATAAGACCACTTCTTCACATACTTTTCTTATTTGCCTAGTCTCCATCCAACAATTAAATAGCTGGTACTCTTTTTCATATTTTTCACGAGACTTTAACGGTAATAGATTTAACGAAACCACGTTTACTTCTTCCAGAATATCTTGAGGAACTTCTTCTTCACATTCGGAATACATTATTATAAACTTTTTGGAAGTTTGTTTATTTTGAAAACAAGAAGCAACCATAGCAACGTTCCATGTACTTTGATTTTTAACAATATTTACTTATCTAAATACCTATTATGACACTTTGACATATTTGCTTTTTTGATTGTCATGCATAAGAAAATATAATAAAATATATGTAAAACCAATGTAAAACACTGTAAATGGTCGTAGAAAAAATTATATGTATTACACAGGAGCAAAGTGCCATTTCCTCCCTATCCGCGGGAGGAAATTATGCACTTTTCTCCTTGTCATACAAATAGCTATTGTATTCCGAGCATGGGGGAAAGCTGGCGTGTTGTTTTGGCCCAAGGTATATTTTAGAAATGTACAGAAAGGTCCTCTCCTTAAAGTAAAGAATAACCGTCGGTTTTACTTAATTAAAGATACAAGAACTTTACAAGAACTTTAATACTTTGGTTACAAGAACTTTAATACTTTAATTTAATATTAATGTATGTACAAATTTTTATTTACTTTCATTTAAAATTAATTACATTATGTAAATGTTAATTTTATTTACATGAATCAATCATACGGCTTGAACTTTATTTTCTTATTAAGTTGCATACTTTGCGTTTCTATTTTATTTTGCATAGAATTTGTTTAACTAGGTAATGTCTACTATGGCTCCACTTGACAGGTAATAATTTCACTTTGTAGGAGTTTTGCATGTGAAGGATAATAGAGACCAAATTTTTAATGGTAATTTGCCAATATTTCTGGTAAGTCAATTTTGATGATAATTTCGACTCTATAATTAGTGGAAGTTGACCCTAAAATTATTTTGACAAATATTTTCTAAAATATTCCTACGACCTTTTTTACTTTTAAAATTACAGAATGAAGTAATTTGCAATTTTTTCATGGATTAATAAGTTTATAACTAAGAGGTCATTTCTGAGACCAATAATAAGTACATTTTTTTATGGTGAAAGACAATTCACACTCTATTGTAGACTAGGTTCGATCCCTAACGTCGACACTGGTAATGTCGGTAAGTAATGAATGTGTATGTGTGTGCGTGCGTGTGTGCGCGTACGTGTGTGCGTGCGTGCGTGCGTGCGAGCGTTTTTCAAATGTGTATACCCTCTCCAGACAGCCTTGGCTTTGGATTTGAGGATTATTTAATTTATGTGGTCTGGTGCGTGGTTTGTCAAATCACTTTAAAACTAAAATTTAGGTTAGTTTGGCCTTCAAAATAATTTAGTGTCCATGAAGGCTTTTGAAGTAAATTTTAGGTAATTTTTGTCAGGAAATATAATTATAAGATCAGTGGATCTTGCAGACATCGTATAGGTAAAAATAAGTACGTTACAACATAAGCGTCAAATGTAAGATTGTAATGAGCTTATAGTATGTTATTAATATTAAATAATACTGAGATTAGTGATAAAAAAGGAAATTGCCAATGAAGATAATGATTATTTTGTAAATTTGCCAAATAGTTTATTAAATAAACAAGGTGGACACACTTACAAAACCAAAATTAATCAAAACAATTTTACAGACAAAACAATTTTTCTTAGTGAGGCGCTTGAGTCTGAAATTATTAGCATAATAAATGAACTAAACAATACAAGTTTACTTGGGGCAGATAATATCTCAACATCAGTAATAAAGAAATGTGCAAGGTATCTTGCGAATCCACTATGTTATATTATGTATATATAAATGGTGGATCTTCCCCAAATGTTTTGAAAATATCTAAGATTATCGTACTCTATAAACAATCCACAATTAATTAACAATTATCGACCAATTTCACTCTTATCCATATTTCCAAAAATAATAGAAAACGTTCTGAGTAAACAAATAATACGCTTTTTAGAATCCAACAATATCCTATCACCTAATCAAGATGGCTTTAGAGAAAAAAAATTCACAATATCTGCTTTATTAAGTATTTTAGACATTATTTACAAAGAATTAGATAAAAATAATAAAGTTTTAGCTCTTTTCATTGATTTGTCTAAAGCATTCGATTATGTAAACCATGAAATTCTTTTAAATAAAATTAAAAAATGTGGAATAAGAAGAAATTGTAATAACTTACTTAAAGATTATTTGAGCAACAGACAATTTGTTCAATATTTTGGGAAAAATTCGGACATGCTAAAAGTAGCAATAGGTGTCCCACAAGGAAGTGTCCTGGGCTCCCTGTTGTTTCTGTTATACTGTAATGATCTTGATAATTACACATTGGCATTTTACACTGCATTTGCAGATGACATAACTTTATCATCTGTCCATAAAAATCTAACAGAAATAACATTTTAGCTAATAAAAATCTTAGGGATATTCACAAGTATTTTCAATTAAATAACCTCATAATAAATCAAGAGAAAA
This sequence comes from Rhamnusium bicolor, assembly GCA_029963845.1. NCBI lineage: Eukaryota > Metazoa > Arthropoda > Insecta > Coleoptera > Cerambycidae > Rhamnusium > Rhamnusium bicolor. The sequence goes on from JANEYF010003191.1 coordinate 875,578, forward strand.
CGTACACGTTACAATTTTATCCTCAACGCTTCAATTATATAAGTAGTCCTTTAGCTACATTAAATGGGAAATCTATAGAACAAGTTAAATTACTGGGTATTCATATAGATTTGTAATTAACATGGAAAGATCATGAAGATTATGTATGCAAAAAATGTGCAAAAAATTGCCTTGCCCTTAAAAGATTACACGAAATTGCCAACAAGGACACAGCGACAATTTTTTACCATTCCAACTTTGAATCTGTGATTAGATATAGAATAATTTCTTTGAGAAATTCGTCTGCAGCCAATAGAATATTTATATTACAAAAGAGAGCAATAGGTTATTTATTCGGTTTAAAATTTATAGAATCATGTAAACAAACGTTCATCAGGGAAAAAATATTTACACTTTCATGTATTTTCATTTTCATATTCTAGATATGTTACAATTTGTAAAAAAAAATTTTATTATATTTAATTTTTAAAATGAATTCCATAAATATTACACAAGACATGGAAATAATTCACAATACGAGTTGCATAGACCGGAGCTATATAATAAAATAAAATGTGGCAAGAAAAACTCCTACAATTTACACTTCTTTCATTTGAGCAAACAGTTTGCACTTCTTTCATTTGAGCTAAGGTGAAGGAGGTTGACCTTCACAAATATTATCTCACTATGTGCTGGATATTCGATTATGTACACATTCTACAAAATTAGTGGTAGATTAAAAAGTTACGTTTTAAGAACATGGTGAATTGTGAAAGTCTCTTTCAATAATAGCCAGTTATGTGTGATTGCCGATTATTTCTTAAGGCAAATATCATATAAAACATACTTACTACTAGAGCTGTCCGAGGTCACCTGGCCGACAGAGCCGTCATATGACTCATATGTTTACATCATATCATAATACTTGAATAAGTACAGTAAATGGAAATAAATTTTAACAATAATGTTACATTTTATAAAAATTTGTATAAAACTCACCCTTTTAAGCAGATTTATGAAGCAGTTTGGTTGTCGTCATCACAAAGTGGGGAAGATCTATAGTATAATAGCATCAGGTATGTTTCTACAGCTGTCTCCGTCAGCGATGTTCGCTTTGGTGAAAAAATATGTTTTGCATTTTGAAAATGACCATTCGACATCTACGGATGTAATACAGGCATAATTAAAACAATCTGTGAACTCACTTAACGAAGTTGTAGATGCACCATCACAAATTTGTCTTAATTTGCTAAAATCAGGATCGTTATATAATACACTCTCGAATTTTTCACTAACGCGATTATTTTTTGCGTCATTTATAGCCTGTAGCTGTGTATTTACGTCGTCCACTATTTGCAGCGATTCCACTAACGACAACGAACTATTTTGTAATTTTTCTATTGCGTCGTGTAGTCCTCTATAATTGTTATTAATAGTTTTTAAATCTGTTTCAAGGGAAACGTCTTGAAAGCTTGTCTGGTTTTCCCTAATAGCTGCAACCTCGTTAGGGTTGAACTGTAGTATCACAGCTTTTATTTGTTGAAAATATTCAGCATAATAAAAAGCCGCTTTCAACCACGTTCTCCAACGTGTAAGAATCGGTTCTGGTGGTTCAGGGATACCAGGACACTGTCTGTGAAATGCTCGAAGCCGTTTAGGAGATTTGAGAAAAACTTTTTTTGTATTTGCTATTAATGCATCTACCTCTGGAAAACATTTTCGAATCGTTTCTGCCACAAGATGTAACGCATGCACTTTACACGTAACATGTAAAAACCTACAATTGTCTCTTTGAAAAGAACGGCCTACCATGCGCATTGTCGCAGCACCATCAGTCACAAACATCAATACTTGACTTGTTGAAAGTTCAAATTTTTCGAATGTCTCCAACACCCCATAATTATTTCGCCAGTACACGCAGTTAGTCTTTTACTAGCTAGTAAAAGTGGAAATGTTAGTTTAAGAGGTCCCAGTACACGTACTATAATATTTAAAATAGAATTTTTTTTACATCTGTCGTCTCGTCAATACATAACCAGAGCCGTGTATTTTTTAATCCACATTTAATCCCATTTACAATGTCTTCACGAACAGCTGGAATATATCTACGTAACGATGTACGACTTGGTAAGTTGACCTGGGGATTGTATTTATTTCAAAACTTCCGAAATGGTTGTTTATCCAGTATGTGTAGCGAAATATTACAGGCTATTAACATTAACAATAAATCAAGCATAAACTGAGTTGTCAAAGGCATGCCATTTTTTTTATTTTGATGTTGCACGGTGTTGATGACAACGACAATCTGTTTTGTGCCAGCACATTAAGTCTTGATTACAAACTTTACAAATTATTTTACATCCGTCATAGAATAAATCCGGAAATTCACCGATAAATTTATTCACTGTGTCCACGTACGGTCGTTTTTTACCCTTTGGCGCGTTTGACATTATGTATAATTTATAGGTACAACTTCACGCATTAACCTTTCAAATAAGACTGCAGCGTAAATCACTTCTAAATCGGCAGGTGTGACGCCATCGCAAGACCGTGGCTGTACTCCAGTCACATCGGACAGCTCTACTTATTACTCGATCACTTGATCAGAGTATAGCAACTTTGCATTATTAAATCTTTAGATACTAGGATGATTTAGTTATATTGGGTTTTATTTATTACTGAAGTACAAGGTCGAAAGTGAAAACTATGAGTTACCTGAATTTACGATATTGTTCCATTAATTTATTTGATGTTTCCGCTTGTGAAATCATATCTGTTTTATTTGCTAGGTATTCTCTACATTAATTTGAATTATTTCTTGTTCCATAAATAATGCAATATTATTTACATTTTTTCCTGGTGCGAGACTTGGCAATGAATTTTTATTGACACAGTAACCACATTCTCAGGAGCGGATTCTATATTTAATGTTGCATACCTATATTGTTTTTAAAGAATTTAACGTAACGCAACTTCTGAAAAGTGTAAATAGTTCAAATATGTACCTTGACATATATTAGTTTATTAGATGCAAAAGTACCTAATAACTTCCAAAACTTTCTCGCGCCGCAGGCATATCTAATAATATCTCTCATAAGTGCGACATCTGCCCTCAATGATCCAGGGTGACGATTTGAATGATCATTTAGCAATTGAGACATTTCCTGCAATTAAAATAATTTTATTTTAACTTTTTTAGCTCGCGGAGGATCTGCTATATCATTATGAGTTATTACTAGGGTTTTATTTCATCGAGTCCCAATTGGCATTGCATATAACTCTGTCTTTCATTTGAGAATTTGCAATTAAAATTCTACTCATGTGTTTATATTTATTTCTCTAAATATTTACTGTCTTGAATTAATAAAGCGTTTGACGAAACGAAATACATGTTATGATTTATACATAAAGTACATTGACTTATTTCTTTATAAAACGTAATACTGACGTAGTTCTCCATGAAACACCAAAACACTGTATACTGCACTCGACGCGCGTTTCGCCAACCAAGTTGGCATTTTTGTGTCAAGCAACACTGCGAAAACATGATCCACATACCTAAGCCAAAACCTAGGGAAATACTAGAATTCTTCTTTTCTTCTCTCTTTAATCTGTTCATCAGGAGATTGGCAATTGATGGTGACAAAGAGTTACCCGTTGCTGTTTTGCAGTGCTTGATGCAAAATCTGCTGATAATGATAACTTTGTTTCTAAATTAAAGTCATTTCGCGTCAGTTAAATTCACATATGAAATTTAAAACTGTGGACAATTACCATTTTTAGGTGTATTAACAATTAGAAATAGAGAAAATAAGTTAGAATTTGACATATACAGAAAAGATACCAGTACTTTTAGATATATCCCTTAGAACTCTTACCACTGTGCTCAACACAAAATGGCAAGTTTTAATTTTCTAGTTCATCGTCTATTAAGCTTCCCCTTTAATAGGGAGAGGTTTGAAAAAGAAAATACATTGATATATATTGATATAGCTGCGAGTAATGGATATTCTGTAAGTTTAATTGATACAATAATTAGGAAACGAAAATTTAAAGTCACTTCGAAATTCTTCGACCTATCAAGGTGAAAGGGAAATTTGTATCGATTTCATTTGATCTTCGAATCACCCGTGGAATTGGTAAGATTTTAAAAGATATAGGTATGACAGTGGTTCATTTATCGGAAAATAAACTATAACAACTTTTAGTCAATCTAAGAGACAAAATTGAAACAAAAGAAAAGTCGCGATTCGCGGATTTACGAAATTAGCTGTAAGGACTGTAATCAAAAATATGTTGGACAAACTAGACGATCAATTCAAACTAGATTCAAAGAACATATAACCTATCTCAAAAATGGTAGAACAGGTAAGTCTAGTGTTGCCCAACATACGTTTGAGAACAACCATAGAATAGATATTAGCAATTTAAGATTGATCATGAAGGTAACAAATAGTAGACAGCTGGATGCATCTGAAAGCTTGGAAATCACAAAGTGTAAAAATAGTATGAATAGTGACAGAGGATCACTCCCAGGCAGCCCGCTTTATTGATTAGTGGGTCACGGTTCACCGAATCGTGACAATAGCTTAGGTATAAATAGGGTACATTGTTAGCATAAGGTTAGTTTTAATCATCTCCAGATGTTGCCAACTTGGTTGGCGAAACGCGCGTCGAGTGTAGCATATAGTGTTTTGGTGTTTCGTGGAAAACTACGTCAATATTATCTTCACATCAAAGGTTCCAATTCATTTCAGGATTTATGAAACGTTTTTATTGTATTTCTGTGATTTAATACTTACTTAAGAATTAAACGGATAAATCTTATGATAACGTGACATGTGAACATGTGACCTCAGATGACATCATTTCAGCAATTATTAAAACATTACCCAGTAGTAGCTAAAATTAACTATAAAAAAATCAGCAAAAAAAGAAGCAGAAAAACTAGATAACACGTACAACAAAACCAACGAAAAAAAATTTGTCCAAATTATAGACAATGGAAGTTGGGATGATGTATACAGTTGTGAGGATCTAGAAGCCGCTTTATGTATATTCCATACAAAATTTTGAAACTCATTAAAAGAAGCCACGCAGGTCATCAAAATTAACACAATTAAATGAAAAGACCATGGATAATAATAGGTTAAGTTAGCCATTAAAACAGGAGATACATTATATAGGAAACATGTAGTTCATCCACACAATGATGACATAAAGAATGAGTATATTAATTATAGAAACAAATTAAATGGGCTAATAAAAAAAACCGAAATACAATTACCTTAAATCTAAAATTGAACAAAACAAAAACTGCTCTAAAAACCTTTCGAACGTAGTAAAAAATTTTCCCAACAATTATAAAAAGGAAAATAAAACTATAGATAAAATTGTAACAGAAAATGGAGACAAAGTCATCACCCCTAAGGATATAGCTAATAATTTTAATAGATATTTCTCCAATATAGGAAAGAAACTTGAATCTGAAATCATAGAAAATATAAATGAACATGTCCCCCACTCTATGTACTTAGAACTAACCAGTGTTATAGAAATTAAACAAATCGTTCTTGAATTTAAAAATAATAAAGCATCAGGACCTGACGGAATTACGAATGAGATGCTTAAACTAACAATAAATTATATAGCCGAACCATCATTCTTCATAATTAATACATATGTGCATAGAGGGCGGAAAGTTCCCTAAATATTTTAAGGTAGCAACAGTGAAGCCATTATTTAAAGGGGGAGACAAGTCTTATATTTCAAATTATCGTATCATTTCTCTGACTTCCTCTATTGCCAAAGTGTTTGAAAAAATTATTAAATTGCGTTTAACCAAGTATTTAATGAAACACAAATTTATTTCTAATATGCAATTTGGATTTCGGGAAAATCCTTCCACGCAGGACGCAATAGCCAAATTAATATCCATTATATATAAAGCTGGTAAGTAAGTAAGTAAGAAACCATGCCTAGGTACTTTGGTTGATCTGGTAAAGGTCTTTGACACCGTTAGTCATAGTCTTTTGCTGGATAAACTTGAACACCTGGGAATAAGAGGAAATGTACTAAAAAGTAATCTGTATGACCGAAAGCAGTGAGTGAAATTAACAAAGTTCTTAGTGATGAAGAAACAGTAACCTGCGGAGTGCCTCAAGGTACAGTTCTCGGTCCTATTTTATTTACTATCTATCTCAATCAGTTACTTACCCTATGATCATCTAGGACTATAATATCTTTTGCTGATGACATCGTAATATATTGGAAACACTTGGAGTGAAATAAAGGACACGGCGGAAAGAGATCTCAACCGAATATTTAATTGGTTTAAAGCAAATTTGTTAACTGTTAATGTAGATAAAACTAAAATAGTTCCATATACCTCCTATGAGAAATACCTGTCTAATTATACAAGTATTACCGTTGAAAATTATGACCTACCAATCGTCACCTCAACTAAATATCTTGGCATTTTTATTAATTCATTTTTAAGATGCGATGAACATGTAAATCATGTTAAAAGTAAACTTGGAGGTCTTATATATAAATTATATTTCTGTCGATATATTCTTTCCTTAAATCAACTCAACATACTGTATTATGCACTAGTAAAGTCCTTATTACAGTATGGCATAGCTCCTTGAGGGGGGGGGGGAATAAAAAAACTTTAATGGAGTCTCTAGAGAAAATTCAAAAACGAATCCTGAAAGTCATGTATTTCAAATCAGCACGATATCCCTCAGATAAACTGTATGCCGACCTTAAGTTATTAGATATTAGACAATTATTTTCAAAAGTTGTATTAACTTTTTTATCAAATAATAGGTAATATTTAAATGAACTTGATCATACATGCAACACAAGAGCAAGAACAGCTAATTACTTATTTTTATCCAGAGCCCAAAAAACAATCGGGCAACGATCTTTTACTTACATTGGACCGAGATTATATAACAATATACCCGAGTTTCTTAAACATCTGACCAAAAAACGTATTTTTGAAAAGCAATTAAAGAAATGGATTTTTTTCACACTTCTTCCACAGTATTATTGATCCGCTATTAGACTGATATTTTGTTGTTTGATCATGATTCGTGTTAACAATGTGTGTATGTTTTGTGTATATATTATTATGTAGGTATGTCTATATATGTACGTGATGTATATGTGTGTATGTGTGTATATGTATGTGTGTATGTATATGTATGCATGTATAGTATTTTGAGTTTTGTCCACCATTTTAACTCAGCTACACCGTGCTGATGAAGACCAATTAGTCAGAAACACTTGTCCACGGTTTGCATCTTTCTGCCATTTGCAATTTTTGCATTTTCCACCGTGCAATTTTTTTCTTTATGCGGGCATACCCGTTAATTCATATTGTTTGTTACTGTAATGTAATTAAACCTGCGTCTAATTCCTTCTCTGTTCATATGTATGTATATATATGTATGAATATATACAGTATGTTACACTTAAATTAACAATTTGATAATTAACACATTTATCCGTTCACCCCTTCAATTACAGAAGAACATTTAAATCAAAATCTTTTAGGAAATTAAGATATACTATCATGAAAAGGGAACAAGGAAACCATTTCCTACATTTATTATGATATAATTATTATAAATAAATTCACTTGCCTATTTGATTTAGATATCAGGTGTATTATTCTGAAACAAAACGCAAAAATTTTAAAATAGACTGACACCTCGGATTGTGATTTGTTTTAAAGACCCAGCCGTCTAATTTATTGAAGAGTATATTTTAAAGTGACCAAATTTAAATAGAATTCTATTATTGTTGAGAGTAAATATAAAGTGTGCTGGATTTGAAAACAATTTAAAGGCAGTGGAAATAAAATATACATGGTAGGTCAAAAATATTAATTGGTCGAACTGAATTTTATCAAAGATTTAGGTGAAAATGTAAACTTAATAAGATGACGTCAATAAGAATTTAATAATTTCTTATTTAATATTTAGTTATTTTCTGTTCACAGATTTAAATTTCTTGGACAAATTAGGGATCTGCAGTTGTTATTTTTCTTATTTATATCAGTATGTAAGCCGTAAAATCATCGTGTTTATTTAAATCGTCCACTCTGTACCTGAAAAAATAGGAATTTTTTGAAATTACCTAAAATAATAATGTTAAAGTTAAATTGTGGTAACAAGTAGTTTGTGCTTACTTATAGTAGACACCCGGTATGTTTTAGTTTATTAATACTTGTTACAGAAATTAACATACAAAAGGAAAACAATACGTTTATGAAATCTTCATGAGTTTTTATTAACATTGCACAATTTTATTGTTATCAATTTGTCCCTGGGCAAGAATTAAAATGTCTAATATTCAAATAGACGAAGAAATCTAAATTAAAACTAGTTACAAAAAATAAATCCACGCAACGGTTGGGCAATAATAATTATTTTTGTATTATACGTTCCATTAACTTCTGCGTTTCGCTTCGTTTTTCTCATAAATTAGCGATTTCGTGATCTCTAACTAAGATTTAATTACTCAGTAGTCTGTTCTTGTTTAAGTATTATATTACTTCATACATTAGGTACCTAATACGTAACTATACTGCAGTTACCGAGTTTACTAAACTTATTAACTGTTCAAAAAGGATTAGCACGTGAACCGTGCGGCGTACCTCCACTATGACACGCAAAACTATGACGGAATATCCAAGTACGGTGATCTCGGGCGGCAGTCTCTATTTAGAGTGCAGAAACACCACTTTACTCTATTGATTGAAGAATAGAGGCCGGGCAACTACAGTGAAGAAACGGTAATTTCAGTGCTAAAAAAATTCGAACTCGAAAACATCCAGAATTATGAATGCTGTATTTATTTTACACTGGATATTTTACTATTTATAGATTTTCTGCAGGTTATACTATAGCTAATTACCAAATTACTATGATTAGGTAAAACGGTAAGCAGTAAAAACTGTTAGCATGCACCTAGCAGTAAAACGGTAAACACTAAAGACGGTAAGCAAGCAGGGAGCAAATATCAAGAGGATAGCAAGCAAATGCAAAACAATTAACAACTTTATGGTACAGTAGCTGCTACGCAGTTACAGTCGGTTTAAATACGGCGAGAGCAGAAAATTACGGTAAATTCCAGAATAAGCTGAAAAAATGGAGAATAAATTGCTGAAGAGAATAACGGTATTAGTATGTGCAATCCCAGAATTAAGTGCTGGCTCAACTAGCATAGTGCAACTCCGAAGTTACGGTAATGGATGGGCATCTGCGGGCACCCGGAGCCGGAATGCCTATTCGTAAGACTATATTGCAGTCCCTCGCACGGGTTCAACTGGCACAGTGCCTGCATCGGAGTCACGTTAGGAATTCATGGGAATAAATCATGTTACACGTCACGCTTCTTCTACCGAACGCACCACAAGCTAAAATAAAAAGCAATTAATTAATAACGTACGCTGAACGGATTGTTCCCTTTCCGGTGATGGTAACCTAACCTATCCTGTAACCAATACGTACCTGATCAGATACTTACTTCCTAATATTCAGCGGAAACAGTCGGTAGCTGCGGATGATCTTCTGCGCTATTGAGTCAGCTCGTTGCTGGCTTCAGACTGGAAAGCTGCGGAACATCTTCTTCGAATTGGACGGATCAACCAACTAGCAATCATATTCAGGCGTTTTATAACGATTTTACTTGAGCCCGTCTACTACTTAGTTTATAACAATTATTTAAACAACAACAAGATTTAGTCAGTTTTCCCTGAAAATGGTAATGTCGGAGGCGCGGTGTCCAAAATATATAAGAACGTCTTTGGTACTGTTAAAAATGCACTTTGTTACACTTGATGTATCGGTTCATGGTTATTACAATCTTTGCGCACATATATATATATATATATATATATATATATATATATATATATATATATATATATATATATATATATATATATATATATATATATATATATATATATATATATATATATATATATATATATATATATATATATATATATATATATATATATATATATATATATATATATATATATATATATATATATATATGATTAAATATGATTTGAAGGAAACAACTACTCAGCGGGCAATACCCCGACCTGCATTGAATTACACCGTCAAATCTTGATAGATCGATACGGTGTAATTCAATGCAGGTCGGGGTATTTGCCCGCTGAGTAGTTGTTTCCTTCAAATCATATTTAATCACATTAGTTTAGTCCACCTAGGCTAGGGGTCACCGCTCTCGGTACTTGCTGTGATGCAAGTCGCTATCCGCCACAGAGACATCGAGGATGTCGGTCGGATAGTAGCATTCAGACCATATGAGAAGTTTCATACCTCTCACCACTATTCACTTCACCATAGTTAGTATATAACTAGCAGGTTGGCCACTATCATTTGTCTGTTCCATAACCTATGGCATACTGAAGAGAACAAATAAGTTCGAAATCGATCTATGTCTGGTTAGGAATTGACAAATGATATTGGCTATCGATCTATCAAGATTTGACGGTGTAATTCAATGCAGGTCGGGGTATTTGCCCGCTGAGTAGTTGTTTCCTTCAAATCATATTTAATCACATTAGTTTAGTCCACCTAGGCTAGGAGTCGCCGCTCTCGGTACTTGCTGTGATGCAAGTTGCTATCCGCCACAGAGACATCGAGGATGTCGGTCGGATAGTAGCATTCAGACCATAGGAGAAGTTTCATACCTCTCACCACTATTCATATATATATATATATATATATATATATATATATATATATATATATATATATATATATATATATATATATATATATATATATATATATATATATATATATATATATATATATATATATATATATCCATTGAACCTCTCTGTAAAAAATACATACATTTCATTATGCAGGGATACATCGGACCAACAGATTTTATTCTATATTGTAAACCCAATAAATGAAAACATCACATTTCGATGACATAACAAGAAAATATATTATAATTATGACATAGTTTTATAAAAAATTAGAAAACTATGTATTATTTTTCGTGGTATTTGACAACACACACAGTCACCTACCAACGCAGAAATTTTAAATCAGTTGACCAATATGACTTGATTGAAGGTATTCTGTGAAATCCCATTACAATAAATGTACCAAAAAGGCGTATAACTCCGGTGTTTTTTCCGTAATAATTGGGCTCATCTAATATCTTTTTACAAATCACTGCATCAAGAAAAAATATTGGAAGTAATATATAGGCTCATTTGAATTTACGACTGCATTGACATTCTAAACTTCCATAAAATTTAAAACATAGGAAGTAAGAGATTGCTAGTCGGCGAGAACCAAAAAAAACCAGTTGCAAGAGTTTTTGAGAAATAATAAAGCCCTTTTGTCTTCCTCTTCATCTTCACATATATTAGAGTATGATGATTCTGACAAGATATCAGGAAATTTTAGTCTCATAAGTTTTTTGTTGTTTGCTTTTGGGTCAAAGGCTGGATCTAAATCTATGTATAAATCATCATCTTCGCTATAATAATATGTTACTGGTCGTTTTGTTGAACGGGAAGTTGTGGGAGTACTGTCTGATGAAACTATTTTATTTAGAGTATTATTTGGCCGTAATGGCAATGACGATGTAATGCCCGATGACATGTTCGATCTTAGAGATGTTGGTAAAATATTATTTTCTGCATCTGAGTCTCCGTCATACTCTGAGTTATTATAATTGTAATTCATCATTTAGTACAACTAATTCTACCTCAACTATCAGCTGAGAGGTTGTTAGGGTGAAATTTATCCATATTCTCGTCTCTTAATATCGACAACGAAAATTATATCCTCATCAGATGTAATAATAAATTTTTGAGATATTAAATACACATGAATATTATAGCAAGTTGCAGAGAAAGTACAATAGATAACAGAATGTATTTTCAAGAACAAAAATGTATGCAGAGTATAACTATTTTTTATTATTTAAAAACTGAAAAAAAGTGAGGTTAAATCTTCCTGTAAAATAAATCATTCGTGTGATAGTCATTTATATATCAGGGTATAAATAACAACAATCCCAAAGATTTAGTGGATTTAGTATTAGAATAAATGAAAGGGTGGGGTATAGAAGAAAATTTAGCTTAGCTTAGAAATACAAAATGTAAAAGTAGTATGACAGTAATATCTATCACAAATAGTGCTACAGAACGCTAGAACGGACTATTGGCTCACAAATTTTAAAATTTTAAAGTTTCAAAATAAATAAACATGGTGGCGTTAATAATTTTTGTAAGTATGCCGTATCTTATATGCAATTCCATATTGAAGACATAATAAGTTTTTGTAGTGTAACACTAGTAATCTGACGTAATCTTTTAAGGAAAAACATTTACTTGTACATTTTGTGCAGACATAAGACACGTAATTTTTCTAATCAAAAGATAAGTCAATGTGAATTCTTAACAGTTTAAAGAATGTAAAAAAAGTTGCTTGATCGATTTTCCATTCTTGCAGTAACAATCTTGAGATGTACTTCGATGCTGTGGTTGAAACTGCATAGAAAATATTTTTTGGATTAAATACAAGTTTTTGGTTGTTGAATTATTCAGTCACTGACTTATGATCAGTTTTAAGTTGCTCCAGTGAAGTCTCGGAATTATTTCCACAATTAATAATTGTTATGTCATCTTTTTGGGAAATCTGAACATCAAAACTGATTTTTTGTCCGCAGCATATAGATAGAATACTCTTATGTGATATTTTACTACGAGTATTGTTTTGCATTCGAGTAGACTCCTCAAATGGATAAATGTAATAATAATTTTCTATGTCCATAAGATCAGTGGTAGAGAAAATTTAAGCATTCTTCTAATTTAGATAAAAACATGTACGTCCGAATTGGTGTTCTACGTAGTACAGTGATCTGAAAATTGACGTATACTCTCCTACTTAAAAAAAATTAGTTGTTTGACTTGTTGAATGTTATTTTTTAAGTGTATTGAAGGAGCTTATATCAAGAAATCAATTTAAATGTGCAAATGTTTTTTTAGGTAATCGACCGAAAGCTAGACAGGATATAAAAAGTAATCAAAGAAGAGTATAATTTATTAACGGACAATATTACGTATGTGCAAGAACTATAATTCCAAATATAACGGTTTAAAAATAATATGTAGTTTTTTATTATTCAAGTTTTCGTCGTCATTTCGTTAATGTATTGAACCACGCTAACCCTTCTTGAGAGGAATTTCCACATGAATGATCTTATTATTGTATGGTTTTTGATAATAAAAAACTACTATGAATTTCAAAAATTTAGTAAGCCCTGTGGTGTTTTTACAGAACTTTAAACTTAAGCGCATCAAATAAATGTTATTCAGATTGTACAGTAACGTCCGTTTATCGAGAAAGCAAGCAGGTTATTACGCAATGGGTTGTTGATCTTTTCAAGTTTTCTGTTTTCAAAAGATTATATTCTAATTAATTTAAACAAATTCGGTTCATTTATGTAGAGAAACAGAAAAGTAATGTGGTCATTCAACTTTATAATGGCTATTGTTTCCATTAACTCATTAAAATACGTAAGAAAGAATTGATTAAAAGCCATTTTTAATTTATTCCTCTTCATTTAATCACAACAAAGATTAAGCAATAGAATTTAATAGCATATCAGTATATCTTTCTAGATGGGAATATAACACGCTTTTTATATATATCATAAATTACATTTATGGGTTTGTCATAACAGAAATATTGAATAAATTGTGAATGATGACTTTTATTCAATTAATGCGGTGAAGAGGAGCGGACCAGAAACAAATAGAAGTTAATTGCTAATTAGCTATACAAAGTATAATTGTCAGAATATCGTGTACAAATAATTTGACACTCAAAGCAAAGCTTTCTTTAGAATTTGCAAAGCTTTCTTTAGAATTTTAATAATAATAATAGTAATAATGTAATCTTTATGTTCGACTGTACCGTAAAGACTTGGTTTATGAGTTTGTTTAGAGGCTAGTTTTAACACATTGATAATAAAAAGACAACTAAATTTTATGAAAAAAAAGAATATTTTGATATTACTAATCATTTATAGTAGTTAATATTAATCACACAATTCGTGCTATTATTTATAAGCAGATTTAGTTTTTCTTTTGAGTATCAAGAAACTTAACTTGTGTTGAAGGGTCTTCTCCCAGTATTTTACTGGCAACACTTATTGTCATTCTTCTCTGATTCAACAACATAAATAATACTGATATCAGCAAAATTTATTGGTAAAGCATAGAATACTGTGCTGCTGTCTATAGTACCACCGACTTCTGTCAGGGATAGAAAAAAGTCAGTCGGTAATATTTTAACACCGATTATTACAACTGAAGCCCAACAGCAATTCTAACTCTGATTTTATGCAGTTATAAATTAAGATGTGGGAAAAATGTGGGTGTGCAAAGCTGGCCCACGTTAATCAACAATGTGCTTCCATTGTCATGGCCAGGACTGCCTAAATGCTGAAAGCGGAGACACTACCGAAGACGATGATGATGTCGACACTGACATTGCATGATTTGCTTGATATTGAATACATACACCAAAATGGATTCCAGTGAATGAGGCCAATAGGGGAAACTTCCTATAATAAAACGAGCCAATCACGCTACGAAATACGAAGTGCACAATTCTTGTAAAAATATTAAAAATTGAGCGAAAAATGCAGACACGAAAAAAGTTATGGGTGTATTTATTAGACAATTTCCCGCTCAACAATTTACATCGTCTTAATTTTTCGTGGACAATGAGTAATTTCCAAGTCAAGTAAATCAAACACAATAACTGCTATATGCACGTATTTAGCAGTGCGCTTTGACCTACCCTTGTCTTCGAGCCGCATTTGGGTATGCAGGACTACTAATTATTGCACACAAAAAATGCACACTGGCGAAGAAGACACCAATTCACGAAAGATTGAGATCGACGCGCGTTTCGTCAACAAAGTTGGCATCATCTGGAAATGATTAAAACTATCCTTATACTAACAATGTATCCTATTTATATCAAAACTATTTTTACCGTTCAATCAACCACAACTCACTAACCAATTTCCAAGCAAGTATTCGTTGCATTTTTTTTTCTTACAAATAATAAATAATTTTAACCTGTCACCTAACCTAACCTAATTATTTTAATTCTTCAAAAAAAAATTTTTTTTGTAATGTGTGAAAAGTGGATTTGCAACCGGAAACTTAATAGGCTCCTCCCAAATTCTATCTGTTCATTAAACGGAGTATTAAATATTTGAGATGAGCCATATGCTCTTTGAATCTAGTTTGAACTGATCGTCTAGTTTATCCAACAAACTTGGTTGGAGAAATTCAGGCAAAAAAAAAACATTTCTTATTGCCACTGCGATCATTCCATGCAGCATATTTGCTGAAAATTGAACGTTTCAGCAGATAATTCAGTTGTATTGTAATTGGGAGTTGTTTTTCTATTTTAAGGAATGAACTACCACGGCAGAGAGACAACTTTTCTTTATTTTAGTTATAACACCTTTAACACTGTTCCTGCTTAGTTTCAAAACTTAATGAATTATTCCTTTAATATCATCATTTTCTGTCTAACTTCCCTGGATTATAAGCAAATTTTTACTGTATTTCATAAGCCAAAAATGAAAAGAAAAAATACTTTTAACAAAAATTTGTACCTACGCACTGAAATCTAACAACTGTAAACATTTATTTTACCTACGCACTGAAATCTAACAAACTGTAAACATTTATTTAGTTAAGGTGAAAGCTTTCCACATCATTTTAAAACCATCTCGGTGGCCCACACCAGGTCAGTTAATATGTTTCTTTCATCTCTTCTTGTTAAAACCTTGAAATTAACGGTAATTTGGATTCAATTTTCTCTTATATTGCTGCGTTAAAAGTATTTTACATAATTTTTATTTCAGACACGTATACAATGTTATGTGATTTCGTTATAACCAAATTTTTTTTATAAATATTCAACAGAAGTAACTTTCTTTAGTCGATTATTATTGTAGCAGTCATTACTTAATTTTCTTAAATACCTAGAACTCGGCTTAAACTTGTTGTAGTATATTTCTTGAATCACATGAAATTATTTATTAACCGGAAAAAAGCATAATGCTAGTTATTAAAAGATCATTATTATTTAAATTTGACCAATTAGAATACTTTTTCAAACTATAATGGATATATTCCTTGAGTAATTTTAAGCAAAAACGTTATATCAAAGTGAGTCCAATTATAAAACCGAATTGTTGGATAAAAATACAAAAAATTTCATAAATAACGCTTCTTATTAAAAAACCATAGAAATTTGAAAGAGGTAATAATTAAATAAGCTACAATAATTGTTGAAAATGTCTATCCGCGACTTGAGCACACATTTGAGCACGGAAAATATGGAGTTTGTAGCATTCTCTAGAACTTGAGTATTACTGCAAATTTCAGCTGCGACATTAAAAATTCTCTGAACTAACTTTGACTTTCTCTGTGTAGACAAACGTTTTTATGTGTCCTCATTGGTAATAATCTAGAGGAGTTGAGGCTGAAGATCGTGCTAGCCAAGTGTCCCTTGGCCGATCCAGCGATTTGGGTAGGTCTGATTGAGGTAAAAAGACACATGCGGTAAAAATGCAGCGGTGCTTCGTCTTGTTGTAGATACATTGCTATTCGATTTGGTAATGAAACATCTTCTAAAAGAATTGGTAGGTGATTTTTTAGAAAATCGTAGTACACATTCCCAACATTTCAAACATGTGGTCCAATAAGCTGGTATCCAGTGATGCAGCACTACACGTTCACAGAAAACCTTTGTTAAAAACGGCTTCCAAGCCATTACAAGGGGATTATTATGAGCCAATATATGAGTATTCTTAGTGTTGTTATTTTCATCACGAATAAAAGTCGACTCATCGGTAAATAAAACGATGCAGTAATCCATCGGCAAAAATTCAACCTCCGGTTTAAGATTTTGAATTATTTTTAGATTATAAGAATACAAACCCTCATTTTGCAATGTGCTCTATACAGCCAGTATTGCGAGGTAATCCAAGACCTGTAGAAAGTCTGCGAGTTCTAAGTGTAGAACTACGTTGTATTGCTTGAAGCATGTGATCTCGGGCTTGTCCAATAGGCACCTGTTCTGATTTTATTACAATAGATCCAGTTTCCCAAGGTCGTCTGTATGTATCGATGAATACCTGTCTATTCGGTAGCATCTTATGGTGTGGGAAACGCCGACAATATTCCTGCACGGCAGCTCTTGCATTACCATTGCAAAAACTATAAACGAAGTGAATATCCGCATATTCTTCATTTACAAACTTCAAAGGTATGCTTAAAAATTACAAATGAAAAGTTAAATTTCTTTACAGGTGATAGTAAGAAATTATGATACTCTTTAGCAATTCCTTGCAAAGCCAAATCCTTAAAATTACTTAAAAATATGTCTTTCTTTAACAAGCGAGAACTCAGGTTTTATATTCGTACCTATGTTGATATAAACTTTTTGCTTAAAATTACTCAAGGAACATATCCCTGTACATATATTTTTAGTACGATGGGTAAATAATAATTGATTTAGCGTGTTATATAAATGTACAAAAAAATTAAGAAAGCATTGGATATGTGTAATATATTTTGATCCAGAAGAAGCATTTAATTTTTTTTTTTTTAGTTTCCTGTACATACCGTATGACCTGACCCACTTAAGGTAAAGACACCACAGCCTACTACAACTCCGCGAATAGGGCCAATTTGCAATATTTTGCATCGCATTGCAGATATCGAAATAAGTTATGAGAAAAAAGTTGTTCAGATTCGAAATTTGATGCCATATGCCAGATTTCAGCGCAAAATTCGCATTTTCGTTTTTTATTCTAATTCTTTGTGTTCCAATTTTATTACAATACTTTGAAAATCTGAGTAAATAGCCATGGAAACATATAAACTGACAATCACTAAATGTCAGTCTGATGTTACTTCTGTAAATCTACCATTAAAATGTCATTTCAACGGCTTAAATTACAAGAAAAAATCGAAATAATTAGATTATTTGGTGATGGAGTGCGAGCAGCCGAGATGTTGCCCGAGAATTCAATGAAAGACATCCGCGATGAGATCAAATTCATCATGGAACTGCCGCTGCAGTAAATTCGCTTTTTAACGTAGAGGTTGTGTGTTCAGAACTACACCAAACGGCCTCCCACATCGAATTCGAAGACATCCCAATGATGAAAATATCGTGACATCTACTCACGCTGATCCTCGAATGAGTTTACGGCAAAGAGCTGTGTAATTGAATCTGACTAGAGAGAAAATATGAAAATGCATGGTTCGTAACAAAATCAAGCCTTTCAAACCTAAGTTTCTCCATACGTTAAGAGAAGGTGATGAAAATAAACGATTAGGTTATTGCTACTGGGTGCAAGGAAATTTTTTAAATGATCGAAATTTTTGAGAAAAATCCTCTTCACGGATGACGTTACTTTCACTACCAATGGGATCGTGTCTTCAAAAAATTGCCGATTCTCATCGACAGGAGATCCCCACTGGATTATCAATTGTAAAAGTCAGTACTCGGAAAAAGTAAATGTATGGTGAGGAATACTTGGAGACAGAATAATGGGAACATTCTTTTTTAACTATAATTTAAATGCACAACGACTAATCAACTTTTTTGACACTGAACTATGGAATGAAATTGAGAACTTATCCCCAGATATGAGGCAAGAAATGTATTTTCAGCAAGACGGTTCTTCCGTTCATAATGCCCGAGTTATTCGTCAGTGGTTAAATGAACATTTTGAATTACATTGGATAGGTAGAAATAGTCCGATTCAAGAGTGGCCGCCTCGGTCTCCCAATATTACATCCTTAGATTTTTATTTCTGGAAACTGTCAAAAAATAAAGTCTACAAAACGAGACCTCGAAATTGGAACGAATTTTGCAAGAGAGTAAGAGAGGCATGTCGTAAAATTAATATCACAGAACTTAGGAAGGTTGCCAACCGTAACCGCAAAAGAATCGAAAAATGCATAAGAATTGGTGGGACACTAGTTGAAGCAGACTACATTCGGTAATTATTATCCGTGTTATTTTCATTACTGTTTTTGAGTTGTTACATTATTGACATTAAAAAGATTATAATCTGTTATTTTCAGTTGTTTCCATGGCTATCTACTCAGATTTTCGAACTTTTGTAATAAAAATATGACAAAAAAATGAGAAAAAAAAAAACAAAAATACGAATTTTGCGCTAAAATCTGGTATGTAGTATCAAAATTGAATTATGAACAACTTTTTTCAATAATATTTTTCGATATCTGCAATGCGAAGCAAAATATTGCAAATTGGCCCTATTCGCGGAGTTGTAGTCGTGATTCTTGACATTTGACCTAAAGAGCTCCAAAGAAGCAGCTCGTGATGTTCTACATCTGTGCCGAAATGAAAATCTCTTTCCTGAAAAAGAAAACAAGGGTGTCTTTATCTTAAGGGACCACACTGCATGTATTTGCAGTACTTCGCTTTTTCTGGTAGTACTACCTGAAAAAACCCAGAACTCACCACAAGGAGATAGATACTTTCCTGGTGGTCGAAAACGCATTCCTCTGTATTACCGGACTAACTATTATTTTTAATGCATCACTCAGATAGCGGGAAGCAATTCGAAACCACATTGAAGCATATGCTCTCATGATCTAGTTTAGCAATATTTTCAGATTTTCAGAAGGATTTGGCTTAGAAATATAGACTGAAAATCTGAAAATGTAAAAAGCTTTTCCAATATTCAGCTTTGTCCATTTTGGTTCACTACAGGTCCAGTACCAGTTGTAATAACTTGTACAGATAAATAATAATTGAATATGTTAAAATGTACATACATGCATAATTTTTTTTGCCATCCCAGAAAAAAATTATATTGTGATTTGTTTATGCACACAAATTATTACAAAGTTAATTCCAATATTCAGTTAGGTACTGAAAATCCTTTTTTATGCTTCACTTCAAATATGAGTAAAACTTTCAACTAATACCGCTTTTTGGAATATAATGGGGGATTATGATATCCTTGACTTTAAGAAAGTTTTAATTAATTTGCTAATCGTCCATCAAAGAGATTGTCGAGTGAAATTATGTGGTGCAATGTTGAAAAATGCGTTAGCGCATTATGACAGGATGAAAGTAAGATTTACCAAATGATTGACTAACAAATAAAACAGTTTTAATGTTTGGGTGTTCCAGATGAGCAAACTCTATTAGTCTATTTAAATTAAAATTATCTGTTTGTTGCCCAATAATTGGTTTTCTATATTAGCGTATGTAAAACTGTAAGAAGTATTATCCTTTCGTGGACACAACGAATTGATCTCTAAAAAAACGTTGAAATACAGGGTCAAACAAAAAATGTGGAATTACTAATATTGCGTTTGAGTTATGTTTTTCTAAGTGTATTATGCCAGAAACGATTGCTTGCCCTGTTAAGTGGTCTATGAAATGAGAAAAAATAATTAGTTTATAATTCTTTATTTATCTAATTTTAAGAGAAGTTTTTCATTAAGTGGCAATTTTAATCCCGTAGCAATGCAATTCTTAGTATGTTTTGTCGTTTTAAGTTTATTTTCGCAAAAATGTACAGAAAAATCTTTAGATTTCATCGAAAAGTTATTCATGTGGTAGATAGTCCCAACAAGGAGAAAGGAAAATGAAGAAAATCCAACTATCAATAGACATTAAACAATATAACATAATAAAGTGAAAGTTGGCAACCGAAAGGATATTTAATAGAATCCAAATATGCAAAAATGTACAGAATATTTCATTTAAAAATTAGATTTACATGACAATTCCAGCGAAACCAGAAGTTGGCCATATTAGATTTCTACATCATATAATCAGAAATACTTTTAATATAATCACACCAAATTTGAGACAAATCCCTTCGCCGTCAAAAAGATGTAAACATGACCCTACATGCTGGGTCACTCGATATATCAAATGTAGGATGCAACTTGCCATATGTTTTAATATGTCCTAACCTCACTAAATTACTATGTATTTTGTAATTTCAAAATATATCTAATAGGTACAGTTTGAAAAACAAATAAATGGTAGTGACAAGTAATGTTTCTAGTATTTAGATCATCGTAATAACAGGAGACAAATAAATCGAACTTCGACACGAAATAATTAACACCCTACACTCAGATATCGAAAATGTCAAAGAGATATTTGAGGGATCGACAAATAGGCTAGTAATTGTTTCAAATAGATATGTCGGCGAGTTTGAAATATTGCATAATCGTGTTTTTTATAAGTGGAAATGTCCGTTTTAGATTTGATTATGCATTAAAATACGGTATTAAAAACTCAACGGATTCTATCTGTACGTACTTTCTAGTTGTTTCAGAATAATATTATACTTTTAAATTATTTATGAATCATATTGGCTTTTTGACCCCACTTAGCATAAAATTTGTTTTTTTACATTTTTAGCTACACCTGATGGCATTATTATCGAACTTCAGATAATTAGTTTGTGTCTGGCTATTTGTACAAGATATTACATTTTGTGGACGTTCCCTGAAATTGATTATGGATGGAAATACAAATCTCGGTTCAAGTTTTATTTAAATTAAGACGTTTTTAATGAGGTACGAATTAAAATAACACGGTACTTCCTTGTAAGCATTGTCATCAAAATGCGTCTTTAACAGAAGATCTTAATTTGCAATATTTCAGTATGTGAGTCTTGTATTGAAAACATCTTAAAAAAATCTTTAGCGAGGCAACATTTGTGTCTTTATTTGTTTGGCAATAACACCAGTATTATAAAAATTTGCTGCTTAAGTTTAAGCCTGAACAATAAATTAATCTAATAAATCTTGAACCTGGTAACCTAGACTCCTATTTAGTCAGTTTGATCACTGAGACACATTTTTGTTTTCTATTAAATGCAGTAAATTCTCTTGAAACTTTGTGTACGTCACATTTAATTTTTTTAAAGTCAAGACTGACAGAAGAATAATTTTTTGTTGTATATATATTTTAATAATAAATTATTAATATTATTGTACTAATCCTGATGTGGTTATTTCAATATTCAATACACACGACTCCTGTGAATAATCTTCTAGCTGAGAAAGGAGAACCGCGATAAATTTGGCGCCTCACGTTGGGCTCCAATTTAACCATGATTCTTTTCTAGCCAAACGATCGTTCTTAGGGGTCGTGTTGCACTAAAAATAGAAATAACCAGATCAATATTAATATAATAATAATTTATTATTGCTAAAACACCTTACAAAAAATATTCTTCTTTCAGTCTTGACAAATGCTCCCATTTAGCAACCAACATCATTATTATTTTTTTACATTTTTCCAATTATGGCTGGTGTGCTACATTATCTAACCAATTACAATCGTATGAATACAATATCAACGAAAATTAAAACTTGCGTAGAATTTTTCACAGTTACGTGAATTACTATTTACCGATGTGGCCAACACATAACACTCATATACCAGTATATATCATCCTGATCTAAAAAAAATCATTCTGTTTAATTCTTCACTTACCTCAATTAAATTTTAAAAACGTACTTTGAAATGTTTCATGCAATTTTTTTAATAATTAATTATCAGCGTCTTTCTATACTGTCAATAATAATTTATGTCATATATTTTAATAATTTCTTCTTATTGACATTGACATTTTTGTAACTAAATTAGATATTTCAAATGTCAAACTGCCAGATTTATCCTAACCCCATTTTATGAGGTCAAATGCGTACAAAATTTCAGTTTACATCAGCTTTATTTAAATACTTGAAAATATATTTTATTCGCTTGATATAGTAGGAATGATTTATAATATATCATCAAGAATAAATTTTTTTGTCAAATACAAAAAAAGTTTGGATCCAGTAGGCCCCCTTTCAACTGGCCAATTTTGCTTATCATCGAGTTTTTCATTATCTTTGGCCTTTAGAACAAGTGTACCAAATTTTGAAAACTTTATCTCAAAATCTGTGGTTGCTATCGCAATACTACAGATATGCAGGCATACTTTTTTCCACAAAGTTATGTTTTTTCATTATAATTCGTCGAGATTCGTCCAGAAATGCAATAAAATTTGTATCCCGAAATTGTACCTTTTTTCTTCTTTCATTCATTATGTCTCTTTTGGTGGTACCACATTCACCAAATTTGGGAAGTCTTCCATTAGTATTTTTTGAGTTATCGCGGATACACATATACACACACACACACGCACGCACGCACGCACGCACGCACGCACGCACACACACACCCATCTACAAACACACACGCACCGACAGAGATCATGCGAAAAATAGTCAGAATGGATTCAGGAGAGCTCAAAACGTATAAATGAATCAAAATCTCGAGGTCGAAAAAAATCACGATTACTATAATTCCTTATATTAGGTATAAGAAAGTAAAAAAAATAGTAAAGTAAAAAAAATAGTAAAATTAAAACGTTGAGTGGTTGTGTGTCCACGTTTTTTCATTAGCTCTGGCTTTAGATTTGGGGGTTGTCTAATTTAAGTGTTTTTTATGTTAAATGTTGTTTTGGCAATAACATGGAAAGAATCCGGTTGCCTATTTCGCAGATGCACATATGTAGTTTAATTTTTAGTGACATTGGTAATGTTCAAGTAAACATTCTGGTTGTTGTGTATAATTTAACTATTAACAAAATTGATATTTCCTGTTCACTTGTTAGTGGAAGGACCTACGTTATATAGAAACTTTAAACTTTTGTAATTATTGGACCATTTTTCTTTGTACCACCTCAGATATGAATGTAAAGAAATTGAACAATAAAAAAATTGGAAGGCCTCGATACACTGGAATTCGATCTTTTGTTTCTTTGTTCTTTCTCTCAGCACCCCATTTTACTAGTATTATCTTGTATGTATGTAAAATATTTTTAAAGTAGATTTAATATCCTTAACCGGTTCGATCAAAATAAATAGTAATTTCCAATTTTACCTATACTTGAATAGTACGTAAGATACTGATTTTTAATTCCATATCAGTGATTCGAAAATTTTGGCAACCAAAAATCTGTGAGTATTTCATTAAATATTTCACATAACACAGCTAAATTCATGCCTATAACTATTTAGCTATTTCAAAAATACACTCGCCTACTTCTCAGCGAAATCCCATGTAAATATTTAATTTTGTATTTGTAGCAAATTTTATAAGGAAAATTTTAAGTTCCTACCGATTCCGTCTTGCGCTTAAACGCAGAAAAACCGCTGCTGGTGGTGGTGGAAATTCTTTCACCTATCAGATCCGTCCATCCACTTAACGAGTACAATCCCAACATTTCAAAGCATAGAACATTTCTCCAGTTAGGCAATTTTTTATCTAATTTGAATAGACTATTATTCCACGACCCGAATAAATCTCTCACGACACATGGTTTAAGAGCCAGTGCTTTATACCACATCAAAATACCAATTAAGGCACACGTGTGCTTCATAACTGAATGGTTTGTAGGTAAGTACTTAGGTCGAAATGTAGGTACCGTTTTACGCAGGTGGTCCAAGAGGCACAGAAGAGTTCACGAGGGCGACTCGAATCTTATTTTGCAAGTGGTGTATAACGGTTCCTTGGTTCTAATAGTATTCATTATTTAAATATTTTTTATGTTTTATTAAATTTTAAGTTATCAATTGGATTTAAATCTTAAAATTTAGATGTCTAAGGTGTGTAAAAAAAATTATTTCCAATAATACCGTGATATCAAAAATTAACTTAGTGGTGGTCTTGGATTCTAAAATAATTGTCGAATGTCGAACATTTATTCAAGCATTTTTCGATTGACAAACTTCGACAAAATTATTACAAAAGGATAATACAAAAAAAATAAGATAATATAAGCAGTTTCGCTTTCCATGACCACCTTTGACCAAGATAATTTTTGTTATCAAGGTACACACATATCATATTCCAAAATCATATTTCAAAGTGTAATTATATGGTAATTTTGGTTTCATGTGTATTTTTTTATGAAGCTTTACTTTTTAAAACCTTAAAAATAATCTTCTCTTTTTCTTAATCGGTCAAAGTTCTTTGTTTTTTGTAATCTTATTTTAATTTAAGGAAAATCAAAAAACGCTGAGTTTAATTAAATAAAATATTATACAAAATTTATTGCAATTGTACACAAATTATTGGCACTATCTTTTACTAACACAGGTAGAAAAAAAAAACAAAGGAAAATGTACGCGCAATACGCACTAATTGAATGAATGTTCATGACTTTGAACTGATAATGAACACTGTATTTTTAATAAATCTTCGTTATCACGAATGCAAAAACAAAATATGTTTTTACAAATCTGTAACTGGGACAACAGCCTCTTTCGAGGTTATGTCCCGAAAATTGTGTAAAAATAAACATATGTTATTTATTGATATAAGGTATAATAACCCTAATAATTCCGTATCTGCCGAGATATGTTGTACACTTACCAAAACTTGTGATAATAAATATACCTAGTTAACTAATAAACTAATCAAGCTTAGTAACTTTGACAATATGGTGACACTTGCTTTCCTAACTATAATTATTGTTTGGTAAACAATAGTCACATCAATATTGAAATTGATAAATATTTTGGTGACTACCTTTGTTATCAATTTTGATATGGCTTTAATGTTGATATTAACACAATAATTTGACTTGCTTCTATTGTCGTCACTTAAATTTTTGTTTTTGTGGACGATAGCGCGATTATGGACATAACCTATTAATCTATGAATTTAGGAGACCTTCAGACGCGTCCTGCAATACTTCAACAGTACTTGCATCTTTTTTATTATCCTTCTTTAATTAATTAAATCACGTATTTTTGAAGGAACAGTGAAGGATCATCGAAATCTTTATGAATTATTTAGAAAGGTATCCAATACCTACTTAATTAACCCTTGTAACACCAGTCATATTTTTAGACTGTATTAATTTCAATGAAAATTGGTCACCAGAATAGCAATTCTAGTTATATATATTGATATCACTGGCGGTTCTTCTATAGGGTCATTTGGTCAATGACCTCCCACATACAAATAAAAAAATAGAGCTACTCATTTTGTGAAGTTTAAAAATATATAATATATATATATATATATTACGATGACCAAACCACACCCTGTATAAAATACAGAGTACATAAGGATAAAATTATGGTTAAATAATAAAAAGATAGTAATAAAGATATTTTGCCAATACTAAAGCAAAGTAAGACTCTAATATTTAAATTAAAATGATAATTTTGAGTGGTATGAGAGCCCAGTTTCAGTGAGAGACACGTACGTTAACTGTATTCATATTAAATAGGTAAAATTTGTAATAAATTGTTGTTAAACGCTAGATAAAAACACCTACCGTGTGGTAAATGAACTGTATGTCATTATGTTATGTGAAAATGCATTGTTCTATTTAGAATAAGCATCAGAAGGACTATTTGTGTATAGCATGGCAACCAGAGCCAAAACATTATTGATTTAGGTACCAAAACCTTTGGATAACCTGGGGAAAAAAATAAAATTTTATTGTTATTAATTAAAATTATAAACTTTATTAAAGACAAATATGTTAAATTTAGTCATAGAATAGCTACAAGTATGATAGCAATCATGAACACTGAAAAAAAAGTGCTATAAGCTACTTTCATATTTTGGGTAGCGTAAACTCTACGATATCTGAGTTTTCAATCATTCCTACGAAATAACTGCATCGTCTAACTTTAAAACTTTACAAAAGTGAAAGAGACTCACCTTGTGAGCTAATACAATGTAATAGCATCAAAATGTAAAGACATTTAAAAGGTGTATGTGCAGATTTATGTCCAAGGAGGTACAAAATTTGACAAACATGAAGTTTTTTCTAAAATAAAAACCATTTGTTGAACTTTTTATAGCTATGTCAGAAGAATAGCATCTATTTATTGTTTCCAGTCAGTTAGTTTTAAGTAATTTGTTGTATTTGAAAAGTTTCCAGCCAATGAGGTTTAACGAAGTCCTAAAACGAAAGGCAAATTAAAATAATGTTTTAAATGTATTTAGACATGCAAATATGGTGTTGATTTGTTCATTAGTTATTAAAGTAATCTCTGGTATGTGGTTTAGATGGTTGTAATTAGTTATATAAGAGAATTTGTTAAAAATTGTTGCAATTGTAATATTGTTAAATATTCACAAAAGGGCATAGTATGGCATATCAAAATAAAGCTAATCATCTCTATATCTTTATTCAATAATAAAATTAGAGCCAAAAGGTACGATAAAGAAATAAAAAGAAAATTCAATTTTCATATTTTAAATTTCAAAAAATCAAGTGTCATGATTTTTGGAGAAACGTCAGATTAGGCCAATAAAAAGCCCATATTTAAGATTTAGGATGGATAGAAAGCTCGAAGGGCGAGCATTGTAATTTTATAAGAAATTTCCTAACCTCAAAATTTTAAATTTATATTTTCAAATGAAATCCATTCTCAAGCTCACAAAATATTAAAACAGGGTTTGTAAACCTAAAAAAAAAAAAAAATATGTTAAATTAAATTTTATTAATACCATGAAATAATTCCAAGTGGAATTGAAGAGTAATTTCCAGCTGCAACAACCAAGGAAAGTTTTGTATATAATAGTAAATGTGATTTGAGGAAATTAGTAAAGGTAAAATACGTACCTTAAATAAAAGTTTACTGAGTGTTAAATAAATTTAGTGTTGTGCTACGAAAATATAAATCCAGTGAGCCGAACAGCCATTGTTAGTGAAGTTATATGAATCTGAAATGTGCCACGGATAAAGAAGGATCGAGGCACTGATCAATAATATAAGCAGAAGCGTTAGTCGACAGAGATTGCCATAACGTGAAGTACAAGAAATCGTCGTAAGTAAAACCAAAATAAATCCTAGGTACTCGACGTTTTAAAAAAAGCAGCTATATTAACAGATCTGATAAATAAATAAAAGGCCTTTTCATTTTAATTTTAAGATATATTTATTCAAAAGTTTTCTAAACCATACCGGAAATTTGAAAATAAATTCATTTTGTTTGTAATCTGTCAAGGTGTGTTTCATTTGAAATTGGGCTGTACCATTATATTTTCAGATTAATCGCCAGGAACCTGCTCGAACCCTGAGAGGAGAGGTTAAAATAATAAGAGTCTCAAACTAATATAAATAAATAAAATAAACAACATTTTTATTAAAATAAAATAAAACATAAAATATATAAAATTGTGTCCCAACGTGGGGATTAAAAATAAAATATCACATAATATATAATATATATATATATATATATATATATATATATATATATATATATATATATATATATATATATATATATATATATATATATATGTATATTTAATATTCTTAAAAAAATATATTAAAGTTTCTAGTTCATTCTATGCAGAATACTATTCAGATATCTAGATCGCAGGATTTCGTATTCCCTCCGAGCACCGAGCTCTACATTCATATTCATTACATTATTCATTTATAGAATTTAAAAATCTTGGGTCAATCCACAACGTGTCCTCAAAGCTAGCTACGGACCGAATTTACAACGAATTAAAGTGAAATAGACTTATGCGCGAATCGTCAGAAAGCAAAAGAGACAGAAAACACTGGCGGGGACAATATTCCTGACACACGGAAACGGTAACACACGGAGTTCCCTAGAGCAGTCTTCGTGGCAGTCTTAATGCTGACTAGGTACGCGTTGGTCGGTAAATTTTGTCGCGTTGTTTTTAATGTTTTTATTTGTGAACATTTTATTAGTAAATCTCTACTTGTCGTGAAATAAAGTAAAACAGTGTTTTTGGTGTTTACTATTAAATATGAGTGTTGTACAAAATATATTAAAACTGAAAGATGGACATAAGGTGGGTTATAAAGACCGAGTGAGAATCAAAGGTGGTGGCCGTCCAAAACCTAATATGACGATAAAGCAAACATCTCTTGATAAGAAAAAAGAAGTTAATAGGTATTTTTAATTGAAAAAAGTTATCTTTCAGCAAATTTTATTCATTGTTACGCTCATCAACTAAATTTAATTTTACAAAAAGCATCAAGTCTGGATTAAAACATAAAATTTTTTTTGCTAATTTGCATAGCTTTTCTTCATTCTTTGAAAAATCGCCAAAAAGAACAGCCGTGTTAGATAATGTTGTTAAGGTGAGATTACCTAAAGCGGCTTCAACACGATGGAATTTTAATACAAAATGCATAGAGACTGTTTATACCTACCGAACAGAATTATTAGATTGTTTAGAAAAAATCATTGATAATGTATCAGAAAACAACACTCTGGTTTAAAAAACTACTTACAAAATGAACATTTTCTTTACTGGTTAAATTTTTTTCATTTAGTTATGCCACATTGTGATATATTGTTCAATCAATTACAAAAATATAATATCGATGTCATAACAGTAAATAAGTGTATAGGCGTTTTTAATAGATAAAATTGAAGACATCAGAAATAAAATTTTGAATAACTATTTGGAGGAGATATCCATGCAGTCTGCCCAGAGATGTAAAACGGAAGAATCAAAAAGGAGAATTTCATTAGAAGTTTGTGATATAATTACATCTGAGATCAAAAACAGGTTTGGCTTCAGTAATCATTTAGCAGTGTCTCAGTTATTTCACGCAGATAGATTTAAAGATTATAAAAAAAGCTTTCCTCAAGATATCTTTAAATTAGTTAAAACGGAGTATCCAGTCATAAATCATTTGAAACTTAAAACTGAATTAGAAGTATTATATAGCCGAGAAGATTTTTCCAATAGTTAAGGTGCAGTTGCATTGTTACAGCTTTTTATTAACAATAATTTGTGCAATACTTTTTCTGAAAGTGTCAAATTGTTCAAAATCTTGTGTACTCTCCCTATGACTACCGTCGAAAGTGAACGTTGTTTTTCCACCTTAAAAAGAATAAAGACATTTTTAAGAAATACCATGGGTCAGGAAAGGTTATCTTCTTTAGCTATGCTTACCATAGAAAGGGCATTAATAAAGAAGATAAAGACTTTAATGAAAAAGTAATTGACCACTTTGCATCTCAAAAGGACCGGAGGATCGACTTGGAATTTAAATCACTTTAAAAGGTAGGTAATACAGTAAACTTTTCTAATTGACCTCCCTATCTTTTGTCCCACGAACCGCCGTGGGCGGTTGGAGGTTTGATTAGAAAATCAAGATGGTCATAAGAATAATATTGGTCATGCAAGCAGCCTTAAAATCTAAATATAGTGTTCATGCTCTCGCCCCTCTCTTTGAGGTTTATTTATATTAGAAATAAAAATAGTGTATTTTGGCTTTCAAGTTTTAAGAAACATCTGAATCTTAAATACAGAAAAACTAATAAAATAGTTACAGACAAAATTAATCATCCAGTTTCTTGTCCACACTGTATAAAGTAACTTGCAACATATGATGACTAACAATATAATCAATTTAACTGAAAATTAACAAACATAGGTCAGTACTGAACTAACTGACCAAATTATAAAATTGTTGTGCCATTTTGCCTCCGCCTGCGCCTGGTCCAACAGACCATAACCATGGCCTGAGAAGGAGACGGTGTCGGTGGTGTGGCCATTGTAGATGTGTGGCAAGATGGCGCCCAACGCAAGGCGACGGTTTACTGACTGAGTAAGAAGTGGGCCGGGGTCAATGAACTCCCGCGAAAGTTAAAGCGAGATCCCCTGATCCCCATCCCATGACATTTATATTCGAACACGTACGTTTGTTGCACGATAACAAAACACTAACGACAATGACAAACAAAGGATTGCTGCTAGGGCAACGTGTATTGCAGAGGGACAGGAAGAGAAATTCTGAGCCGGGAGTTTGATTCATTGTAGTCAACGAGAAACGTGTATCCGGGTTCGGGTTAGAAATAAAAGCAAGTCCCAAGTGTGTTTTAGGGTTTTATTTTCAATGTAATCCTGATTTTTAAAAGATAGCATCTGCCATTTATTTTAAATAAACACAGCTTTCCTGCCTTGTACAGTAGATATTACACTATTCTGTTTTTAAATATGTCGACATAATAAATTTATCTATGGAATGAAATAAAAAGTTGCAAACAAATGCAGTAAGTTCGTAAACATCAATAATATTTAGAAAGTATGCTGATGAGGATCAATGTCATTTGACGAAAAAGTGTTAAATCATTCATCCCTTCTACGATCATTCACAGGATTCAGGTAGCTAATGTCCTTTTTACACAATGCAGAAAAATGTGTTATGTTTTGTTATGAGAATATCTAACCTGCATCAGCAAGAACTGTTAAAATTTCTGCGTTTAAAGGTAGGATTTTTGTTATTTATTTTGACAACGACAATTTGTAAAAAACAAAAACATTATGTATCTAACAAAACTAATCCCAAGGTATGTGAAACTTGCTTTGTGGGTGCAACAGGTAACCTTCTTTTTCTGCTATCTTTCAGTTTTCTTTTTTTCCTGAATAAAGTAAGCCGATTTATACAGATAGTTTAATTAGATTCAGCACAGTTTAAAGCAGATTGATTTATAACGAATAAAACAGGTTATGGAACATACGATAATGTTAACCTAAGAATAATGTGATATCACCCTCATCTCAGCATATCTTCTTAAAAGTTATCAGCAGGAATAAAGTAAAAGTGAAAATAGCACAGCAATTGCTAATGTGGACAAAAAAAATCCAGTCCTCAGATAGTGCTACAGATCAAAAATATTCGGGCAATTGAAGATAATACAGAATTAAAATAATCGCTATTACAAAAATATTTGTGTAGAAATAATGTACAGCCTATAAATCCTATAGTGTAACAAATACATATGTTGAATAAGATTTACAGGAAACAACTACTCAGCGGACAGAAGTCCCGACCTGCGTTGAATTAAACCTGCATGTCTTGTTTGGTAGCTAAGATCATTTGTTAATTCCTCACTAGACATAGACTGGTTTCGAATTTGTTATGTCTTCTTCAGTATGCCATAAGTAATGGCATGTGTCTTTGTCAAATAGATGTTACAATTCTTGAAGAGATTTTCTACGTACAGGGCTAAATGATAAATAACCAATGAATTTCGTTATGGTACCTTATTTATCCGTGGTATGTAGAAGTATGTCTAGACGATTTTCAATTTTACATATTACTATACTCAGCCTTATTTTGATTAAAGTTGGTTATCGGTTATTATTATATATCGAAATTTTCTAAATGCATTAATTCCTACCATTTTTGTTTGAAGATTTTTCTGTATTTTTAACAAGGAAGGTATCAATGACTCCTTATTTGTTAATGCACCATATGTTTCTGAAAGTCAACTTACAAAAATCTACATTTTCAATATACTTTTCATTGGATATCATTCTATAATTTGCTTAAATGTCATTTTATTACATATACAATTTTTTTAAAAATTATTAAAATGAAATTAAAAAATAATTTAAGAAGAACTTGCACTCTTCAGAATAAATTAATATGCATACCATTTGAATGAGTCACCATCCTGTGATAATTTGGATAAAATTTGTGCGTTTGGAAATTCCATTATGTCGTAACGAAATTCGTTCATTACACATTTGTTATGTTAATTTCTTTATCTGGAAAGCTTAATTTGAATTAGCATTTAATTCTGCTCAAACCACAAGGGAATATTCCTTAAAAAAAGCAAGTTTTTTTTGGTAAAATTTTGTATCGTAAAAAAAGTTCCGCAAGGAATTAAGTGATATCGAAAATGAGTTTTACCAATTTGTTTGTGATATATATCGTAATTTATCAATATAATTTGTATTTGTATTCTTTTCAACGCACAAAAGTAAAAGGGATTAACCGAATCAAATGGATCACTTAAACATTCTTTTAGACTTTAGAATATATCAGACACAATTTTCACTTGTCTATAAGGTTGAACACTCGTTGATCAGATAAAACAATTCTGAGGAAAAGTTTTCCAGGAAAACTCACTGAACACATGTTTCCAACGAATTAAAGAGGACCTATCACACATTTATTCAGGAAAGATCCATACGTTCAAGTAAGTTGAACACAATCGAAAAATGCATTAACACTCCTGGGCATATCGGAGTCTGCAAGATCAGAAGGTCCGTGTTTAAAGATAAAATAATCCATAGGAAGCATGTACTGCACCACGCTGTTCCTAGATTCTGAAACAAATAATCGTTAAAATGTTAGTAAAGGTCGTCGCAGGATGGAAGCGTCGCGATTTCGTCACGTTTTTCGTCGCGACAGAAATTAAAACACAGTGTATAGAAGTGCATGGAGCGACGCAGAGTTGAAGCGTTCAGATCTGCGTTGCACATATCGTTCACCAAACGTCAGCGTTTGAAACAAATCTGTTTGTTATCAACGCTGTTTAGTTATCGCAGATCATCTACGAAGGTGACAAAATGGCATCGGAAGAATATCTAGCCGAGATTTTAATTACCAAAGTTCGTGCAAGACCAGCATTATGGAATTCTACATTAACTTTAAAAATAAACATCGAGATAAGATGTATCGCGACTTTTCAATAAACCATATCTAGTCTATTGCCAAAACGTTGCGTGATGTGACGCGGGAGTCATGATTCATCTCGCGATGCGCTGTGCGCGACACTACAGGCGACGCTCCTAACCAGTAACGACCTTTAATGAAATGACAGTTTATTGTGAAGTGCCATGTGACTTACATTAATCTATTATCCGCCGTAATTCAGCAGTGTGTAAAAAAATACTTATTTTACAGTGTAACCTGCATACTACACATAACCATTATTATATATGACATTTGTACTGTAGATGGCGTATAAATAAGTGTCCCATTACACAGCCACACAAAACAAATTTTCTGATCTGGAGGTCTGAGCATGTTTCCTGTATGTTTTTGGGATCGCTGAATCCGAATCCGAGGTCTATTTAACCCCATCACATTAGGATTTTGCCATAAAAACCTCAAAAAACCTATAATTTCAGCTATTAAATGCATATAACCCTAAGAATGAAGTTGTAATCTGAAAACCCAAGCTCTAAACCCCATAACCCACTTAACCAAAAATCTGTCAATTCCAATAACCACGTACGTCAGATAATGATATGTACGTTATTTTAATAACCGCATAACTCTGGTCATTGCACCTTTTCGCGCACAATTTTTGTTTTGTCTCAAGTACCCGAAACATACTGTTGTGTCCTAAAAACACCTTCATCCTAAAAGTCTATATTTTTACGTTTATTCAACTAATATTAGTTTTTCAAATCATTGTACTGTCGGCACTGGCATTACCCGATGTACATCGCGGGTATGTTGCCCACCGTCACCTCGTGGAGGTGCCCTAAATG
Organism: Rhamnusium bicolor; assembly: GCA_029963845.1. NCBI lineage: Eukaryota > Metazoa > Arthropoda > Insecta > Coleoptera > Cerambycidae > Rhamnusium > Rhamnusium bicolor. The sequence continues at coordinate 910,005 of JANEYF010003191.1, forward strand.
CAGACGCACGCAAGATATAATCGTTCTGAATAGAAGCTGAGCTTTGAATTCTTTGTTTTCTAGAACCACGTACCAAACAAAATACGGAGATTTATCACTGATAGTTTTCATTGATATACAAAGACTCATGAATGAATGTGCATAGAATTAAAGCATTTTTGGAGACCTGACAGATGCGCGTACATATCAAGTTAAATGTCTGACATACGGGTTATTGGAGTTGATAGATTCTTGGTTAAGTGGGTTATGGTTTAAGAGCTTGGGTTTTCAGATTACAACTTCATTGTTAGGGTTATATGCGTTTAATAGCTGAAATTATGTTTTTTTTAAGGTTATGACAAAATCCTGATGTGATGGGGTTAAATAGACCTCGGATTCGGATTCAGCGACCTCAAAAACATGTAGTAAATATGGTCAGACCCCCAGATCAGAAAAAATTTCTTCGTGTGGCTGTGTTATTGATACGTTGGTGGGTTAATTTAGATACAATCGAGGCGATATTGAAAACATAATATATTTATATTTGCAAACATGAAATTATCAAATAATATTTACGAAAAATGTTTGTTGTATACGAAAAGATGCAAAGTAAGCATCATAGATGTCACATTTGCCACAAAATTATTTTAAAAATTTTGCCGCATTCAGTATATCGCCTCTCAGTTGATATAGGGATGATCAAATGATTGATTCCATCAAATGTAACATCCAAACTGACTCGACTTCCCAACAGTTTTGATTTGTATGGCCCTGGTCTCTTCGTAGTTGAAAGGGTAGTTTCAGAAAGATATGCTATAACAATTTTTCTGCATATATCCAGTAACATTTTCATACTATTGAAAAATTCTCCAAGTATTTACCAGAGTAGTGTCTAATATTTGACCATCTAGAATATCTAATCAATGCTGTTGTGATGAATGTGACCTATTTTTATGTTTCATTGAGCACACTCAATAATTTCCACCACTACTGCCGTTAACAACGATTAACAGACAATAAAGGACACCTATAAGAAAGCAGGTGTCTTTAGAAGCATATAGTTTATAGTTTTCTATTCTATCAATGTCTCGTTTTTGTCATTTATCTTCAAACCACAGTCTGCGCAAATTTGCAGCGTATATGACAATTGAATTTTAAATATTTTATCGAACTAAAATTTCAATACACTAGTTCTCTAGGTGCGTGTGCAGGATTTTATTCACTAATAATGACCCAATATTTTAGAATTATAGAATTAGGACTAATATCCAATAAAAGTCATGAAAAACTAATTTGTTGTGAAAATTTAATCATTACCGGAACGTTCTGAAATAACTTTTTTCATAGAATGGTGGTGAACAAAAAAGTGTTAAATGTTTTCCATGGTAAAAACTTGAAGGCGAATGAAATAATCTGAGTAAATAATTATATCAGCGAACCATAAAACCGATTAGTTAATTAAAAACAAAACTTAACAAAAACAATGGAAAAATGGCGACCTAGTTATTTTTTTGTATAAATTGGCGTTTCTAATCCCAACCTGTATAAAAACGTCCTTGAGTACCTAAGTGTCTTATCCCTTTGATATTTACATAATGAAACAAGAAACCTTCTAACGAGTTGTGCAAACAAATGGGACAAATATTCTCTATTCGTTTAGGTTAGTAACGTGTGTTATTATAAGTTATGGTGCGTGGGTAATGTCGTAACTCGTAACTGTAAACAGAAATATTCTCACTTTATATATGTAATCATTGAACAATACAAATTAGTATAGTATAGGTACACGAATAGATGTTGTATGGTTGTCGTAAATTGTCATAACTTGGTGGACAAATTTTATGATTATTTGTGGAAAATAAGTTATTACCATTTTGACAACTTTAATATATTTTAAAACAAAACTTGCGATATTGGAAGCTGTACTTGGCAAACTATAGTATTCTTAAATAATTTTCAAGGAAATACGTATCTTCTTCTATTCGAAAAACAGCAGTAATCAGATATCCTACAACTAATTGTGAAAACTAGAGATCGTGCAAAAAATAAATATAAGAAAACAAGGTTACCATCTGATCTTAACAACTACAAACAATGTAATTTTGCAATAGCAACAGGGGAAAAATCATATTAGATTATGTTTCTTCGAATAAAAAAATCTGAGGAAGCTTATCAAAGAATTAAATATGAGACGAAATAAAACTTCTGAGATTCTCTCTAATTTGTCAGAAGCCAACTATATTAATAATTGCTTTACGTCGGGTGGCCCAACAGTTTAATGAATACTGTTCTCATTTAAGAGAGTTTTATTCTGCTAATATCTTTAAGGAAGATTCTAGTTTCAGTTTTCAGCTTGTTGACCCTGAGAACATCCTGAAAATAATATCTAATATATTCAAATCAAATGTCTCAAATATTGATGGAATTTTCTTAGAAATGCTAAAACTATGTAAGCCCATTCTTCTGTTTCTATTGATTTACATCACACATTTTTAAGGCGGCCACTACCAAAAATTTTCAATGTTAAATGTTATTCTGATTTTCTGTCATCAATCTATTTTCAATTCTTTCTAAAATTCTATAGCGTATTGTTTATCAACAGGTTTATGAATTTGTAAATACATGTTTTTTAATCCTACTGTCCTATTAATCAGTAATTAGAAAGGGACATAGTACTGCATCAGCACTAATCAAGATTTGAAATGGTATCTTAAAAGCTAGAGATCATAAAGAACTTGCAGCACTTATTCTCTTAGATTTTTCAAAGGCGTTTGATACCATCAACAATGAATTACTTTTATGTAAGTTAAAATATTTTAGATTTGACAGAGTGTTTCATTTTTTAAGTCATTTTTAAACAACAGAACACAAAAAGTTATGGTTAACAACAATTGGTCTGACTCCAAAGTGTTTCTTAACAGTATGCCTCAAGGATCCATATTTGGGACTTTACTGTTCACAATTTACACATATGATCTGGTTAACAGTTTACGAGATAGCAAATTTCATTTTTACGATGACGATACACAGATGTACAATTCTATCACAAGAGATTATATCTAGTGTTTTCTTGAATAAAGGTAGCTTAATGTTGATAAAGAATTTATATTTACATATGGGCATTGCATGTATTGTATGTGTGTATGTTATGTATAGAGGGTTTTCAAAAAACATACGCCAAATTTTAACCCTGACTTTTTGACGAAAAGTAAGTCGAAATCTTCATATACACTTATATCCGTAACGGCCTAGTTTATTATTATAACAGAAGAAAAAGAAGCTGTAAAATTTTTACTTCTGATCGACACCAAGATGGAATTAATGTTTTAAGAATCAGGTACTCAGCTAAAGGACAATTTAGATATTTTAATTCTTTATTGAAATTGACGATCTTGAAGATCTGATTTTTTTTTGGTGATTTCTAATACCTGCATGTTTTTTATATTGACGACAGACTACACACATGCACACATGCAATGCTTTGATATTTGATTTCTTCCACTTCTTAATAAAATCTTTTTTATTAACACGCTTTTATTAGCTTCACCTGTATGTTTGCTTGCTTGTTTGCTTGTTTGTTTGTAACCGACTCTTTGGACTCGATTTTGACCCACTTTAAATGGACAGATTTAATTGAAACTTTGTACACTTACGAAGAACCGGTAACAATACAATAATTTGATAAGTTTATATCATTATCCTGATCAGGATCGCCAGTCCTTTCCTCACGTATCCTGTGCGTGAGAGCAAAGGCTTAATATGTAAGTACATTCCATGATTGTCAATTAGATCGGTGGTCGAGCGGGCTAAGGCAGTCGACGCGAAACGACAGACTCCTCGGGCGTGAGTTCAAATCCAACGGCTGAAATAAAAAAACTTTTTTTTTCAGAAATATCTGTTGGATCGTAATATGTTATAATATCAGCATCAATAAGCAATATAACTATAGTTTAAAAAAACTACAAAACACGCTTTTATATCACATCAAACTAAAAAGTGAAAAATAAATATAGTTTAAAAAAACTAAAAAAACACGCTTTTAAAGCACATCAAACTAAAAAAGTGAAAAATAATTATTAATATAAACTGAAAACAATAATGAACGAAAAATACTAGTATTATTGTGAAAAAAGCGTGGGGCGCTTTGTGCCATATTTTTCGTATATCGAGCAACCCACGCTTTTTTCACAATAATACTAGTATTTTTCGTTCATTATTGTTTTCAGTTTATATTAATAATTATTTTTCACTTTTTTAGTTTGATGTGCTTTAAAAGCGTGTTTTTTAGTTTTTTAAACTATATTTATTTTTATTGAAATATACTGATTAGAACAAATAAAAGTTAATATTTATAAAAGCAATATTTTTTACATAATAGTCAAACGGTCAATTTAATTAAAAATTACCATCGCCAATTAAATTTAGATCTTTTCAATGTATTTGGGGTTTACTAAATAATGCAGACAGTTGTAAAATAATGTTAACCTAAAATTTCGACGTAAATACCATCATGGTAATATGAATTTTACTGTTTTACATTTGTTGAAAAATTTCATTTCATATCCAATTTATAACAAGTTTATTATTAATCTGAAAAAAGAATTTTTTAACTTGCAACTTTGTACAATAAAAATATAATAAAAGTCTAAGTATGTGAAATTTTACGATATCATTTTTGACAACAACAAATGAAATAACTCGAGTTCTTATCCATAACTGCCCCAATATCATTCCAGTGAACATACAAAGAAAATAAATAATAATGCCAGTTTATTGTTAAACCTTCCGCGTTATAATTCAAAGATTATTGTAAACAAACATCTTTTATCGGTTATATATTTTATTGGAACATTGTAAACAAATAAACCACAAATTGAGAGATTATGCTATTGTTATTCGATATTAATTATTTATTTTTTATCATTTAATACAGCATAATACACATGAGTTTAAAAATCTTAAAAGATACGTGATGCTTTTGACCCGACTTGTTTTGAAAACACTTTATGTAATTGGTTCCTTTTTTAATAACTTGAATAAAATAATCGTTAAAATTTTCAATGGTCTCAAATATAATTAAGATAATATTAATTCAAAATGTAAATGAGCTACTGTCAAGATTACCTTACTTCAATTTTTATGAAGAGCAAAGGTTTGTAAGAGTCAAGAGAGTGGTCAGACAATTTACCTAATTGTAGGTTTTAATAAATTCCGAATAAGAGCATCCATCACACTTCTTAAAATGTTTGTCATCACCTCAGATGACATCCAGCAGGCGAAAGAAGGACGAATACAAGATCCATTCCATTCCAAAATAAGATTTAGCGATCAAGATCCGAGTTCAGTTCGCTGACTGCCGAGTAAAATCGACTTACGTACCAAATATGATCAAAGAGTAATACTACGATGCAAATTACCAGCGAGCAAGGTTTATTTCAAAAGAGTCAAGTCAATAAACTCTAGTCAGCTAGTTCATTCGAATGAGTCTACTCTACGAGTTAACTCACTAGCGAGTTGCCCACAATATACATATACATATAGATATAATTTCAAAATGTTTGGCACTACAGTAAACAGCTGTATACTACCTCACTCTGCCTTTTCCTATGAATGACAGTTCTGTAACGCCCCCCACCTTTTTTTTACATCCCGCTACTCAAAACGTTAACAAATCAATAAGGAAAAATAGGTTATACTTTTCAGGCCTTCCTCCCTCATTTTTCTATGAATAACACATATCTGTGACATCCTCACTGGATACCTCCTGTCACTCTCATGTATCAATCAACACAGGTCAGTAACGAGGGTGCAAAAGGTGGTAGTGGGGGCGTCATAGCATTGTCATTTTCTCCCTACTTATAATAAAGTAATTAAAAATATCTAATAAACGTTACATTAGTAATAATATAATCTATGGTAATAGTGAAGAAACAGACAAGAAAGAGAATTTGATGTAATGTAATATTTTTTGTTGCAGGTAAGAGAAGCCTCCTGGCCGTATTTTTTCTCTAAAACGCATGTAAGTTATATTAGATTTTTTTTTTTATTTCACGCTTTGTTAAAATTATATCAGCCAGACGTGTTCATTATGAAAAAAAAAATACATGGGTTACAATATATGATTTAATTGTTCAAATGCATATGTTTTGGAATATTAGGTCTCAATTTGTTTATGAATTTTACGTTGATACAGAGTTCATTCTATCATATCGAGCCTTGTGAATATTTTAACGGTTTTATCTAACTCATATAACCAATTTTTCATACAAGAAACTATTAAATCATGTCCTAATTAGGTTAACCGCATTTTGTTACTAACGGCATCATAAGATTCATAAGTGGCCATTTAGAAACATAATTCATCATTTTCTTCCTTAGCAGCGAATTTATAGATCGTGATATTGTGCTTTAGAATCTTCTCCAGAAATTTTAATGTCTCATCCTTGAATATCTGATTATGAGGAAGATGTACTGGCAGACACCTTAGCCGGCTCCTTCACGTAAAATATTTTGTTAGTTACTTTCAATTTGTTCCAAAAAGAATTTGCTACATAACCTTCAGCTACTATGGAAGATTCCTCTACGCCATATCTCCTCCAACCAAGGACGCCTATGTCTGTGTTGGCTATTAAGGTGGCTGATATTCTTCTGAATGAATGCCCAATGTATTCAGCTAGATTCTTCAGATTCAAGAATGTTTCAGCTTGGCTAGGTATTTGTCCAGGAGCATTCTTACCTACCATTTGCCTCCAACATTTACTTGAGTAATATATCTCATGAAAAATCGCATACTTTCAGTATTTTTATGTCTCGCATTTACATGTTTCCGACACATTTATAAATAATTGCAGTTTTCTTCTTCTCTGTTAATAATAGGAAAAGTGCGTTGCATTTTTGTTGTAAAATCTAATCAGTAATCGTGATTTTTTTCGACCTTGAGATTTTGATTGATATACACGTTTTCAACCCTCCTGAATCCATTCTGACTATTTTCCAAATGATGTCTGTCGGTGTGTGAGTATGTGTGTGTGTGTGTGAGCGTGTGTATGTACGTGTGCATGTACATGTGCGTGTGCGTGTGCGTGTACGCTATTAAAATTTAATTGATGTAAGTGAAGAATTAATTAGAATGATTTTTTTTAGATCAGGATGATGTATACTGGTATAAGAAAGCTATGTGCTGGTCACATCAGATATTTTCGTTTCCGTATATGTCTTAATTTAGGAGAGATTCGTATTTTTCCTAATAAATAGTGTGGCCTCCAACATTGAATACTCGCACTAAACACTCGAACTACAATATTATTACACAGGATGTCCCAACTAAAAGTAGGCACCCTGAATAACTTTGGAGATAAAATTTTTTTAAAAAATTGGTGAAACACGTCGACCTTGTTTCCAAGGGGGACATATTTTAATGTAATACTTGTATACCTATCATCATCCCTCTACCTTACACGGTCACCCCCTCAAAAAAATTCAAATGGCAAGGGGGGTCGAGTGATACATCTTTTGAAAGGTCTTTCAATTCTCTACATAACTATGTATCTTTTTAAACTTTTATCTATTCGTTGATGAGAAATAGTTGTTTCATTATTTTAGGTTCGGGAAATAAAAATAAAAGAAGCAGTTTAAATTATCGTATGTATTGTTCAAAATGACCCCCACCGACTTCCATACAGTAGTATAATCTGTCTTGAAATTCTGTACGAATATTTCTGAACACATCTGGAGTCAATAAACAGCATTCTCGAACAATTCTTCCACGTAACTCTTCCAGAGATGCGGGTTTTGTTGCAAATATCTTCGATTTCAAATGTCCCCACAGAAAGAAATCCAAGGGAGTTAAATCGGGTGACCTACCGGGCCACTCCACAGGACCTCTTCTTCCAATCCATCGCTCAGGAAACCGAGTATCCAAAAATTGATGGAATGCTATAGCAAAATGTGGGGGTGCCACATCCTGTTGAAAAAAACAGTTAAATCCTCCTAATAGATAAAATGTATACATTAAAAATTTCATAGTTTAACCCTGATTCATCAGTAATCTGCAAACTTTAATTAATTCCACTGAAACACACGATTTTTGACAACTTGTTTTTCCCGGAAACTATCGAACTATTCCAGAAAGGAGAGTTACCTTCGGACAAAACATATTAAAATTTAAGGAAGTAATTGCTGTGGACTGTATGCAAAATTTCTTATTAAATTACAACAATATTCCCACTGATGGACACTAATTTGTCTCTGAGAAGTAATTAGCTATCGTGTCTGTATGCATACACAAAACTTATTGAGATACTGAGTTAATATTTTATACCAAGACAATAAGAGCATAGATTAATGATCAGGATATCTCTAACGTACATGAATCCTTAGCTATCAACAAAAACAGAAACAGTGACAGGTGCCACTTCTCCATCAATTATTTTCTTCTTCCGCAGCTTCTTTCATATAATATACTATGTATATTTCCGTTACATTACACTCAAAAATCGTAAATATCTGTATATCAAATCTACACTAGAATGATATCTTAATCGTCTTGTTTTGCGCTGATAAAAACAATCGACCACGTCTGCGACAGTTACAAAATACATCAAATTGATATGGATAATTGGATAATGCTTACAATATAGCACAACATTGTGCTTACTTACAGAAACTCTCAAACATATTTTACTGTATTCTCAGTGGTACAATATGTTGTAGAAGCTACAACAACAACGATTGAACAGAGATTTTCTTTTTACTACTGTATGGATAGTAGGTTATTATTTTTTAAATCTTTTTTGAAGAAGAAATCAGCTCGTTTTCGAACAGAATGTTTTAATTCCCATTATCATAACAAGTGTACGCAAAATACATTTCCATACACTTTTTGTCAAAAGTAATCAAAAGTTACCATTAAAGAACAAGAATCATTTTTAAACTGCTAAAGAAAATTGATAATATTGCAATTAAAAATTTGTTAAATTCATTGATCTCTATTTATAGTAATGACTTAAGTACCATAATCAATTGGATGTCCTTAATATTTGTATACTTAAATTGAGGTTTAATGAATTTTTAAATATCAACATTGTGATTTTAATATTATTTTAATTTTTCTATTAGCAGTCGTAAAAAATAGTGTGTATACTACGAACAGAAATTACTTTACCAACTTCGTATGCTTTTAATTTTTTCGCCCTTATGAGTAGAGCTCGAAATTTAGGTATTGATAACGTGAAAACCAGGGTTGTTTCTAGGTTATGTGTCAGCACGTACATATGTTCATACATGTAAACACAAGCCTCCTCCTACGACTCCCATACTAGAGATACTGGCCCTAGCACGAGGCCATAGTATTAGCAAAGCATTAAAAACTTAAATATAATTCACTGAAGAATAAGTTCGCTGAGTCATTCTATTTATAAACAAAAATTTAGGAACCAGAAGGTTATTAGGTATGGGGTTGAAGCTTCAACCTCTTAGTAGCCCTTCACAAGGAACAGATCAAATGTCTTTACAGTCTTTAGATATCTCCAGCCGTTCACCAGTTAGAAGAGAAGAATATAGCGAGACGCCACTTTCAAATTTGGCTAATATAAAAATATAATTTTATTTTATTTTGTCGTACGTTTTCCGATAAAACTACTTTACGTATTAACATTTTAAAATGAAATAAACTTGTTGTATATTTTCTAAAATACTGAAATTGTGCTTTCGTCATATCTAGGTCAACAAATACTCAATGCTTTGTATTTTGCATAGGGTAGAATTGAAGTATTTTGTTTAAGTAGTATTTGGTGAATTGGTCTTTTTATCTATAATCAAAAATTTAGGAACCAGAAGGGCATTAGGTATAGGATTGAAATGCCTGCCGTTGAGTAGCCCTTAACAAGGAAGCAATCAAATGACTTCACAGAATTTAGATATCTTCAGTCTTTCACAAGGAATAATTATATTATGACGTCACTCTCAAATTCGGTGTTAAAACATGACTTTTTTTATTTTTTGTCATACGTTTTTCGATAAAACTACATTTCTTTAAAGATTTGCAATTGTTTTTTAAAATTTATGATTTTTGCCCGAAGTATGGTTAACTAATGTACTAAAAATGACAAAACATTGCTCGAACGGAATTGCAAATTCGTGTCAGTGTCAATAATATACCAAAAAATATACTCAGAGCAGTTTCAACAATTCTGTATACTTCCCAGAAACTTGTTTTCAAAAAAAGATTAAAGAAGGTGGCTATGTTGTTTAGGTCAAAACGGATTACAACTGGCATTTTTTTGTCAGAGTTGCTACCGATTTGAATGTTTTCAGAAGTTTGTAATCGTTGCTTTTTTTCTAAAATTTATATTCAAAAGCAATATTTTCTAAAATTCTTATGTTTTGGGACTTTGGCTGAAAAAGTTTGGCACTAAAAACGTACATACAAAGTTTAAAGCTTTTATTTATTATTTTGAAAATGTCGTCTAATAGCCTAACAACACATTCAAAATATTAGTTACTTTGTGTGCGATCAATATTTTTTTTCATAAAACCACTTTAATATCCATATCAGAGGCAATAATTGTGTCCGACATGTGATTTATTGGTCCTTTCTAATGTTCATAAAAGTTTAATTTGTTAATTCAAAAAGGTCATTTCCGTGGGTACACCTGAATTGAAAGACAACTTTTTATTTGATTAAATTATTCTTTTATGAGGATTTTTGTTAACTTCTCCTAAATAAGAACAACAATATTTTACCACATATTCTTTATAGGATATAAATACAAAACATCTGATATATCTTAGTGATCTGTCAATATAAATCCAATTTGCTTTTATTTATTATTTGTTGATTGTTAGAATCTTGATACTTTATTCAGAAATGAAGAAGGGTCTTGTTTAAAACTTATAGTACCCAACATTTGAATAGGCCGTCATGTAACGAAACAATAATTATTGTTATTCGTAATATTTTTTCTTAGTTTTACCCAACGTTGGACAGTCTTCCCGTGGCCTGGAAATTGACTACTCCCTACTTCCCACAAGGTTAATGACTATCGATTTCAGATTTATGTGCCCTAAGCAGATGGAGAGAATCTACAATGACAACCTTCTGCATTGGCTTGCCAACAATTCGGTCGATTTTGACAGACTGGTATGGTCTTTAATTCCAAAAGCAGAGTAGCGCCAAGTATACCGATTATTAGGACAACCATCCTGGCGTTTGCCCCATTCGATATGAGTACTCAGGTTATAACATTCATAAAGCCGCGTTATATCGATGGATGTAGGTTGAAATCGCATAGGTATATGAAGCATACATACATAAGTGCATGAGCGAATGCTGCGCCTGACGCACGGCAGGTCCTGCAGATGATATCATGATTCTCTACACCGCACACAGAGATTATGGTAGACTAAGGTGTTTATGACACCATCCTAAAATGCCACAGTAAATCTCTTTGTCTCCGACTTAAGGCTCGACTGGCTTTAAAAGACGAATTTCAGCCTTGTCTATAAACCCATATAGGAGACACCGTCCTAGAGTTTATTGACGTGCTGCCGAATCAGATTTTCTCAATCGACAATCGACAGCCCTGAATGGGCTTTCAAACTCAATGATTGACTCTACATCATAATCTAGCCGGTCTCCTTGCTTGGTTTTGAATATGACACGGAGTCCTCATCGACTTATTTCGCTGGTTTGAACAATTCTACGCCTTCTCCTGTAACTTCGTGATATTTTACGAAGCACAAGAGAAGATGCTGGCTCTTGAGGATGTTACATACCTTACTCAGTACTACTTTGCCAGGCCTACACTAAATGCACAAGTGTACGCGTCTCCACCCCATTGATGTTGGAGGTACACACGGGAAACGGACAATCTAGAATGGACGCCTATGAATATTCATCACCTTGCAGATATTTCTGTATTATTGGCTCAACTCATCCACTATCTACTTCACTATTCCCAAAGATTGAGTAGAGCAGAACCAAGACGGTAAGAGCGTTAGTCGCATTTCTTTTCCCTAAAAGTTCAAAAAAAAAATTGTTTTGAATAGGTGTGTATTTACCGCAGAGAAAATCCTTTATCATTTATCATTTATTTCATCCAAATTCTTAACGTGACGTTGTTGTACACACATGCATGTATAGGCCTCTGCAGTATTCAATTGTCACGGGTTGTTTCTATCAGCGAACTGCGCATCATCAGATAATTCTCCGCGTGCGTCGTCATCTCTTGACATGGACGACTGTACATTCGTCCAACTAATTTTATACAAATTGCGCACGTGTATTCGACTACCGCAAGAGCATTTTGTAGTTCGAGCTCTCTGGATGCATAACATTTAAGGTCATCCATATAAAGTAGATAGGTGACCTTTTCTTGAGGTGGAGGACTGCACATTCGTCCATTATGATTTCATACCAACTGCTCGCGTTATTCTTCGATCATCCTAAGGGTGTTTTGTAGTTCGCACTTTCTGGAGGCACAACATTTAAGGTCATTCATATGAAATAGATAGGTCACCTTATATCTACGGTTTATATTGACTTTTCCGCATTGCTATCTATGAATTTTGTTGAGCAAAGCAGGCAGCAGCAGCAGTATCATGCATAAAAGAGAGTAGTCAGGAGTCACTCTGGATTATTACTATTACTATTATTATTTTGGTATTCGGGTCATATTTATTGACAGTTTTAACATGAATGTCCATCAACTAGTAAAGGTCGAACCAGTTAAGTAATTATAAAGAAAAACTTTCAATTTAATAGTCATTATAATTTAATAATTTTTAAATCGCTCAGTGTGCTAGTATTTCCTTTTAAACAGATAAATTGTCTTGTTTTTTAAAGTTATAGTAATGCAAGAGTAGGGAATTTCTCTAAAGATTCTATTGTAGGACGCGTTGTTTTGGAGAAGATACGTTGAACTTTCAGAGTCAAGAAACTTTTTATTGACATGGAACGATTGAAATATTGCACATACCGAATTTAAGTAATCGTAGTGCAATGCTCGACTTTTGAACTTTGCTAAATAAAACTTTGTTAACTTAACTGGCGCAATGTGCCATATGCAATAATTACACTTCTAATTATTATACAGAAAAAATTCCCATTGGAGAATTAACTATTCATTTATCCTGTTACGTAGTTTAAAGGCTCGCAGAAAGGATTAACGTCATGAATGCGTTAGGCGTGCAATATGAGTTGAGACAATAGAAACTGTTTGTTACACATAATTAATACGTGGTTGTCATTTTGAGGCATTTGAGATTTTATAAAAACAAAAATTGTACGTATCATAACTGTTAAAACCATGGACAACTCCAGTCAGAGGGCATTGGTATTATAGTCATTTTCGGAATATTTGAATTAGACAATCACTGAGATATTGAATAAGAGATTCTGTAAAATTAGAAATACGCGGGAGTGTCTTGAAGAGTGCCAGCCAAAATATTGTAAATTTTTTTTCACTCCAACATATTGGTTCTTTTCGTCTCTGTTCAGCAAATCGTGACTAAAATAGTACACAAAGGAATGTGAAAGGGTACAAATGTAACACAAAATGGTAAAACGTAATTTATTTGGGGGTCTTTATAATAGTAGATTATTTTGTATTTATTTATTTATTTATTTATTTATTTATATATTTATTTATAATGAATATCATGATGGATATTTTTTATAGAATATAATAGCCGTTTATTAATTCAATCGATCATGTAAAATGATATAGGACAGGTCAGATAAAGATCCATACATACAAAAATTATTAAAATTAACATTATAAAATTCATTGATAAAAATTTAAATATTCATTTATAGAGTAAAAATCACAAGTCACTAAAACGTTCCTTACTGCTAAAATAAATATTTTTAAATTTTTAATGTTTCTTAATTCTACATTATTTAGTTTATTATATAAAACAGTGGCCATATAATAGGGATTTGATTTGTACTTTTCAAGCCTGTGTGCTGGATATTGCAAATTAGAGCCATGTGGTGTGGCATAATCATGATGCATGTTTTGAAAAATGAATTTATTTGGATTTTTCTTTACCAGTGTTAAAGTCTCTAAATTGTATAAACATGGATGGGTTAATATCCTCTGATTTATAAATGTTTCTCTACAAGATACTCGATATCTTAAACCAAATATATAACATATAGCTCTTTTTTGGAATATAAACACACAATTTGCTATACTCGAAAATCCCCAAAAAATTACTCTTTATCCTAATACGACTTTCAAAGTTGGCAAAGTAAAATGTTTTAACGGTATCCCTGCTAGAAATTTGAGAGAGGCACTTTACCGCAAAACTGTTGCCCGTGCACTTTTTGCAAATATTATTTATATGAGATTTCCAGTTTAAAGAAAAATCAATATACATGCCTAATAATTTAAATTCATTCATTTGTTGAAATGACTTATTTTCAAACCATATAAGAGGACTGGCAAATGTACTTTGCACTCACAGGATGAAACTGTATGAAAAAAGTTTTTTTCTCTATGATTAAATTATTGTTTATGAAGTAGTTTAAAACTGAAAGCAAATTTAAGTTTAGGTTAGTTATCACATTATCTAGACTTTTTCCACTTGTTGCAATAATTGTAATATCATCTGCAAATGCACAGTGAAATTCTGTTGTATGCTGGTCTATATCATTAATGTATAATAGAAATAGTAGTGGTCCCAGGACACTGCCTTGTGGTACAACTATAATAACGTCAAATTCAATAGATTTTGCTTCAAAAAAATCAACAAATTGTTTTCTATTTGAGAGATAGGATTTGAGAAGACTGTTGCATTGCCCACGAAGAACATGACATTCCAATTTACTTAAGAGAATGTCATGATCCACATTGTCAAATGGTTTGATAGATCCACAAATAATGCAATGACCTTGTGTCCTATGTCTAGGTTACGATATACATAGTGTAAAAAACTTAATAAAGCTGTAGATGTTGAATGGTCTTTTCTAAAGCCATGCTGATTAGGCGAAAATATTTTTTTTGGTTTCCAATTTTCGTTGAAAATGATTTTTTCAAATATTTTTGAAAATACTGATAATAAAGATATGGTCTATAATTTCTATTATTAATTCAAATTGTTTTTTTAAAACAAATTAGGTATCCTTTTCTTGGTAAAAGTTAAAAATATAGAGTGGAACGAAAAATTAACAAGCTTTGTTATTTTTTCGTTCCACTCTATATTTTGAACTTTTACCAAGAAAAGGATACCCAATTTGTTCTAAATTATTCTAACCGTACGGGGAATTTCCAATATATGATTTCAATTATTCAGTTCTCTGAGGCCACTTATATTTATTACATTAGGATATACTAAGATTCACAGTTACATTCGAGGCTTTTCAAGAGCAACATTGATGACACAAAAATATAGAAACACGTGTCTGTGGATGTTTTAAAGTTTTGAAGTGATTGTTCAAGGAGTGAGTACTTTTTGTTTTATTTATTTTTGGTTTTACTGAACAGAGTAGTTAAAATTAAAATTAACATTATTGTATTAGTTGTACTGAACGTAATGTGCATATTATCTTTTTTATAATCCAAGTTTCAGCGTTTTGGCAAATAGCCGGGAAAGTAATTGTTTAAAAAGACAAAAGATACATGTTATACTTATCTATGATAGGTTTTTGTAAAAGTAAGAAAATAATGGCAAAAAGATTGTTAATTTTTCGATCCACTCAAATTGTTTTAAATACATTTAACAACTTATGTCCTTAACAGAGTGCTTTGTATTACAATTTGCTTTAAATTTGTAATTATTTTTATGCAGTTAATACATAGTACACAAAGGAATGTGAAAGGGCACAAATGTAACACAAAAATATTAAAACATAATTTAATTGCGGGTCTTTATAATAGTAGATTATTTTGTATTTATTTATTTATTTATTTATTAGGAATATCATGATGAATATTTTTTAATGATTTAGAACAGGAATTGTCTTCCAAGTTTGTGAGAGCTGAATTGTGGAACTGTATGAACAATATTCCTTTTTCAGCTATTTCATTGACTACTTTGAGACTATCAATAGCATGTCTAGCGTTCTTACAGTTGACACTAATATTCAAGTTCCTGAATAAATTTCCAAGAAAATTGATCTATATCAAATTGTTTTTCATAAAGACACAAATACATACACATATCTAGTCATTTTTCAATTTTATTCTTTGAGGAGAATCTCCAAAACTGTCTTTTTGGGATATGAAATGATCATGCAAGATAATACTAAAAATCTGTCACATAAATGAAAGCAGTGATAACTATTGTACAGAACTTCTCGTTAATTTGTTCACGTAATACATCATTTAGGACATATCATTGGTTGGTGCTAATGAAATGAATGTACAATTTGTACATTCTTCTTCATCTGTAGAATATCCACTGTATGTTCACTACATTTATTTAAAGGAAAGGATAAAGAAATAGATTATATTATGTTATATGCTATATTTAAAATTGCTTGCGTATGTTCAACATTGTACGTTTTTAGTATATTCATGGCAGTTTTACAGATGTTCTAAACAATACAGGAAATCATATTTAAGGCTTGCATAAGTCTTCTGTCGTAGCTGGTTGATTCGTACCTTAAAAAGACTTCCATATAGTATCCATAAAGTCCACAACTATAATCACTTCTACAGGTACGGTTATGGACCTTTGGTGCTTGACTTGGACGTTTCTATGATGTCCCACGATGTCTTTAGGGTGTACAATTTCGACAAAAGTGAATGTTTATGAGATATCCAACAATAATTCGCGACTTATCTACTTGTTACAGTTACGAACCTTTGGATGCTCTAGGACACGTCTAATTGGTGGAATCTACGTCCAAGAAACGTCATATATCCGAGGTACACAGATGGATAACCAGAGGACGTACTAATATTCTCTATTGGATATTTATTTTTAAAAACGCCCATGTCCTTGTACTACATGGATAGATTTAATTCTGCAAATATGGATTGACTGCACGTGCATTGAAAACACATTAAGTATGATACTTTCTAAGTTATTTTCTCTGGGTCACCTAGAGAATTTGTTTATTTTTGAGCAGTTATGTATTTCCATGACATTCAACTGTTGCAGATTTGTTTTAACCATTTTTATTTGTCATTTGTTTGTTTGTTATGAATTTGCATATCACATCCCATGTTGACTTTTCCCATCCTGAATCTTTTAGAATATGATTTTTTGAAAAATGTAGAATCCATTGAATATATTTTAAACATAAAATATTTCAAACATTATTTTAAAAAGTGCAGTAATTGTATGAATGTAAACTTTTCGTACTAACTGATTGCCACTGATGTAATAAAAATGGGCTACGATACTGACATTCTAATAAATGAAGCAAAAAAAAACGCAAATTAATAAGTAAATATTTGTTCCTATATTGCCTAAGTAAAGTTTACCTACTTAATAAATACTGTTAATTTAAAACATGGCTGCCTAGATTACAATTTAAAGTATTAAACTAGTGTTAATGATTGTCTTGAGTAGTATTTATTTAATTATGCCTTAAAAGCGTAACAGTTTTTAAGCGTTTTCTGAATTGTACATACAAACATGTTGATAATCTGTTGTGACAAAGATGTTATTACCCAATGAGAACATGTGGCTGTCTAAATCTGTATACAACGTTAATTAACGTTTACATAACGTTAATTAACATTATATAAACGTTTAAACGACAACGTGTTCTCATTGAGTATGTACTGTCGCGTCTGAAACGAAATTTTTAATCCAGTACCAGTAGTCTAATTTTCCTGAAATTTGGATTATGTAAAAACAACTTTATTTTTTAGATTACTTGTTTCGTATTGTCTAATACTAGCTACAGATGATTTGACTGTTTCGGTCCGATAGTCGGCCAGACCAAATCGGGTGTTATTTACAAAAGGCACGACTTAAAGCCCAATGTCATCAGTTTAGTTTCACAGATAAGAGATTTGTTAGTTTTTGCTTCTTTTCCTTGCGGAGCGCAGAGCATCATGCCTCATATTTTTACAAAATACTAAAAAGTTGAATTCTCGCAAACCGTCATACACTCGACAACGCTGATATGATTTAGTCAGACGGTTGGGCGGTTAGATGCGTCAGCCACCCGACATCACCCGACAATAAATGTCAGGTACCTACACACGACCTAATATATCGTCTGATCTGACCAAATCGGCTCGACCGACTTACCAAATCCTGCCGTTCGTAACCCGTTTAAGCTCTAATCCCTTTAGATCCTGCCTCTTACACCCATACATTGTAGGCTTTATTGCAGTGGTGCGTAGGTAGAATATGATGGTCATAGAGGAGTGGAGTGATATCGAAAGAATGGCGTAATCTTGTTTTCATTGGAACGGAATAGAACCAATACCCTATGAATTACGCTTTGTGGGCATTAGGTCACCACTTGCAATTATTAAGTGTACTTTGATAAGCGAGTTGAAGGCTAATGTCCTGCATTTGCTCCCTCTCATACACATATTTAACTCCTGCTTCAATTAACATGCCTTGTCGCCTGAATTACTTCTAATGTGTTTTATGAGGGGCGGTATAGGCAATACGTTGTTGGAATTATTTCAACCTCCGTAACTTCATATACAAGAGGATATTATGCCATTATAAAATAACTTTTATAAATTTTGTTTTTATTTGACTGTTTATATTTTTTCCTGGCCCATTTAAAAATATATACATATATGGATATGTATATTGCAATTGTTTGTATCTTTAGTAACTTTTTTTCTATGGTAGAAAACATAATAAATTCATTAATAAATGTTAACTACACAGCAATGGAATTTTTTAAGGGACTATCTTACACTAAATAGCTCCTTTTTTCTCAACCAGGTAACGGTCTGGAAGTCTCCAGTGCTATTAGAGCTCTGAAAGATTCCAACTCTACACATTTATGGAACGAATTCCAGAATTTTGAAAGAGATATCAAACATAATTGTCCAATTAACAATTTTTTTTTTGTGGGGACCGAAATCGCGACAAAAAAAACTGTCAGATGTTATTTGTTATCAAATAGGTAAAAACTTAATATACTTAATTTTGTCCTGTTAAATCATTTTTTGTCTTTATCAATTTATTCTGTAATATCTTACAAATTGTTTTTATACAAACTAAATAAATTATTCACAAGAATTTCAGCAACGGATATCTTTAAATAATTAAGTATGTATTTGGGAACACGTGCGTAACGGAAATAAGTTTAATTATATGTTAAATTTTGATTTTTTACTAAAATGTTGGTATTTAGACACGTATTGGAAACTAACCAAAATGACTACAAACGTGCGAAGGTAAGTGACCTAGGTCGTTTTAAGCTCGCCTTTGAAAATGAACATTACGCAAAGTTCACACCTTTACAATTAGGAATTAAAAGTGAAACTGAAAATTGTGTGTTATTTCATAATGTGATATAATGTAACTGGTAAGTAGTGATTGTGTTTCGTTATTTAATTTGCCAGGAATCCTATTTTCCTTCTAAGAAAAAACTCAAATCAATTTATTCAGCTGAAACCTGCAATAAGAAAAATTTAATAAACTGTGAATAATAAAAATATACCTATATTATCTTATCATGATTTATTTTCATTAAACTATAGGAGGGAGTGCGAAAAGGCTCTTCATGTGCAAGAATCACTGTAAATTCAGACCAATGGTTTTTTTTACCTCAAATTTTATGAATACTAAGCTGTACTATTCAATTATCTGTAAAGAAGGTTTTTATTAACACTACACTATATAATTGAATTTCATCATTCAAGTTGTAGTCAGTGGAAACGATTAAATATTATTCATCAGAATCATCGGTCATCATAATTGATTATCCCATAGTGTTGAGTCATACGCTTTAGAGAATTAGGGGCTTTTTCTTTTGTAATTTTTTCTAACCTTAATCTCTCAGTAGTTGTTCATGGTGGTGATTTGTTGTTATATTTGCTTTATGTCTCTTTAATGTAAGTGGATGAGTTTTAATGACAAGAATGTAAAGCCATGGCCCACTTCACGGTTACTACTGGTAAGTGTAAATAATTTCATGTAGGCGTCATATTGTAATATAACGAAAACTTCGCTGCCCCAGGGCCAGACCGCATAAACAAGTGGTTATGGAATAATTTTCCTTTTATTCACCGTTATCTTCAGCTAATCGTTGAACGATGGGCAGCAGATTCCGAACTGGTTTGTCGAGGGACGTATTGTACTTATTTCGAAAAAAGAGGGTCTTTCCGATCCGATAAATTATAGGCCAATCAATTGCCTCATCTCTCCTGCTATAAGATACTTTACATGTATCTTGTATGCCAGAACACTGAGGTCTGTTGATTCAGTTTTTCAGCAGATAGATGAACAGCGTGGTGATAACAAGGGCATGACAAGTTGTTAAGGACGCTCTGCTGATAGACTGCTTTATTATGCATGATTCTATGTAATACAAGCGAAATTTATCAATGGTCGAGATTGATTACCACAAGACATTTGACACAACATATCAGTACTGTGAGTGAGATTCGTAGAACAGCTGCTGCCTCTCTGGAGGGTTTGCTTCACCATGACATTAGATGCATAGCGAGTCACGACACGAAAAGGAGTTTTCTAGGTTGATTCTCGGAGTCATCTCCTGTTCTGCATCTCACTGCTATCAATGCGGCCCACCCACCTACCGGATGCGTAAGGTCACCCATCTATTTTATGTGGATGACCTTAAGCTTTATGCTTCCGGAGAGAGTGAACTATTAAACGCTCTTAAGATCGAACTGGCATGGATTTCGATTTGAAGAAATGTGCAGTCATCTACCTCAAGGGAAGACGATGCGGAGAATTGCCTGAAAGTACACATTCTAGGTTATCTGGATACTGGAGAGACCTATACATATCTGGACATACAACAAAGGCACATATATTTAGGATGTAAACCAAACAAAAGATTCTCAAAGCTTCAGTCACATCGCCTGAAAGCCCGATAAACCCAGCATTCTCTGAGAACAGCTCGAATGAAGCTGGACTACGGACATTTTGATACGTAAGTTTTGACTTATTTTGGCATCTAGGTTTTAGTGTGATTCTGTGTTCATGCAATTGTATATATTTTAATTAAAATCGTTTCAAAAGCCTTTGATTTATAAAATTTCCAAAATAGTGTATTATCACAATGCAAATATGTTATATTAATATACTGTATAAAAATGAGGTATTCTACAGCGCGTCATTAGAAAATCCGCTTTCTAGTTATAATACTCAAATTATCATTGAATGAGAATAGAAACTGAAAGTTAAGCGAACAATATAAAAAACAAAAGTGTTAAATATGAAGCAAACAGCGTATTATTTACCGTTACGTATTTGCACATCCCCGGTTTGTTAACATTTGCATTTCTATGAAATAACGATTAAAACCGTATAAATGTGGGAATAATTAATCTAATAGAAGGAATACGATTAAGTATAGTTAACAAAATAAATTAATATGCATAATAAATAACGCAAAACCGCAACCAAAACACAAAAGTTCATTGTCTCTTCCGAGAGAAATCCAGCATTTCATAAACTTAATCGGCTCGTAACCAAATAATTTTCAATTCAAAGTATAAACAACTACCTATCTTAAAACTTTCGCGTGTGTAGTATTATGAAAAACAAATCAAAACAACGTAGAAACTAAAATAGACTCGATACCGTCCGTCACTGTTGCCAAGTCATAGTGTTCGTGAATATAATTATTTTAATTACATGTTCCACTGGAACTTATCTGCAGTCAAATATAATCTGTGAAAAGACACAGCAAATGTGCTCATAAGAATAATAAAATAAAATACCATATTCCTTAGATATGTTCTTTTTAATACCGTAAATCTGAATTAAAAATCATTGTTTTGGTTTCCACTAGTTATACGGAATTTGTTTAAGTGTGGCAACACCTGATTAATGATGCCGTTGACCTCGCTACTGGGTTAAACCTGCGCCTCTAAAGCGGGTCAGTCAAAGAATTTTGATAACCTGGTAGATCCATACTAGCGTTGACAATTGACACTATTATTGCTAATAATTGTTACTAATAAATTAACAAGTAAGATAGTGAACGAATAAATAGTCCATTTGTTGCATATGCTAATTGTTATTGACTATTGTGTAAACTTTCGATATTTATGTACTAGTAATCTATGCATTTAATACATAATTAGTACTTTGTTTTGTTTTTTCAGAATACAACGTGTCCATTAATAAACATTTATCGAAATATGTAATCTACTTTGAAAGATTCGATTTAAATTTTCTTTTTTCTTCGGATTCTCGGCTTCTTTCTTTTTCAGCTTGGTGCGGTGGCGTGAAGAACTGATTTACGTTTAGATAATGTAAAAGATTAATACCAGGATTTTTGACTTGTTATACCCAATAGGAAAACTGAAATTGCATGGGAATTTTTTGTTACATCTAGGAATTTTGAAGGTGTGATTATTTTTCGGAAATATGCTGCGATGTCGTTTTGTTCTCATATAGAAACAACATCTACTAAACAACCACACATTTGAAAATATTCCAAAAGTTATCGCTACTTTTCAGAAACTTGCCACTCTGGAGAATATGCTGGTTCTAGCTGAAGGAGGTCTTCCGTTTCCTTGTTAGCAGATTATGGAGCAGATCATTTTATTTATTTTAAAATAATTATTGGATATTACAAAAGCAAAAATTGAGATTGGAAAAATATGAACTCACCAAAAAAGAAAAATTTTCACAATCAAGAAATGAATTCCTCCAGTTACAATACAAAAAACGAAAACCCCCTAGTCCGATATATCTATTTTCATTCTTTTTTCCTTTTAGGTGAGTTAATATTTTTTTCAATCTCAATTTTTTTTTGCTTCTAGCATTAAGAACACTGTTATTTAATTCAATGCAGCTCTTGCTCCTAGACTGAGTAGTTGTTTTAATACTTTCTATGATAAAATGTATTGAAAGTGTTGTTTTTGATTAATTATATGCCTAAAACTTTTATACTAACACATTCAGATAAGAATGACAGTATAAAATATAAAGTTCTATAGGTATTTATTATTATTGTCATATTAGGTTTAAACGAGTACTTTTGTAGTACCCAATAATTATTTTATTATTTTTTTCTAGAAGTGCATAAATACAAAGCAATAATATGTCAGATTTTTTTAAATATAGTTTTTTGTAATTCAAAATTTCTTGTTATTAATTTATTAGTTAAGTCGTTAAATACAATGTACACTCACTCATAAAATTATTGTGTCTTAAATACACTATTCCTGTAATTAGGTCAACTAGGCCTGTTTGGATGTAAAACAATAAAACAATAAATAAAAGTAATAAAGTAGCTAAATCGTCAACAAAGAACATGATAATTGGACCAAAATAAAATTATGGATAATTTACTGGCAAGGCGTAGATGTTGAAAATTACATAAGGAGATAATATTGACAAAATTGTGAAGATTTATAACTGAAAATTTACACATACATTCATATTTTCCCGCTAGGTATTACATTTAAAATAACCATTTTAACTCAATAGAAATGAACGAGTTTAAATAGGAATAAAATACATTCAACGTAAAAATTGTTTATGAAAGATCAACTCTTTCCTCATTCTATGGTCGATATCTTCTTTTAGCTAACTCTATCTTTATCTGATAAATCTGGTCCATATTCCTCGAGTGATATAAATAAAATATAGTTTCCACGTTCCTCAGTAAAGGTATCAAAAGAAGTCGCTTACTACGATACTCGCGTTTTTAAATTTCACGTCTTTGTCTTTATTTCTGTTAGATTCGGAGTGATGGATGCAAATATTCCATAATTTTGCTGCCAACTGAGGGAATAAAGTATCCTGCTTAATGCATGCTCAGTAGAACTGTCTCATTGCTATTCAATTATACATACCGCTTGTTTATTGTCATTTCTACATCTATTTATTTGTGTGATAAGCACATTGTGACTTGTAAACAGTCTAAACCAGTTTCTTTATAAGAAACTGCAACCCTAATAGGATAATTAGGTGGGCATTATAATTTACTAAGCGGTTTCAATTTATTTGCCATGATTTATAATGAAATTATATTACAATCACCATTGGAATTTAAGTGCTGGATGTCATCGCTATGTTTGTTTATTATCTTAGAAATAATGGTCGTTTTCTTGTCAACGAAAGGCATGGAACTTTTTTCCATTTTTATGAAACACTGATTGGATGAAAGTAAAGTTTTCAACAACTACATTGGGACACATTCATTGCACAAAGTATTTGCTAGTTTCGTGAGAATGTTTGTATTTTAAGTGAAGTATTATAATCAATTTAGGCTAATACTGTAAAGCATTAACAAATATTAATATTTTGAAATCATTCAGATACAAGCAACATGTAAATGTCGATTTATATTACGGTTAAGTGAAAGAGCAGATGGTTACTTTGCCTTGTGTAAACTTGTTAACACTAAAGACATTTATTATTATTTTTTTTTTTTCGGTTTCACGATGCCGGTCAGTCCTCCCGTGGCCTCCGACGCCTCACGGGAGTCGCGCCGGCGCATCAACTACAGCCACTCCCCACATCCCGCAGGGTTAGTGACTGTAGATACCAGAATCGTGTGCCCTAAGCAGACGGAGAGAACCCAGAATGACCGCCTTCTGCATTTGGCTTGCCAGCCACTCGGCTGATTTTTGGCAGGCCGGTATGATCTTCATTTCCGAGAGCAACGTAGGCTTTATCCCTCCGAGTACACCGACTATAAGGACTACCATTTTGACCGAGTAGCCTGGGTACAGCACTTGGAGCTCGTACCGGAGATCGCGATATTTGGTCCGTTTCTCCTTCTCCTTTAAGGTGATGTTTTTCTCCGCAGGTGCCGAGAACTCGATGACTATTATTATTATTATTATTATTACTATTATTATTATTATATATGACTGCACACTATAAGTTATCCATTCATGCACGAGTTTATGCATAAAGAAAAAATACAAGATGTTTCAAAAATACACTGAAATTTCTCATATATTTCTTCAGACCAAAATGAGAAACAACTTTCCTGTGAATATTAGTTTGGACAAGCCTTGTTAACGCGCACTTGAAGGAGAATGTGTCAAATTATTTATGAGCAAATAAATAATTTATAGATGAATTTTTAAAATTCAAATTTTTGTAGATGCTTCTATTTATAAGGTGTAAGTTTGAGTATAGTTTAAACCATAGTCTAGGTGGTAATGAAGAAATGTCCAGGGGTCTTTCAGTAACAATTTGCAATTTTTCTCTTACCATACGTATTGGCGTTAAAAGACACTAAAATGCGAAATGAGATTTCTTCTTTTGGTGGGAATTATTGATTTGTGGTAAAAAGGGTTGTCGTGTCATCAGCTAGCAGATTGAATGAACTTCGTTCGGAGTGCGAACCAAGACCGGAGAAGTGGCAAGTAGACCTCGAAGTGGCCGTCCCTGGGGTACTACGCCAAGACAGGACAAGACCGTTGGTATATCGCTCAATCAGCTCGTAGGAATCATTTACCGTCTTTTACGGCACTTATGTCTCAATATCAGAGGACCTATAACGGAGTTATCTCAAGTGCTACAGTGCGCATATGGTCATTTCTTCTGGATTGCGATCTAGAAGGTCTCTAGGGTTCCATTGCAGACCCACCCACCGTACCACTCGTCAGCAATGAGCATGGTATCACCAAAGTTAGTTATTGTTTGGTCTTGTGAGTGACGACTACCGAATAAAAACTGGAGGGAAACAAGACTCATACGTAAATTCGAAAATGTCATTCAAGTTGTTCCTACCATTGTAGAATAGAAATATTCTTGGGAGGTATAGTGTGAAGAACAGAACTGATTCACGTATCAGGAAAAATGACTAGCGAATACTACCTCCAAAATGTAATTCACCTCATAATTGCACCCCTGCGTGATAAAATTAGAGAAGACTTCATCATTATGGATGATACTGCTATGCCTTATCGCACTAGAATTGTCCAGCAAACTTTAGAAAATGAGAATATAGTAAGATTAGACCGGCCGCCAAATTCAGCCTACATGAATCCCATAGAACATGTGTCCAGAGTGGCTTTTAGACGATATAACTCACCAATAAATTCTCAAGGACCTAGGTGGCCGCAACGGAAGAAGGGAGAGACATTCCTTAATAAACGATTAATACTTTGATTATAGGAATGCATAGGCAGATCGCTCAATTAATAAGAAGTAGAGGATCAAACACGGAACATTAATTTTCGGTTGTCTTAATTGCCTTTTCCGTCAGAATTTATTGTTTTATTTTTTTAAATTTTTAGTGGTAGATTTACCGGGTGGGCCAAAAAGACTACTTTTTTTTTTTCTTTGCTAATTTATTGCATCTCAGCTGATATTAACGAACTTAGTGTCAATAATTATCTGATTAAATAGGCTACAAGCACCAAACATCAAGATGGTCGAAATATTAAAATTAAAGATGGCGGAAGAAATTGAAAATAGGCCTTCTTTTGCGCTGATTATTTTATATTGAAAGTTATCAAAATGAAAGAATTAATGACAGATTTCAAAAGAATGAACTTCTCTCTACATTTTAAGACTACGATGAGTTAAATTAATTCATTGGTTTTGGAGATATTATGAACTTAAAAAAGGCCAACTTGCCATTTTTAAACAATACGAACGATAGAAATGATTTATGAAAAATCTCATCCAGGTAAATAACATGACAAGGTGGTAGAGGAAATTTCACCAGAAACCCATAATTAGGTGGTAGGCACTAATAAAATTCACCAAATATAATATTAAATCAATAAGAAACATGAAATTGCTTCATTTACTGAAGATCCAATTAATAAGTAGGTAATGAAGTTTAGCACATCACACCCATGAATTTGCAGCCACAATTGCCGTAACTCGCCTCCTCTAGCTATGTATGGCCCGCGCTATTAAAATTTGAGTTCTTCCCAATATTGGGTTAAGCCTTGTCGTAGCTGCTCAATATATCGAATTCGGTCCTTGTCGTGCAGTCTTTGAAGAAAATATGGCCATACAAAGTAATCCAATGGATTGAGCTTACGACTGCAGGGCGGCCATTGTATAAAAATGTATTTTTCTTTTTAGAAACAATGTTTGACGCCTGTCTTGTTATTTTACTTGTTCCTGCTTGCTTACCTTCCTGGCTATATATTAGTTAGGCGACGTGTTCCCGAAAACAAGACAATAAAGAACGCTGAAGATATAATAGTGTTCAATTATATTATTATTTTGGAAGAAATTTTAAAGTTCCAGTGAATAATCATTTTTATTGCCACCCAACGTGGGTGCTCTGTGTTCTAAGCAACTCGAGTCCTTTTAATAGCAACAAGTCAGTGATAGAAATACTGTTGCAGATCATGTATTTTTATAGGATGCTGTGCCTACGCATACAGCACAAACGACTTTGGCATACCTGAGAATCGCCAATATCAATTTCATAGATGACCGCCCTGCAGTCCTGAAGTAAATCCATTGGATTACTTTGTATGGCCATATTTTCTTCCTCAAACAAAGATTTAAGAGGTATGATGTGCAATATTTCATTACCTATTATTGATTGAATCTAGTGTTTGAAAATATTAATTTTTTCGATGATTCAGTAATATTATATTTGTTTTATAGGGTGAATTTAATTAGCACCTACCACCTAATTATGGATTTCTGGTGAAATGTGTTCTACTATCTCATCTAGATAAATTATTTCTCCAGTTCGTATTGTTGTTATTTAAAATGTTTTAATAGTATAAACGATAGAACTACTAGTAGAAAACGAGTATTTTGATATTTCAATAATCTGTTAAAGATTATGTATGATTTTATGTATTAGATTTTTTTACGTGATGCTGTTATCAATAAATCCCTTTGTTTCAATTTTTGTTTATGCTACTTAATTACCTTTAGACCTCAGCCTTCTTGATTTTAACAACCCCCATATATTCTTGATAAATAAGGTGGTGCAAGACTTTTGAAAGTCTAATCTCTGAATGCATAAGGGAAAAATAAATATTAACAAAATGTCTCTAACCTAGTTCATTAAATATTATTTTTCAAATATGATTAATAATCAGCGTTACTCTTAAATACAAAACTTTCACAGTGCTAAATAAAATTGTATGTTCCAATAATTAATTCAATTATTTTTTGAAACATTGTTTCAGTTCCTTTTGAACAATCATATTAACGTAATTTACAGCAAACAACTGTTTTCAGAAGTACCGATATAACATTAGAGAATGTCGTACTCGACCATCAAAGTTATTTGAAATATTAAGCGTGAAGGACGGTAAAATTGTTCATATTTTGTGTTATTAATATCCAAAAATTGTTATCTTAGGATCTTCTCATCTATTAGTCTTTACCTTACGGTGAAACAAGTTTGAAATTTATTTATGCACAACATTCCTATGTTGTCATTCTAACGGTACTTTTAAGCAAGGTCCACGCACATAACGGGCATTTTGTCCACATTTTAGAATTTAGGGTTCTGAGTCAAGGCCATTTTTATTTTAAACTATATTTAAATATAACATACAAATATGTTTACGGCTAATATTTATTTAACATATAAACTTTAGTTTAAAAGTATTCCTGGGAAATGTTAAACTAACATTTTGAAGTTTTTGATAATTTATGGTGATAAAATTAACTATAACATTGTCCCCTTTTTTAATTATGAGGAATTTAATAATGCAGAATTGTATAAATAGTATTAATGACATTTTGCCCAAAGTTCAGAATACTGTAGTGAACGTGAAACTGCATTTAAGTGCCTTGCGTATTTGTTGATAGCCTTACGCCTGCTTCAGGGTGTTTATTCATAAAAATAGACACCCAATTACAAATATAACACATACAAATAAAATGCATAAAATTTATTATTATTTTTTCTTTAAATAATTTATGAATTAAGTTCAATAGGCACATCATGCTTGGTTCCCTGATAATGCTTATTTGCAAAAAAATTGATTTATTAGACTAGATACTATTCGAGTTCAAAACTTGAATATATTTTACTGTGTCTACACAGAACATATGGACCATAGACTTTGCCCTTCTAATGACACTTAGAGGCATCATCTGCGCTGGACGACATATTGAATAAAATATAATAATGTATCCACTTTATGTATCCACATAATTTTGAAATTTTGTCACCGAGCACTGACCATCAGAATTTCTAAGATAGATTTACATAAAACACATATTTATAAAATGATCCAAGAATATCTTGCAGTTACATTTATTAATTATCAAAAGTCTATATACTCTCATATTTCTCCCATTGGCATCTACTGATACATACTACGAGTATTCCAAAATTCACATGTGGTATTATATTACTCTTGTTATATTCTCAGTGGAGTGAATGTTTTTCATGTGTGCTGACTGAAGCACAGAACTTTAAAAAGCCATAGTTTCTCGATCATTCCAGCGATATTAGGGCGGCACTTACGCAAAGCCAATATATATGATACAGCAAGATTAATACTCCTGAAACCATCGTTTTTTCTATAAAAGTCATGTGTCTGCATTAGGAATCAAATCTCTTCCATTCTAATATGAAAATAATAATCTGTCTTTTATCTAATGACTCAAAGATGCGAAGGATTCTTAAAGGCCTCATTTAAGGCTACCAGGAGCCCAGGTGTATTTGTGGTCAGATAATCATCCAGATTAAATAGACAAAACCTCAATTCTCTCGGGGGAGAGGAGAGAGTTTTTTACTTATTAATTCTGGTCATTTTTAAAATGTATGTCATTGGGATCTTCTAAACCTGGAGACATTCGGAGTCAATTTACAAAGAAGTTGCACATTTACATGCTCTATAAAGATCTGAAAAGAAATCCGGGATAACTTACCTAATTCCTGAAATATCCAGAATACTGAAATTTTGTGTGAAGATCTATAGCGGGTCTAGAAAATGTTTGAAACGTTCAGTGGATAGTCTATATCGATTAATGTAAACCTACCAAATCCTACTACATTTACTAAGTAATAAAAAATACATGAAAAAAAAAAGAAAATGCAAGATTTAAATTTTTCAGGATAATTTCAGGAACGAAACGAGTTATTCCGTTTTTTTTTCAGATCCTTAAAAAAGCTTAAAAATGAGCAACTTTTTTTGTAATTTGACCAACTCTGAATCCCTTCGGGTTTAGGAGATGCCAATCATGATGTATGTACATGGTAAAAGTAATCACCCTGCATGTCTGCAGTATATAAACTGATTTAATATGAAAACTAACAATCAGATAAAGAAAAGGAAGTAATACCTAACGTCTATCACGTCTAATTTTTGTTCCTCGTAATTAAGTCCTTTCTACAGTTTATTTTTTAATGATAATATCTAGCAGTATGAACTTTAAGAAAATCAAACATGAACCTGTATGTAAAAATCGAAAACAAAAGAATAATCAAATTTTCAAAGATTACTGTTCTAATGAAGTTACAAAATATCAACCCCCTAGTCAAAACAATGTAATATGTAATAACTAGTAGGTAATGAAAGTAATTCTGAAAATTTTATTTGATAATGTTAAATAGATAACAGGATATATGAAAAAGTGATTTTCATTCCCTCCTGTACCTTAGGAAATATTTTCAGGACTATGTTTCTTAAGACTTTTTTCTTAATATCCCGATCTATTAGGTAAAATATTGGATAGTATTTATTAACAATATTTATTACAGTGACTATTTAATTATAATAAAATATGATAACGAAAATGAAAATAAATGTCATCTTCGAGTTCAATAATCCTATCAATTAAATTTGACTTGATTGTGTTGACAAAATTTGAGTAATTGCATTGTCCAATTTCTAGGTTAAATGTCAAGCGTTGCACTCGTCAGTGCAAAAACCATGTGGAAGTAAGTGTTTTTTAACAAACAACACAGAGTTTAGTGAACTTGCAGATATAAATAAAAACGCCCCAATAGATTTATTATGTAGAAAGCGCTAACTGTTGCAAGCATGTATCTCTTACAACACATGAAATATCTTGGGTGGACTCGTAACAAACGCTAGTCAATAGTCATAATCTCAGTTTAATTAAAACTTAAATAAATATTTACCTTTTTTGTACTTTGTCTAATTCTACATGATATATTTCATCACATGTAATAAGACTGAAAGGTCAACGGACAGATTTATGTATAACAGATACATTGTGCATTGAAGTGTAATATGCTTTGCCCATTACTAATAAATTAATATGCGTAAATAGGAAACTAGAAAAATTTTTACTTTTTTTTATGAAACATTAATGGAACATTTTTTTGTGTGATTAAAGTTACTTTTCATTTTAATAAATAATAGTGATTAAGTAAAAACAGAAAAGGAATTTGGAAATGCCAGAATAAAATAGAAAATGTTTCATACGCTAGTTCTCATTATGTAGACTAAGTTTAAATGCACAACTACGTAAGAACTTATTTTGGACCTTTCAAGTTCGTGAATATAGAAATAGTAATAAGTAAAGCAGGCCCGTTTTAATGCAGTCTAATAAGATGAAGGACGCATGTACGACATGTGCTGAGAATTACGCATACCAACAGGTTTTCAGCAACCAGTCAAACACAGGCGCTATTGAGATACTTACATGTGCAGAGATATAATAGTTTCGCAAGCGCATACAATATCAAAAGTTCTTCGCTCCCCAAATGTACAAATATCCAGATCTAAAATATACCGTATCCATTATACACTGCCGTATTTGTGAAACTTGATAGGATGGAGTGCACATAATTGCAGACATGTTGCAAGTGCATGCCATAAACAAAATCGCACCCAAAAATATGGAAATATGGAAATTTATGACGTAATTTCCATATTAAGCGTGCGTGTAATAGCTCAGTAGGTAATAGACAGAGAACACTTTCGTTTAATCAGGGAGACATATATATATATATATATATATATATATATATATATATATATATATATATATATATATATATATATATATATATATATATATATATATATATATACATATATATATATATATATATATATATATATATATATATATATATATATATATATATATATATATATATATATATATATATATATATATATATATATATATATATATATATATATATATTATATATATATATATATACTATATATATATATATATATATGTATATGTATAAGTGACTTACACGATACTATGCATATACATAAATTACATCTTTGGATGTAGAAAGTTCATTTTTAAAATACTCCTTCCTTTTTGCATCCTAGCGTAGAAGTTTATCAGAAGATACTATAGAAGATTTATTAATTATGCAAGTGTACGCTGACAATGATAAACAACTATTAATGGACATGATATAAGAGGTAAATCTTTGTAACTTACACCATGCCACTCACCGACGTCAGTCAATTTCTTAAAACGGAACGGCTTTCTTAATAAGGTAACCACACTGGTAGAAGCATATTCCAAATCAGATCGCATTACTGAACAAAATCTGTACAATATTACAATATCTGTTTACAAATCAAAGATTTTTATATCCTTCTTGTGTTGCTTGTTTCTGCTTATCAAAGGTAACCCCTAGGTTAATTATTTCAGAAAATTTCGAAGTGTTACGTAATTTATTTTATACTCCAATAATATTGGATCTCTGGATTTGTAAAACTAATGTTATATTCACCATATTTTATGTTTCACTATTTTTTTATTTCATTATTATTATTTTTTAATTTCCTTTAGGCAATTAATTTTCGACTTTCA
Organism: Rhamnusium bicolor; assembly: GCA_029963845.1. NCBI lineage: Eukaryota > Metazoa > Arthropoda > Insecta > Coleoptera > Cerambycidae > Rhamnusium > Rhamnusium bicolor. The sequence goes on from JANEYF010003191.1 coordinate 942,786, forward strand.
GGCGTATGCATGGTGTTGGAGCGTTTTAAGCAACCTATTGTTGTTAACAATTATTTCTCTAATTGATGCAATCTTGTATAATTATTGGTGTTAAATTTTCAACTACTTTTCAGCATCGTTATTGTTTCCGTTATTTTTCAGCTTACCTAAAATAAATATTCTTGTTCAATAATAAAATGCATATGTATATATTTGGAAACTATCTAAATATATGCTGATATAAAAAAGTTTCAGTATGTTACTTTAATAAAAATTCATAATTTACTGGTAGGCTTCAATTGTTAGAAATTTATAGTACCAGATTTCTTCTGTGATCTCATTATGAACGGGCAGTTATTTTTAGTTTTGCAGCTGGACCTCCCCTAAATTGTTAAATTTTTTAATTGTTTTTATATTGTTTTTATTGCTTCTATTGGGCATCTTGTAAATTGGAGTAAGTACATCGACCTCAACTGTGAAATTCACTAACTTGCAACATTTCATTAATTTTTGATTAACTGATAAAGTCGTCATCGATCCACTTTTTTATCGGCACAGTATTTTAATGACACATTTTCAGCCAATTTTAAATAATGTAAATCAATTTTTCATACAAGATTTATTAGTTTTTTACTTTTACTGTGTATTGAAAATGCCAAGAATTATAAAACTATTTTGAATATATTTCTAAGATAATCAATTAAATAAAATTAACATCAACATATTTTTGGTTTGTAATATGGCTATGTTTTTTTGAGAGTATTAATAAGTTTATCCTGTGCCTGTTTCCTTCGTACTATTTAAGGAACGTTTAAATTTAAACCCTCTTTTATTTTGATATTTACTTTGTGTCAATGAATAATTCAAGCGTAAATAATTATAGGCCCTATCTGTTAATCTATCAAAATGTTTATATTAAATTTACAGAGTAGGTAGTCTTCATATTTTTAGTATATTATTATATTACAGAATTATACTGAATCAGTCTAAAAACTTCAAAATAAATTATCATTTAAAAATAAATAAATATATATATATATATATATATATATATATATATATATATATATATATATATATATATATATATATATATATATATATATATATATATATATATATATATATATATATATATATATATATATATATATATATATATATATATATATATATATATATATATATATATTTGTTTTTCAGGTTTTCGCGGGGTGGTGAATGTTAAATTCGTTCAGACAACCACGGCCCCTCTCGGGGCCTATCACCTACGCGGGAGTATACCCGGAAAACGAATTTTATATATATATACATATATATATATATATATATATATATATATATATATATATATATATATATATATATATATATATATATTTATATATATATATATATATATATATATATATATATATATATATATATATATATATATATATAGATATATATATATATATATATATATATATATATATATATATATATATATATATATATATATATATATATAACAGAGAAAGAGCTAGACGCGGGTTTCTTTACATTAGTAAAAAAAAAAAAAAAACAATCAATCATCGGGTACGCCCGCATAAAGAAAAAATTGCACGGTGAAAAATTTAAAAATTGCAAGTGGCAGAAAGATCCAAACCGTGGACACGTGTTTCTGACTAATTGGTCTTCACCGTGCAATTTTTTTCTTTTCGGCGTACCCGATGATTGATTGTTTTTTTACTGTAATGTAAATAAACCCGCGTCTAGCTCTTTCTCTGTTCCTATTCATTTTCCTCGGTCCTGAATCCCACGCAGGTTGCTATAGTTGCCCGCGTGTGCGATGCTTGGACGATGCTCCCCTACCGGAGTCATCCAAGTGGAAGCCACAAAGGTGCGACTGGCTCCCACAGTGGTATTCCTTTAGTGTCTTTTTTGAGTTTTGTCCATCTTTTTTAACTCAGCTACACCGTGCTGATGAAGACCAATTAGTCAGAAACACGTGTCCACGGTTTGCATCTTTCTGCCATTTGCAATTTTTGCATTTTTCACCGTGCAATTTTTTCTTTATGCGGGCGTACCCGATGATTGATTGTTTTTATATATATATATATATATATATATATATATATATATATATATATATATATATATATATATATATATATATATATATATATATATATATATATATATATATATTTTCTTTTCTTGACCGTTAATATCAATTAATATTAATAGTTTTTTTTTGGTGGGGATTTCGGTCAGGTATAACTAATTTAATTTTTTTTCTAATGTTTCAGTTTATTACACCATCATCAGAGAACTACAATTAATATAATATTTTAAAAAACATAGTTATGGTTATTTTAGATTAAAATTTACTTACACTATTAATTATTAGGAATTTGTTTTAAAATTTTGTTTCATGTTATTTGGTTGTCTGTTTTAACGCAACTGAGATAATTTAACCTAGTTTGTGGGCTCTTAAAGTTTTGTTTATGTTACAGAGATAACGTTGGAAATGTATATGGTTTATTGTAGGTGCTTTGCTTAAATAGTGAATATATAATAAGATATTTTATTTCAAGAATTATTATTTTGTATCGGTCAGATGTAAAAAATTGATTTCATGTTGTAATGTACCCCAATCATTTAATTAGGTTAAAATAGGTTTCGCTTAAATTTTCTATATCAGTGCAATTATTTATGGAGTTGGTATGTCTTTTTATTTGCAGCATTTCATGTATGTTTCTTCGGTTATAATTAGGTTCTTTTTCTAATATTTGTATGTTGTTAAAATTAAATCGATGGTTTTGTTCTATGGCGTGTTTGGCTAGTGCTGTCGTGTTTTGGTTTTGAGTTTTTATGCTATATTTGTGCGTGTATACTCTTTTATGTATATATTGTTTAGATTGGCCTATATAGGTACCCTTAATGTAATGGTATTTACATGTAATGGTACCATTCTCTGATGATGGTGTAATAAACCGAAACGTTAGAAAAAAAATTAAATTAGTTATGCCTGACCGAAATCCCCACAAAAAAACTATCAATATTAACTTAAAAATAAACATAGTTTAGATACAATGTTGTTGATACAATGAAAATATTAAAATTTGCAATAATTATTACTATTAGTTTTATTGGTTTTTAAAAGTTCCATAATGTTTTAACCCATGAACTTATTTTTACACAAAATTGCATCATTCAGTATATTTATTTACTCGTATTTGCCACAATATTGAATGATAAACAAATTGTATCCGAAATCCGAAACACAATTTATAAAACTTTGGAGCTATAAAATTATTGTAAGTACAAGAAAATTCTTCAGTGAAGAACTTTATGCGCTCTAACATTTTAAAATTCAAACTAACTATTATTCAATTCAGTAACATTGTGAGGTAATTTACTATATTTTTAACAGCAAAATAATTAAGGTAGGGACAGTAAGATAACACAATTATAAACAATTATAGGTATGTGTGCCTTTACAATGTATTTAATTTAAATTATATTAATTATACAAACTAATAAAAATGTCGACAAAAAAAATACTGTAGTGTATAGAACACTGATTCCTGTAACTAATTACATAAAAAAAACTAATATCCGGAAATGTCACCCAGACATGTTAATGTTACTTGTATCTAGCTCATAGTTTTTCTTTTTATCGAAAGAACCGTATTATGATGCATTGAACTTTGCATTGCCAAAAAATGTAAAAGAGTTAGCTGACATTTACCTGTTCAAGAATAAACTACAAATATTGTTGACATGACACGTATCAAAAAATGCGAAAATAATTTGTCTGATCGAAATGCAAAAGCTTTACTGGATAAATACTCCCCTCTTATTTTGAATATACCCGGTTTGGACGTTATGTAGTTTATAGTTTGTATAATTCAATAAAATTGATTATTGTAACAAACTTTTTCCACATTTGCAACAGCAACTTCCAAGATAATAAATCCAAATTTCCAAATTAAATTATTTTATTGCCTATTGGTATAATTCTAACTTATCTAGGGCTATTTCATTGTATAATATATAAATATAAAAATACCTAAAATATTAGAACGATAGTGATTACAATAATAACACCGCCACGGCGATAGTCCCGCCTTACGGTGGGTGGGTCCTCAGTGGCTGGACGATGTTGTTGTCCTATTGCTCTAGATGCCCTTTGTTCGTTTCCCTATTTTACGGCTCTCTCTTGTAACATATAGAGTATTATAGATAGATGCTAAGAAGCTTTTGAAAATTATGAGCGTGGGAAATAATAAAAGGATAGGTATCGTCAATGCACGCAGGAAAAGCTACGAAAAAACCTGCTTTGGAAAATACGGTCTGAAGAGTATCTGTAAATCTAGACTAGAAAGAGAAGAGTGGTATCAGAGTAAAGTTAGGGGTTGGGGGTGATTATAGGATATGTGGAGGGTGGGTGGGTATCGTGAGTCAGTCATTTTCTGTTTGTCTTACTGTTAGTTATCGTCGAAGTATAGCGGCAAATTTTCGTGAAGTAGTCGATGTGTGTGAACATAGTTTCTAATGTCGGTAATGTGGCTCGTGAGTACTGAGTGCTGTAAATTGTTAGTCAGGAACTTCGTCGCAGTTTCGATTATACAGTCGCGCATGTATGGTATGTCGCTGTCCTGTGTAATTGTTCTGGGCTTATGTAGTGATTTGGTTTCGTAAGGAGACGAAGGAGCTTATTTTGCATCGTCTGTAGACGCGCATACTGGGTGTTGGACATTCTGTTCCAGACGACGCAACCGTAGGTTAAAGCCGAGTACTCATATGCGCTCCGTATCTGTATTTGTATCATATATTGTAACGGATACTGTAACAAAATTTTGAATGTGTACGTCTTGCGTTCCATGTTCGCGAACTTACTAAGAACATGAAGAGCGATCCGAGCGCCTGTCGGTAAACGCCGCGAACACAAAGAGGAACGGTCCAGTGTTGTGGACGGTTCGTAGCTGGAACGCAAGTCAGTACGTGTCAGTGTTCCGATCATGTATCGAAACACTGCATGAGACGGGATACTTCTGGAGACGACATGTTGTTGTGAACTTGCTTCGAACACTGCGGGTCAAGATGATCGCAGGTCGTTACGTCGACTATTCGCCTAGGCGTACATACAGCGAACTGATACTGTAACTGTTACAATACATGATACAGATACAGATACGGAGCGCATATGAGTACCCGGCTTAAGATTGGACGTATGACTGTTTTATATATTAGGAGTTTATTTTTAACATCTAGCATAGATCTTTGGTTAATTAGCTGATAAAGTTTATGCAAAGCCATGTAGGCTTTATTGACAGTTTAGGTCAATACACACTGGACCTCATATATGTAGTAGTAAGATGTCATGCAATGAGGCGTTGCGCATTAAATTTTAGTGACTTCCGGAAAAGGCACAGCGAGAGAAAATTAAGTGCAACAAGAAACACAGTTAGTTGACCTTTGTCCTATTTAGTGAATCTAATAATATTAAAATAGTGTTATCATCTGAAGACAATCTGATATTCTTGTTTGATTCATCCTCATGTTTCATAAAATTTTTTACTCATTTTAATATTAATATAAATTATACTGATTATATCGTATATATAATTCAGTATATTCCTCGACAAGGACAATAAGTTGCTCCACTTTCTCCTCATTCATTTTTAATTTACATCTAAAAAATCTATTAGTTTCTGATGCAAAATGAAGTAGGCGGTGCAAGACAGAATGACCCGGTATGGCGCCTAAGATTATCTGTTGCGTTGTGCTGTAAACCGTCAGTTCGACTGTAGCATTGTAAACAAGCAAATAATAATTAAACAAATTTCATTATACAAATTAAAGTATTGGTGCATTAAAAATAAATTATATCTGAACATCTAAATGTAATGTTTTGCATATTCCCGTAAACTGAAACCACTTTAATTTAGATATAATGTAGATGATACCTACCCTATTAATAGACGCAATCAGTTTAACGAGATTCGACTCCAAACTGACGACGTTCAATAGTCACTTAAATAATATTGTTACCATTAAAAGTTTAGATTCTGTAACCAGAAATTGCAAACAATTTAATAACACAGACGATCATCCTTTTATTTGATATAACCCAACAATATCGCTACTGTGGGACAGAGACGAACTTCTTTACACTGAAAGGGCGGAGTTTAGTCCAATATGCATCCAAGCTTAAGTACCAAGCTAGGATAGTTTATTTGTACCTATGCAAGATCAAAATTAAAGTATGACTCTGTATTATGGAATTCTGAATACATACATACTCATTAACTTAAAGTCACCACTTTCCTCTCTGCTCTCTTTTGGCACGCCTCACTACAAATAGTGCTAGAAAGGGACCATATGAGAAGGTGGTGCCTTTAAGCTGACGAGTGTCATACATATAACTATCTAGTGATTCAATGGTGCTGTAGTTAGAAATAACAAAAAGTACTTTGTTGGTAGTCCATTTTATTACCAAACTTTTATTCGATTTATCGAACCCGTAGTCAAAGATTCATGGTCTGTGTCTGCATACATTTGTTTAGAAGCCCTTAAGGCCAATCAAAGGACATTTTTCAAATCGAGTTTCTCGTACGGTTCTAGTCACTTTCAACTTTATGTCTTTTAGCATACACATTAGTTTATAACCACTAGAGAAATTGTCTAAAAATAGCCTGTGCTTCTCGCATCCTTCAAACGGTATAACTGATATAAGTTATTTTTACACGAATCCCCAGAAGCGTAAGTACTAGTACTACGATGGCGCTACAGCCCACATCGAGCCTTGACCTTCTCAATCCTCCTTCTCCATCCATCCCGATCCACCGCTGCATGTCTCCAATTTCCTATACCCAGTATTTCTTTAGCATCCTTAGGTACCCCATATTCCCAGCGCAGCCTTGGCTTTCCTATCAGTCTCTTTCCTTCCGGATTTTCTGTGAGCATCTTTTTTGGAATCCTGCCGTCCTGCATTATTTGGGCATGTCCTGCCCATCTCAGTTGCATCAGTTTTATATGCATTGAGAATCTGGGTTCTTCATACAACTGGTTTATTTAATGATTCATGCGTGCCCTCCAGAAACCCCTGTCGTTTGCTAGATCAAGAAGCCTTCTTAAAATTTTCCGTTCAAATCGGTTTAAGAACTCCGAATTCTTAGCTGAGAGTGTCCACATTTCAGCTACGTATGTTAAAATTATACAGATCATGGTTTTGTAGACTCTAATTTTAAACTTTCTGTATGTGTCTCGATTTTAGGATGGGTAGTATTGAGTGGTATGCTCTATTTGCTGTGATAGTAATTTTTCTAATTTCTTCAGCTTTGTCATTCTCATGTGTTATGTTTGTGCCGACGTAGGTAAATTCTTTCACTACTTCAAAATTGTAATTATCGATGGTGATGTTTTGGCTTAAACTATTGTGTTATTGTCTGGTCTGCAATAGTAACTTGGTTTTTTGCTCATTAATTATGAGACCGTATTGACCTTGAAATTATATTCAGGTCATCTGCATAGCCGATAATTTATTTGATCTATTTATTACTGTTAAGGCTAAGTTTACGCTAGTTTTCCTTATGGTGCTTTCCATCGCTAAAATAAAGAGAGTTGGGGCCAGCCCGTCTCCCTGCTTTAGTCCCTGTGATACACTACAAGCCTCGCCAATTTCTCCGTCCACCTTTGCTTGGCAGTGAGTGTTACGCATGGTCAGTCTTATGGCTTATTAGTTTCGGTAATATATCAAAATCTAGTAATAGTGAATAAAGCTTTTCTCTTTTTATACTAACATAAGCTTGGTTAAAGTAAAATTGACAGAGACTGACATCGTATTCCCAGAATTTTTCATGAATATATCTCACAGTGAAAGTTTTATTAGTTGTGGATCTACGTAGTCTAAAACCAGCTTGGTATTCTTTAAATTATTTTCGTCTATAGGCTTTAATTTGTTGTTGATGATGGTTGTGAAGATTTTATAGACTGTGCTCAGCAGCAGGATGCCTCTATAATTCTCTCACACCTTTTTTGTGAATGGGGTTAATAATGCCGGTTTGCCATTCTTGGGGAAGTTCTTCACTGTTTCATATTTTTAATATAAAGTTATACATTAGTGCTGTTAGTTCTTCTCCACCCTACTTAAAGAGTTCTGCCGGGATATCGTTGACTCTGTTTTTCCATTGGTTAAGTTTTGGATCGCTCTTCTTGTGTCTTCTAGGGATGGTGGTTCTACCGCTGATTCATTCGCTGTCTATAATCGGGTATATCCTCATTTTGGTTTTTATCAGGATTTAGTAGGTCTTGGAAGTAATCTCTCCATCTTTTCATAATTTGGTCTGTATTTTCCACAATTTCTCCCCTCTTGTCCTTGCATAGCGTAGTATTTGGTTTGTATCTCCGTTTAAAATAATTCACCCCTTTATAGGCTTGGCGAGGTTCGTTTGTTTTGAAATAATCTGCTTTTAAAATAATTGCGTTGGTGTGCTGTCTTTGTTTCTTTTTTTAGTGTGCTATTGGCCTTTCACCTTAACTCTTTATAGATGTTTAATTCTCGTTGGTCTTTCCAGAGAATCAGTTCTGTCCACATTTCTTTTCTGAATTAGTTGCCGACAATCCTCGTCAAACCATCCATTTCTCTTATTTCTCGGTTTGTGACCCATTGTTGTTCCTGCTGTCACTGTTAATATGTTTTTAATTCTCTTCCATTCTGTTTGTACTGTCTCCTGCTCTATGTTATTTCTTTGTTCTATTTTTTGTGCTAGAGATTCGTAGTATTTTTTCTTGCTAAAGGTTCCATAAGCTTCTCCAAGTTGAGCTTCGGTGTGTCTGTTATTCTTCTTTGTCTAATTTGAGATGCGGCATCTATATCGTAGGCGGACTAAATAGTAGTCCGAGTCACAATTTGCTCCTCTACAAGTCCTTACATTCATAATGCTCGAGGCATTTCTTTTATCAATTAGAATATGGTCAATTTGGTTATGTTCTACATCTGGCGATGTCCAAGTCTTTTTGTGATTGTCCCGCATTAAAAAATGTGTTGAGCTTACCACTATGTTTCTGGACGTCGCAAAATCAATAGCTCGGAGTCCATTTTCATTGCTTTCTCTATGAAGGCTATCTCTGCCTATTGTCACTTTATATATTTCTTCTAGAGGCGTAAGTACATGTTGAAATTCGGAGCAAACGCTGGATTCGACATCTACAGCGGCGCCACTCGCGTTTGGATCCGAAATTCTCAGTCAGTTCGTCAGTTGATAGTAATCTCCAATACATCACAGTAATTTAAGTTTCCATGTAAGTGTTACAATTTATAACAATGTATGCACAACTTACCATTTTAAGTAGCTTGGTTATCACAAACTGGAAAAGATCTAAAAAAACTTTGCAGCATCATGTATGTTTCTATTGGTGAAAAAATATGCTTATATTTTGCGAACGATCGTTCGACATCTATTGATGTAATACAAGCATACTTAAAATAGTCTTTGAACTCACGTAACGGATCTGCAGATGCACCATTAGTACCATCACAAATTTATCTTAATCTGGTAAAACCGCTGTCTTGCTTTAACACACATGTTAACTTTTCTCCAACAGGCTCATTTTTTTGCATCACATATAGAGTGTAGCAGTCGATTTACTTCGTGTACTATTTGCAGTGACTTCGCTAACGACAACACACTGTTTTCTAAGTTTTGTATGGCATCATTTAATCCTTTATAGTTCTTGTGAATAGTTTTTAAAGCTGTTTTAACAGAAACATCTTTGAATTTTGTCTGGCTTTCCTTAATAGCTGCAGTCTCGTTTGGATTGAATTGTAGGATCACAGCTTTTATTTGTTGTAATTATTCAGCATAATAAAAAGCTGCCCTCAACCATGTTCCCCAACGTTTAAGATCGAATGTGGTGGTTCGGGAATACCGGGACACTTGCTATGAAATGCGCTAGGTCGTTGAAGAGATTTAAGAAACACTTTTTTTGTACTTGCTATTAATGCATCTATCTCTTGAAAACCTTGTCGAATAGTTTCTACCACAAGGTGTAAAGCATGCACTTTACATGTAACATGTACCAACCTACAACCGTGCTCTTGAAAAGAACGGCCTACCAAACGCATTGTCGCGGTACCATCGGTCACAAACATCAACACTTGACTTGTTTAGTTTAGATATAAATAGGGTACCTTGTTAGCTAAGGTTAGTTTTAATAATCTCCAGATGATGCCAACTTGGTTGGTGAAACGCGCGTCGATTGCAGCATATAGTGTTTTGGTGTTTCGTGGAAAACTACGTCAGTGTCAGTCTCTTCATGAACAGATTCGAAATAGAAGCCAAAGAGGAAATCGAATATTTCCCCAGAGTTTGGCTTAGGTATGTATATGATATTTTTGGAGTGTTTGATAAAAAATCGTTGATATTGACAACTTTGTTTCCAAATTAAACAGTGGTTTCGCGTCAGTTACATAATAATAATAATAATAATAATAATAATGTCTTTATTATATTTACATTCACATACGAAATTGAAAACTCTGGACAAGTACCATTTTTAGATGTATTATTAATTAGAAATAGTGATAATAAGTTAGAATTTGACATATACAGAAAAGATACCAGTATTCTAAGACATATCCCTAAGGACTCTCACCATTGTGCTCAACACAAAATGGTTGCCCACTGGCTAAACTTCGCCGCGCACACCCCAACATCTTATACAAATTTATATGTGTGTATATTGTATAATATACATATATATATATATATATATATATATACTCAAATAAAGATGATTATTATTATTATTATTATTAAATAAAATAAAAAATAGCCTTTATTAGAAATGTACATAAAATAGGAAATAAAGCTAATTAAATTGGAATTGGAATTGGGAATTCACTGATAAATTTATTCACTTAGTCAGCGTATAGCCCTTTTGTACCCTTGGGTAGGTATGATAATTTATTATTAAATTATTATCAAAAATAAAATACAGCAAATAAAATTATCAACAATAACGGAGAGAAATAAATTACGTTGTACACACCACTTGACATAACAGACTAAAATCAAATGTTAGGCTTTGCTAAAATAGTAAACAAATCTCGCTTACGTATTTGGATATTTCTCTACCTGGCACCGCCCGTGACTTGCGGACAGATTTGCCAACTCTACTTATTATACTTAATTGTTCCTAGAACAAAAATGTCCTTTTGTTTCGCTCACTTTATGTAATATCTCACAACTATGATTCTTTTATGAATGATCTTGTCCAATTGTTTAGCAATAAATCATTAAAACATTTTAACAATTACTATGTGTTGTATTTCTGTCACACCGCGCTCCGGTTCGACGGGCCACTTCAGTAAGAATATTGTTTACCAGCATACAGGTATAAAATAGAACTCACACGCATATGCATAAACTTATTTTTATTTTAAATTTTTGGTCGATTAGTTAATTTTTCGTGCGTTAAATGATTCTGACAAAAACTGACGAAAGTAAAGTTCCGAATGTGACAAGTGACAATGACAATTTAATTCTACGATTTATTTTAAATATTTCACTAGTTATTAATAGAAGACAAGCTGGTATTTTTGTCTCGGTTCTCATGTACAAACCGGTGCAATACTGAATAAGAAATAAAAATCTCTCAAGAGATTCTCGGAGTAGTAAAATTATTATAATGTAATAATATTCCTCGTGTTTATACAACTAATCAACGATATGGTGTTGCCAAATTGGCAAGATATCGAAAACAAAAGTTGAAACTAGCACAGCATTAAAAGAATTGGTTTTTTGACCCGGGAAGTTCTGAGACTTTGTTGAGCTAGCTCTTTCAGAATGAAATATGAAATGGCGCTGAGGTTAATACCATTAGCGGGTAGAGACCCTTGCAGGAGCAACAAATTTTTAAAAGCATAGGAAAACATGATTACCTCTTTTTCGTTCCTTTTTTTATTATTTTTCTGTTTATGGGCATGCCTCACGCATAGTCATCTTTACACAGAATAATGAAAGGATATGCTATCATTAATTTTAATATATGCAGTTCAACCATTTTAGTTGTGGTAATGCGATTGGTAATGTGTGCAATAATAATTGGGTTGTGATGTTCTGGGGAGTCCGAGCACATCCTGGGGATTTCTACGAAATGAAGTAGTGCTAAAAACATTTTTTATAACGACACTACATACATTTATAAGTGATTGCACAAAGACTTGTAGGGTTCTGCTGATTATTGCTTCAATTACTAAGATCAAGAAAAAAATTAAATCTAGTTTTGTGGTATTTTTTGGGAGGAATCTGATTCTGTATAGAAAGAAATATTCGAATGTCGAGTATATGAGTCACAATCAAAAAACTAATTTTTCTGAAAAAAGTTAATACTTTTAACACTATTTACAGTGCCAAAAGTTTTACTTTTTGCATTAGTGCAAAAAAAGATATTTTGATATTTTATTGATTACGAGTTTGATCTGTAACTTGGGTATACGTATGAACGTGGTAAGTAACTATACTATTAAATATTCCTCAAAATTTTATTGTTTGATATTACAAAGACATATGTAGGTATTATTTAATTTAAATTTTTTATTCTAGTTTTGATCGGTCCAAGTCTGTTGTTACTAACCAAATTTTATTCATAGTTATCTATGGATGACGTTTGACAGTGACAATTTCTGGAATTAATTTCTTGTTGTCAGTTTGAATATTTTGCTGTAAAACTGTTAAAAATGTTTAGTTCTGATAGTGAAGAAGAAATTAGTTGTATTCCTCCAGATATGATTGAAACAGCAAATGAAGCTACAGCGGATTTATTACCAGATAAATTTTAAAAAGTGCATAAAGTTTGTTACAAACGCGCTTTTCATATTTATTATAACTGTTCTGTTAGTAATATTTCTTGTGTTAATGCAATTTACTCTTCAATAAAAATGAAAAAAAAATATTTAATTCGATCGTAGAAATAATTTTATGTGCAACATGTGCAAAAAGTATATTTTTGTTGCACTTAGTATGATTGTAGCTCTCGATTTCGTCTCGAATTGGACACTTCATGCCTCGTGCAACATATATGCACTTTTTGCACTAATTACACAAATAACTATTTGAAAAATCCCTTTAACTAGAACTGACACCAACTTAAAAAAATATATGACACTAACCACTATACGTTTGCAAATATAATACTTGATACTTATTTTTGACAGTTTTTGAGACGTTTGAAACTTATTATAAAGATAACAAAAAAATACGTTAATTTCATTAAAGTAGGCTTGAAGATGGCTGCTATTTTCACTGTCTTCTTTTATTATGTTATTTATTAACCTTCATGTACATAGATATACAGTGCGTGCATAAAGTAACGCATAAATTCATTATTAGGTAAATAAACAATATTATTGAAAATTCCCGAAACACGTCGATTTTTGATTTTAGTTTACTGTTTTTTCAAATAATAATTTAATATACAGAGTGACCTACCTTCGAGTAATGACGTCATCACCGATTTTTTAAATGGAACATCACTTTTTTCCCAATTTCCGGATGTTCCTTGCCGATCTGATTCCAAAAATGTATCACAAGTTGCTTCAAATTGGTACAGAGTGGACAACAATACCAAAATTACAAGTTATTTACAAATGAATAAACGGACTAAAAAAATTAAATGAAATTAACGTATTGTGATACAACTACTTTGATAAACTATTAAAAAACACCCCAACCACGTTTATTAGTGATCTTTGCCCCTCGACTATACCGTACTATTTTTATTGTTTGTAGGTATTTTTTGCCATTAGTTTTTTTAATTGGCATTAAGAACTTTCATAAAAAGTTCACTTCTGTATTGTTAACGCTTCAAAGTAAAGTTTATACGAGCACAATTGAAATCGTATAAAAACTAAAAGCCAGCAAAAACAATCGGCATCTCTTTATTCTATATATTATTTTATATGTACAATAAAGAGATACCGACTGTTTTTGCTGGCTTTTAGTTTTTATACGATTTCAATTGTGCTCGTATAAACTATGGGTACGGTTACGTGAAATCTAAATCTAATTTATCATATTAAAACTATTTTTTGAAAATGCCTTTAACTGAAAGGGAGAGGATTGAAATTTTAATGATGATTGGTGTTGGCGATAGGATGCGGATTCAACAAGAGGTATGCAGATTATTCCATGAAATGCACGCAGATCGTGAACCTATTTCACAATCTGCGGTAAGCAGAATAGAGCGAAAATACAAAGAATTAGGACATGTGAGGGATGCACTAGAGCAAGTTAGACCTAAAGGTAATGAAAATATTCAACAAGACGTAATTTTGTCCGCAGTAGAAAATAAAATCCACACTGTACAGTGCGGGGAGTATCTAGGGATTTGATTATTAGAAAGTCTTCAGTGTCGAACATTTTTAAAAAGGTAAAATACCATCCTTATAAAGTACGTCTCATCCATGAATTGGCTGAAGACGACTTTGACCGAAGAAATGAATTCTGCGAGTATATGATGGACTAAAATAATAGAAATAATAATTTCATTGCTAACGTTTTATTTTCCCACGAGGCAACGTTTTACTTGAACGGGCATGTTAATCGGCAAAACACCCGTTATTGGTCTTAGGAAAATCCACACTGGATACCAGAATACCATACGCAACGACCACCAAAGGGCAATGTGTGAGCTGGTATTGTGAGAAATACAATTGTCCATATTTTTTGATGAAAATTTGACAGGAGCATTGTATATGAATTTCTTACAAAATACATTAATTCCTGATTTGACCCGGCTTTTTCCTGATATTGAAATAGTCAATACTTTAGACAGCAGAATCTGGTTTCAACAGGATGGCGCACCGCCACATTTCGTTGCAGCTGTGTGCGAATTTGTACACAGAACTTCTCCAGATCGGTGGATAGGAAGAAGGGGAACAATGGAATGGCCCGCTAGATCACCTGATTTTAGTCCACTAGACTTCTTTTTATGGGGTTATTTAAAATCTAAAGTCCATACCAACAGACCTGGCAATATCTGTGAGCTAAAAGACCGAATCAGGCAAGAAATGTTGAACATAACACCCGCTGTGCTACAAAATGTCAGAGATGAATGTATTGCCCGGTTAGGTCATTGTCTAGCGGTCAATGGAGAACAATTTGAGCGTTTACTGTAAATGGTCATTTGTAAAAATACAGTAACGTATAACACCTTTTGTATTATTGCCCACCCTGTACCAATTTGAAGCAACTTGTGATAAATTTTTGGAATCAGCTCAGCAAGGACATCCGGAAATTGGGAAAAAGTAGAGTGTTCCATTTAAAAAACCGGTGATGACGTCATTACTCGAAGGTAGGTCACCCGATATATTAAATTATTATTTGAAAAAAACAGTAAATTAAAATCAAAAATCGATGTGTTTCGGGAATTTTCAATAATATGATTTTTTTTACCTAATAATGAATTTATATGTTACTTTATGGACGCACTGTTGTATAGATTTATAGTTAAATGTCCTAATTTGTGAACAGTGGCGGCTGGTGAATTTAGGTTATACCATATCTCAATATTGGAGCATGAACTCAAGCAATATTTTAAGGCACTACTATCAATACCGAATGAAAAAAGTTTTGAAGTAAAAATATTTAAAAGAAATATGAGAAAAAAATAGTTACAAAAATACGCTGCTACGTCAGATACTTCTGGATCATTAGTAAAATATTTGCAAATTTTCTAATTTCTTATACCTCATAATATAAGGAAGTATAGTAATCGTGATTTTTTTCTACCTGGATTTTCTGATTGATATATACGTTTTGAACCTTCCTGAATTCATTTTGACTATTTTCCGAATAATGTCTGTAGTATCGCAATAGCAGCCACAGTTTTTGAGATAAAACTTTCAAATTTGGTACACGTGTTCTAAAGGCCAAAGGCAATGATGAATTCGATGATGAGCAAAAGTGGTCAGCTGAATGGAGGTCCACGGTACCCAAACTTTTTTGTTCTTGCCTTTACAAAAAAATATATTCTTGATGAAAGATTATAAATCATATCTACTATATCAAGCCAATAAAATATATTTTCGAGGTATTAAAATAAAGCTGATGTAAACTGAAATTTTTTACACATTTGACCTCATAGAATAGGGTTAGGATAAATTTAAGAGTTTGATATTTGAAATGTCTAATTTAGTTACAAAAATGTCAATGTCAATAAGAAGAAATTGTTAAAATATATGACATGAATTACTATTGACCGTATCGAATGACGCTGATAAATTAATTATTTAAAAATTTTAATGAAACATTTCAAGGTACGCTATTAAAATTTAATTGAGGAAAGTGAAGAATTAAATAGAATGATTTTTTTTACATCAGGATGATATTTACTGGTATAGAAAGTTATGTGCTGGCCACATCAGATATTTTTGTTCGTAATTAGAAGGAAAACTTATCACCCTGTTTTTTTTTTAGGTTTTCAAAAATTTAGATTTTTTATGAAGTTATGACATTTCGAAATTTAAATTTTTTATTGTGTAAATTTTAAGATGTCATAACAAAAAATCAAAATTTTTGAAAACCAATGGAAAACGGAGTGATAAATTTTCCTTCTAATTACGAAAAAAGATAGTTTGCAAATATTTTACTAATGGTCTAAAAATAATCTGGGGTGGCAGCCCATTTTTTTTCTAAAAAAACTTCCTCATTTAGTACTGATAGTCGTGTCTTAAAATATTGCTTGGGTTCCATGTTCCAATATGGAGATATGGTATAACCTAAATCCACCAGCCACCACTTGTAACTGTATTTTAATGTATCTTATTGGCAGATTTCTAAATTGTAATGGTAGATGATTGTATATTGTATATTATACATTTTAATTATATTATCGGAATACTTTTTTGGATATAAACATATATTTTTTTTTAGTTATAAAATCATGTTTGTATATGGTATCAATATTATGCCTTCTAAGACAGTTAGGTAATAATGCATTATTTCTTACAAATATCACCAAACCATATATTATTATGTGGAATGCAATTACAGTTAAAATTTTATGTTCTACAAATATAGGTCAGCAACTCTCTGATTGCTTTAATTTAAAGATATTTCTAGGACACTTCGTGCATGCTATGCTAAAGAGCTCCTTAATATGTGGGTCATCTGTAACTATCTTAAGAGCAAAACAGTGTCTGGACATGTTTTTTAATAGTGATTCTATGTGACATTCCGAATTCAATCAGGAGTCTAACACAAAAACCAAGAAGAATGTGTCAGCGGGTTTTCTAAATTATTTCGAAAATAAATTAATTTCATCTTATCGACATTTAGTAGCAAATTATTTAAGGAGTAGTTTTCTAACGAAAAACCAGATACCTTCAGCGAACGTAATTATATATTCAGAAATAGCAGAAGGTAGATCATTCTTATATAGAATATAGAGTAGAAGACCCAATATTGAACCCTGTGGAACTCTTTTTTTTATAACTACGTAGTTCGATTTTCAAGATTACTACGAGGGTTCTCTTTAATGATGGATTGTACATCATTAACTGTAGTACAACACTTCTTATACCATATAGATCCAATTTCTCGCACAAAATACTACAAAATCTACACTGCCAACGTCTTTCGAAAGATCTAGGAACATTGCAAGTATCGACATGTTACTTATTGAATTAACGATTTTGTATATAGCTTGATACGTTGCTGCATTTGTTCACATGCCTTTTCTGAAGCTATTTTGATAGTCCGATAGCAAAGTGTAAGTATATATTTCCAGGAAGGTCACTAGTATCGAATTTATATTTTTCGAATACCTTATATTCGGTAATAATGAAATGGGTCTATAATTAGCGGGTGTGTTATGTAAAATGGTTCTAAAATTGTATTAATAGCGGCTGTTTTAACGGACGATGCCAACTTGTATGGTGAAACAGCCGTCGATTGTGTAGTAAGTAGTACTAAGTGCTAGTGAAACTTTTTAAAATTTTAATGGGATCTGTAAAACAGGTTTTTAAATTATAAGGTGTAATTTTTTATTTTAAACAGCTTTTTCTAGAGAATTAATGATTTTCCTAATTTCGTCAAAAATTGCTAATTTCGTTACTTAGAATGACACTGTCTAGTAATGACGTTACCGTACGAGAAAGTGACCGACGCTTTGCATTTAAATAGCAAAGAATCCTGGGATGTTTGGTAACCAGGCAACTTATCAGTGTCATCTTGTTAGAAAAATACAGTTAATACCTTCCTCAGTTCGATTTTTTAACTTCATCTAATGGGCATTGTTTAGTCAATTATCTCGATCCTCGAGGGAGCTTTCACGAAGGAAATGTCTACTTTACTTTTTTTGTATTTTTATATTCAACAAGAAAAATATATCTATTTATATACCAGGTTGTGGCTTCATTTAACGCTATAACATCTCCATATATCTTTGAGTTATTTTGTTGTATTTTCATTTGGTTGTTCTTTTTACAACTACATAAGTACAAAAGTACCAAAAATCTAACTACAGTTCGGTTTTTATTAAGAAAGAGAATTTTGGTATGACCTTTTCTTTTTGAATTATTTTTTGGTCGTAAATATTAAATTATGAATCTTATCGATCTTTAAAACTCCCTTTAAGTATTATGTTTTTCTTATTGATTATCCTTTTTCCTTGATAATGATTTATAACTCCTGTAAATAAAGGAACTTAATGGTTAATCGCTAATTTCCAATTATTACGAATTTTATCAACGATAATTTAATAATACCCGAAGAAAACTTAAGGTTGTTATCACTATTTTCAAATTACCCAAAATCCAATATAAATTTGTGAATTTTCTGATCAATCTACAGTTATATAACTACTGTCAGAATATTTTTATAATGTGGGGAATATACTCATCCTCAAAAACACCAAAATCTGGCAAATGACCGTGTTGAAGTCACCAAAACTATCTCCAAGAAGAAAACGTAATTATAAAGGAAGATACAGAAATCGTTCTATTTCAACAGAGAGATACACACACCTTGAAAAAATTTCTGAGTGACACAGAAGATGAAGGTGGTTCTCAAGAAAAAAAAAAGAAAAGGAATTATAAAAGACTCCAAACACATCCTGACATCTAAGATATCAGGATTTGTTGAGGAACGAGCATTGGGGTCTCTAGTTTTTGATTATGGTTCGCTTTATTTGCTTTCTGATCTGTTATGTTGTATATTTTTTCTACTTTTTTCATCTTTTAGTATAAATATTAATATGCACTATAATCTCTGGAATATTTGTAATTACCTGAAAATAGATGAGCCTAGCGTAAAGATACAACTGGACTTAGGGAATTTGGATGTCATTACGTAAATAACAGAAGTGCACCGCAGAACTAGAGCAGATAATACAGTAAACAGTATTTTACCTTTAGATATCAGCTGCTCCCTGTTTCACCGTCTTTGTTTGTCGTACATTTTATGGCGTTTTTTTTCTTTTTATTTAATTAGTAGTTTCCCTCCTACCAACTTTCAGGTGACCTTAGACTTATTTTTAATAAGTCATGTTCCATTCTCACGGCACTCCATCAGCCCATCAAGCACCATACCACAATTCGTCGTAGTTTCTAATAATTGCAATAAAACTTGTCAAGTACCCTCCCAATATTCAAATCACATCCAAATTTCTTCATTTTAGGTATTACCACCTTATTAAGTTGGAGAAAAATATGAAAACTTTGAGGTATATTTTTGACGGTGAATATAAAAATGATTTTTATCAATTTTCAACATTACTTATACACACAATTTTAAATAGTAGAGATACTATATGATCTTCATATCTATTTTTGTGTTACTGTTACTCAAAATTTTACGCACAACTGTTTTCCAAAAGAAAAATGGATAATTTGTTGCAAAGAAACTATCGCATTAGGGAAACTAATAAATTATACAACCGTAAGCATAATATTCTATTACCAGGAAATATATTTTTTACTACCTAACCTATAAATGTATAGTAAATAATTAGTGAATAGAGGCTTAAAGAAATACACCTTGATTAAATATGTAACTAAGTATCAATAAAACAATGTTATGTTGTGGAGGTGAATGGCCTGTTAGTATTGGTATATTAAATTTCAATAAAAATGGTTTGATTGAAATGGCAATAAAATAATGAAATATGAACTATAGATTTATACCCACGCTTACGATATTGTGATTTATGATATAGCAATAAGAATGCATTATTTAATAATTAGAATATTGAAATTGAACAATAGTGTGTGTGTGCACATTGCAGATATGGCAGTTAATTCTAAGTTGATCTTTTACCAAGCCTGTCCTATGTAAAAAATGTGACCAAAAATGTATAAAGGTTCTGAGTACGTCCCCACTTTTTACAATTTTTAATATAAATACTTGAAACCTGGAGCTCCTTATAAAACGCAATTTAAAGCAAAAGCATCTGTCTAATTTTTTCTGGTAAATTGTCAACTTTTTTTCAATATTTTTTATATTCTCTATAGAGCTAATTGAAATCTCTCGATGATTGCTCTGTTCTTTGCGAAAATAAGTCAGTCGAGTTATTTTAATAAAAACTCCTAATTTTGAAAAAATTTAAATATACAGGGTGTTTCCTAAATGATGTCGAATTGAATGAATCGATTGTTGTTGCCAAAGTTTCTCCCGTCTGCACTTAAATTTGAAAAAAAATATTTTTGAAAAATTTACGCTTTTTTATGAGCGGATTCTCTGCAATTATGACAGTATATTTAAACCCTGACTTACTGTGTTCATTTTTTTGAAGCAGAGCAAATATTGCTAACTACTTTGTTACTTTTTCTGTGGTTATCATGATCAAATCAAATTATCTAAAAAAAGATAAAATATCATTAAAAGATTGATAGTTATTTCCAAAAGCTAACTGTTTAATATTTACGGCTAGAATGCCAGCTATTATTATATTAATTTTGTCATGTGTTCCAAGAAAGTTTCTTTAATTTGAATTTTTTCTTTTTTTAAATAATCGACTAAATAAATATCTTTTGAGACCAAGTATTGCTGTATCCTTAAAAAAATCTCCAATTGCATAAAAGTCAATATCAAAGGTGTTCCCAAATTGTATTTTAAAATTGCCCACTCGCTACAAATTACATCGAAGTTCAAAAACCAATCCCTCGCCGCCAATTGGATTCATGTATTCACTGTGATTAAATTAGCAGCTGGATTAAAATCCAAAATATTTTCCCACCTATAGATTTTAGGTGATCTTACTTTCGAGCCTTCCTGTTTTACCTTTTCGAATTCACTCTGTAATGATGTCAAAAATGTTGAGTGTATCGCCACAGGGTACAGCGTTCTCATACCTTGATGACGTCATTGTTTCTGCCCAAACGGTCCCAGAATACTTAAAAGAATTTAGTCTTGTTTTGAAAACATTTAGGAAATATAACTTAATGCTTCAACTTAAGAAGTGAAAATTTTTCATGAACAAATTAAACTACCTTGGGAAAGAAATATAGAGACAAGGGGTAAGACAAAACCAAAGTAAAATTGTTGCTCTGGTAATCTGCACAGCAAGATAAAACGATTTCTTGGACTTTCTGGATATTTACGAAAATTCATAAAAGTCTTGTTTCTCTAGCTTAACGGTTCTTTTGAAGAAAAATATACGGTGGCAGTGGGGATGGCAGCAGGAGAGCCCCGTAGGAGAAATAGTGTTAATACTAGTGAGCAGACCTATACTAAAAATATTCGACCGACAACTAAATATCGAGTTACATACAGATGCAAGTAGTTTCGCAATGGTCGCTGTACTAATACAGATACATGAAAATGGACCTCATCCGGTCGCTTTTTTCAGTAAAATCTTCTCATAAAAACAAAGTAAATAGTATTCGCATGAGTTAGAGACCATGGCTTTGGTATTTGCCTTAAGGTATTTTCGTATCTATCTCTTGGGGCGCAGAGTGCTCTATTTTTGCTGATGGCTCAGCTGTGAGAGCAGGAAAAATACACGTTTGATATAAAATATCGTCCCGGACACAGGATGGCTCATGTTGACTGTTTAAGCCGTGACTTGGGCCCTGACAATCATAGTGTTAATTCTATTGTAAATCTATTTGAACTTGACTGGGTAAGGACTGTACAGTCTCAGGAGTCTCAGGATGAGAAGGTTTCAGCAGTCATTGACTCATAAAGAACCCCTGCAAATAAAAATTGTTTTGATGATTTTGTGATAAAGAGCGTAATTTTATATAGGAAATACAAAGAAAATTCCTTAAAATAGGTGGTGCCAAAATATTCCCATTTTTTAATATGTAGACTTAACACGATGAGTGCGGACACTTCAGATTTGAAAAAACACCAGAATTAAAGAAAATACTTAACAGAATTGAAGAAAATTACTGGTGTATTTGTGACAAATAATGTATGATTAATTTTTTATTGGAATTCTGTTTTTCGAGACAGCAAAAAAGTTTATCTAGTCAGTTATGCACTTGATTAATTAAATGTTAGATGTTAATGTTAGACAGTTTTATTATATTTTCGTTTTTTCGTAATTTGTATAAACCACTATATTTACGAAAGAAATGCAAAGAACTTTCCTTTCAAATTTCCTGTCATGTGGTTGTTTCAATTTTTAAATTGGTCCACATAAAGAAGAGTTAAGTTAGAAAAATGTTCCGGGGCTCCCCCTTAAACCCACCTTTAGAATAAAGATATTGTGTTCCAAATTAAATAGAGTTTTAGCCCCAAGCGACTGCTGCTCACATGCGAAATATATCCGATGTAAGTCAACACGTTTTAAAAATATGCCAACAAAACTTTCATTTCTTTTTAACTTTGAAGAGCCATAACTCTGTAGGAAAGCATTTCCGGACCCATGTTCACAGGAACTTTTTTTCTCTAAAATCGTCCAAGAAATGACCTGAAGTTTTCGATATCACTTAGGAGTCACCCTGTATATAACTTAATATTTAATTGTCAAATTTTCGGATTGAATGTAAAGGATCACATAAACTGTTTTAATGTGAGAATTATTTTTAACAATCAATACCAATAATCATGTAATGAACTAAAAAAATGTTTTGAAAAATTTTTTTACGTGAAAAGATAAAAATTTTGTTTATAGGAAACGTACTCGCCTATTAAAAGTTATTTAAGTATATTCAAGTATGTTGATCTCAAGTAAGACAATGTTTACGCGAATGGAAACATAAACCATTCGGCTTTTTCCTGTGTCTATTTTATGTAGAGTGGTTTGTTGACTAAATCATGTCTGAGCGCAAAGTTTTGTCCTACCCGAAAAGTCGAGTTCAACGAACTCTGACATCATCATCAGGTTAGTAGGTCAGTTGTATTCAGGACGTTAGAAAAAATCTGCCTATTGCAAGAGTCAGCAACGCCTTCTATCTTCCTATACTGTATTCTCAGGTTTATCAACAATAAAACAAAAGGCCGTCTAAGCTTGATTATCTCTTGAATTGTTAATAAATACTTCTCGAGAACAACATATCAAATGACATACATTGAAGAGTTGTATATTTTATAAAAGATAATAATGACGATTGTTTAAAAATACTCACTGCAATCAAGGGTCATTGAACTGTTAAAATAACTCGAGTTTTAATGTTTTATCTGGACTTTGTCAACTTTTCCTGGCTGTCACCATAACACTAGCTGAACTTAGAAAGTGGAGTACAGTAATCTCTGTTATTTATTTATTTTTTAATAATAATAATAGTAGTATACCTCTCGTGTTTGTTTTTCAATTGGGTATTGATATTTTTATTGGTTGTTACTTAATTGTATTTAATTTTTGAGCGTTCAATGTAAATAAAATTAACCTACGAGTAAATACTATATCTTGGGATAGGATTGTTATGCTTATTTATGGTAATGATTAGCTATCTTTCTGAAGTTTCAGTGACTAGTTTTCGCAAATACCATACAGATAATGGTGTGGTGTAGAACGCAGAAAAACTCTGGTAGTTGAATAACTCTTTTTATAACAAAATAATTATCTTAAGAATCAGTTAATTTCTCACGATTTGTGGTACACGACAGATTTTTTGATTTTAAAAATGGCAATTTAAAAATTTGATAGATAAATTCTTAA